>RXID01014395.1:0-470154 GCA_005019695.1 Trichopus zeylanicus subsp. travancoricus | reverse complement strand
TCAAGAAGCCTGAGGTGAAGTCCATTGAGATCTCTGGTTAAAGCTGTGTCCTTTGGGGACTCATGCATTAAGAGTGTGATCATGTATCGTCGTGTTGAATAAACTGCGACTTTTCTTGATAAAATTACTTGTTCTTTTCAGCCATCTTATTAATTAAGTTCTTGAAGTACATCAAACTATGGGGTAACTTCATCTGCCAATACACTCATGCGATGGATTTTATGTATTTTATCAGGCTTTTCAAATTTGCATACGAGGTTCCTCCTTCCTCTACACTCTTCTTTGCCAACTCTGCCATTCTGGTAGCTCTGTCCCTCAGTTCATCAGCCTTGTCGCCTTGCATTACCTCCCTTACCATCTTCTCCACGGCGCTACTCTCGCACTTGTCCTTCAAGTCCAATCCAACTCTCCAAACTTCGCTGACGAATCTGCTGTTTGTCAGTTGGTCGGCGAAGAAAGGCCAGCAGATCATTGGCACTCCGGCAGCTATGCTCTCTAGCGTAGAGTTCCAACCACTGTGAGTCAAGAAGCAACCCACTGCCGGGTGAGCCAGCACATCACCCTGCGGCGCCCATGCCACCAGACATCCTTTTTCCTTAGTGGCCTCTTCTACTTCCGGCGGCACCATTGTATCATCTTTCTCGCCCATGATCATGTCCTTTCTCATCACCCATAGGAAACGATGACCGCTGTCGACAAGCCCATGCCAGAACTCCATCAGCTCCCTGCGCGACACAACAGTGACACTGCCAAAACTCACAAAAACCACAGACTTGCGGGGCTGCGAGTCGAGCCATGTCAGGCACGACATGTCTTCTTGCCACAGGCTGCTGGACGTCGAGTTGGGCGAGAGTACGGCAGACTTGTCATCTTCATGGAAAGCTTTGCGGAGCATATGAAGGGGCCCGAGAGTGTAGATGTCAGGGAAGGTATTGGAGCGCATGCGAGAAAGGATATCAGAGTCCAGAGACTCGAACGTGTTTAAGATCAGTGCTTTTCCACGTATGGTATTTTGAGAGACGGAGATTGTGAACTGTAGAGTGTGATCGTCGACTGATTTCGTATTTCGAAACCAGTTTGGGAGGTCTCTGCGTCTTAGAATGCCTTCCATCCCGGGGACTCCTCGAATCATCTCATCCAAATCAGCTTGTTCTGCTATGATTTTCATGGTGAGAAGAAGATGGTAAGAATGCAATTGCAGAAATACAATTTCATAATCGGAAATGGCAACTTTTCTTCGCTGATGAGTTTGGGCAGGTGGTGATAAGCCCAGACGCTGCAGCCGCTACTGGTGTGGAAAACGATTGCCGGAACACCTACCTCTTCTGCAGCCTCCAGCGCTAGGCGGAGGATCCCGTCCGTCAACACACAGGTCACCATTGGCCATCCGTCGCAGCCCGGGCACAACAACTGCTTGTAGTGCTCTCTGGATCTTGTCCTCATGGACTCCTCCTCGTCAAGGAACTGAACAAAGGGCCTAGAATCGTCTTCCGGCAAGCCGTCGGGGATGGTTTGGAACCGGAACCTCGGGCGCTGAGCAAGGCGGGCAAGGGCCAGGGAGTGGCGGAGGAGACGGCTATGGATGTGCTCGGTATTGAGGAAGGTGATGCGGAGGCCGCCGAGAGACAGGAGGTCTGCAAGAGACAACATGGGAGTCGCTGTGCGCTGAGCCGGGAAAGGAAATAGAAGCACATGAGGCTCTTCCACTGTGAGCGTCTTCTGCTCCACTGCCACCGTCTTCTGCTCCGGATTCATCATAGCCTATTAGTTTGTAATCGAGTCATTAGTAAAGCTCAAAACCAAGTCCAGTCCAGGTTAAGAACCTGGATGTACTGCTGAAAGAAAGGAGAAGAATTTTTCTCAGAATGCGCGACACTCATCATCAAATACCAAACCCTAGCCTTCCACAAGAACATAACTCTAGAACTTGAAAATTAACATCCTTAAATATCCAATGAACATATTTCAGTTGGATTAACTGTTGATGCTTCTGTTGGCATATAACTCAATGTGATTCAGATCTCTTTATCTGAAGGTCATTCATCCGGAAATATTTAGCTTGTTTATGCACCAGGTTAGATTGCATTAATCCAATCCGAAACCTAAACCGAACCAATCCAAAACCAAACCAAAACCTAACCTAATGACCAACCCAAACCCAAGGCCAAAACCCTTTTTCTTTCTCATCTCACAACTATTCCCCAAACCCTAAGCCTAGCCCTTCCCCACACTGCAGCCACCGCCACCGTTCCCGTGCCACCACCGCCATCCCCACGCCGCCGCCGTCTCCCCTGTAGCCTCTCCGTGCGCAGCCGCCCGGCGCGTGCTGCCTGCGCACGCTGCCCCGCGCAGCCGCCGTCCAGTGCAGCTGGTGCTCGCGCCACCGCCGCCAAGCAGCCGCTGCTCCGTTTCCCCTGCGCCAACCCGCTGCAAGGCTTCCGAGCGCACAGGAAGGCTGCAGCTCCACGCGCAGCGCTGCGTCGTGGCCGCCGCGGCTGCCATGCGCTGCCGTGTGCCAGGCAGCAGCGAATTCTTTCATGATCTAGTGAGTAAATTCTTGTTCTAAAAAAATTTCTCTGACATAAAAGAAAATGTTGAGACTATGTAAAAGTTTATTTATTTATTTATTCTTAATTTAAGGGGTTTTGTCCAATTGAATATGCAAGCGCGAAAAATACCAGATTATTTCAAAAAAAATATTGCTAAATTAATTAATAGTCAATGGTCATGAATTTTTGACGCTTACAAGTATTGATTTGCTCAAGTAATTAGATTAGGGAAAATATTAAAAGTTATGACAAATTTTATAAATTATAAAAATTATAGTTTATATTTATATTAAAGTTTCACCTATAAAAATACTTATTAACTATCAAAAGAAATATTTGCTTATAACATTAGACGTTAAATCATTTAGATGGATTACATTTGATTGTTATACCTTATTTTTCTTTGTTGTCTTAAACAGAAATTTATGTGATTTTATTTTTTAATTTTAAAAATAATTATTAATATTATTTAATTATAATATCAACTATAAAATACAAGGGCTCTCTTTCTCTCTGTCTCTGTCTCTCTCTCTTCGTCTTCGTCTTAGTACTTTTGGAAAAATTCAAGGGTTTTTGTTAGTTGAAGGTAGATGTTTACAAGTTGATTTTCTGAATTTATATTTCTCATTTCTAATTTGATTGAGAAAGATTTTGTTAGAAGAGGTCATCTAGAGTCCAATGTATAGGATCAAATTCTTGCCAAATTTATGGGCGACTCATTTCTAATTTGATTGAGAAAGATTTTGTTAGAAGAGGTCAGCCAGGAGTCCAATATATGGGATCAAATTCTTGCCAAATTCACGGGCGATTGATTTTTATAAGATAATTTCAACAAAATTTTTTTGATACTGTTCCTCTATGAAGCAAGTTTTGATTTTGCGGGATTTTTGTTCTCAATTTGTGTGTTCCAACTCAAGGTTGCTATGTTTTGCTTGAGCTTGTTGGAGCACAAATTGCCTGTGCCACCACACCTACTTGGCCTTCCTCTTGTTGAGGCAGTTAAGCAGGAACTTGAGAGGCTATTCTTGGATAAGGTCTATTTCATTTCATGTATTTTATTTTAGTAACATGTTTGCTCTTCTTCTGGGTTTTAACTGGATCTAGTGATTCAATTTACTTTAGGTTATCCCACATTTGGGGCTTTGCATCTCGGTTTATGACATACAGTCCATCAACGGTGGCTTTGTTGTGCCAGGAGAAGGTTTTGCAACATATATGGTATTACAATCAATTATATTCTATGGTTGTTTATATGACAATTCATGTCCTTCTACAGCTTTGATTGATGGAAAGGTATTTTGGGATGAAAAAACTTTTCTGTAGTAAAAATGGTGAAAGCATTATACTTTAGTTTGTAGATCTTAACTGGTGTCATGTTGCACCAATTTGTATGCTATTTTTTCTGTCTTCTGAACAATGCAATTGTTTCGTCTAGTCCGACTTATACATTGTAGTGAATATATTTTTATTTGATAAGTTTACTAGATGCTGTAAAACAAATGTAGATGATGGTAAGTGTTTGTTCAGTAGTTTGATTTAGTTAACTGTATTTAAACTAACACTTTGAAAGGATTTTATTTTAATGGTAAATATATATTTTACATACTTTGTCTGATGGTCATTTGAAGCTTTGGTTCTGTTTGGTGAAATGTTAAAATTGGTTAAGGGTGTGTATAAGTGTAATCATTGCATTTTTGTCGTTGAGACTGAAGGAAAATGCAATGATTGAAGTTAATCATACTAGTTAACCAACTTTAACTTTTTACCATGTGAAGCCCTTTGTTTTTTATGCTTGCAATATTTTTAATGGGCTTGTGTTCTGAGTCCAGCTAATTTTGTGAACTTCCTTATTTTACAATAATTGAGAGATATTGTTTCTTTTTGTTGTTGACTCTTAAATTCTCCCAATGATAGTCATTCGTCTCTTACACATGCAACAATACATATAAACAAATGATTGTGTATAGGATTATCAGCCTTTTGAATCCATTTTTTGGACCAATAGCATCAATTGAGTTTGTTGTCCTCTGTTGGTATAGAATTATGCGTCCAAAGGAATTAGGAATATACTTTTTGCAAAAACTTTTTGTTGAGTGTTTGCACCGATTCTTGCTTCGCTTCTTATTTCCATCGTCAGCTAAATAATGGAGCTTGTATGTCGAACCAACAAATTATTTTGTTTTGTCAAATTTTTAGTATCTTTAGATATATAGTTCTAATATTATTTAAAATTCTCACAATTGGACATGTTTTGTGACAGAAGCTTGAGATTTTGCTTGTGTTATTTTTTGGTAACATATGACATCTAATTCATCAATAATTTTTGTTCCATAGGTTGTGTTTAGATTGGTTGTCTTCCGCCCATTTGTTGGGGAGATTCTCAGTGGAAAGATTGAAGCATCTGATGCTAATGGCCTGCAAGGTAAGGCGTTTTCTTCCTATTACCATTTATATTTCTGAGTGAATAAATTGTACTTGGTCGTCAATCTCATGTAGTCCAATTTAGTAGGTGACAGGATCCTACTATCTTTGTTTAACTAATGGAAAATCAGGAGCTAACTGTTTTGCTGTTGCTCCTTGATTGGTGGTAGAAAACTTTCCAATGTACACCAGAATGAATTGAATTCCTAAAAACAAAACAATTCTAAAATATTTACAAACCGTAGAACCATTGGATCAACCCACCCTTGGTAGTATGGTAAGGCATCTATTTCTTTAATTGAGGAACTAGGGTTCACTTACCAACAGAGGTGGATAGGATGTCATCAGGTGTCATAAAAGTGATTTATTCACGTTTCTTGAAAAAACATTGGATACTAATAAGAAGAAACAATTGGTGTTCATGTAAGAAAAAGATAAAAGTAAAGACTTCTTGCTTATAGTGCTTACTGTTTCCATTGTCAATCTGAATTTTCTAGTGTTATAGTGCATCTTTGGATGTCCCTTGTACTGATGGTAATTGTTGATGCGTCCATTGTAGATCTTCAACAAAAAATCCTATCCAAGTATTTCATTTGTATTATATATTTTATAGAAAATGTTCAGCAGATCAAACTAGACAACAGCTCGCATCTACATATGTATATCAAAGGGCTTTTCAAAGTTTAGGAGTGTCATCAGTATGAACCTTCTTATCTTGGCATCTAACAAATAGCTGACACAAGGGACAATAATGTGGAAAGTCCATTGAGCAGCCAATTTCGTCAATGATGTATCATTTTCAGCAGTTCCCTGTGGATTTTGAAGAGGGGGAAAAGAAGAACATGCAAAAAAGGGATCCATGGTGCACTTATGCTACAATGTTGCTTATGATTATCACAAGTATTTGCAGTAGTAAAGGTAAGTCCAATGTGGTTGTATTGGCCTGCTGCTGACAGGCAAGTCTGGACAAGCCCGGAAAATTGGCCTGGGTTTAGGATTTTGGGATTGAGCTGGGACCGAGCCTGCTTATGAGTAGGCCTGGCCTATTGTTTGGCCCATCAGCCAGCATACCTGCAGTCACGAAATTGGAATTATTGAGGCTGATGTCACATTTGGTTACAATTGTAGTTTGAGAGATGAAAGTTTTAAAGGTTGATATAAATTTGCTTCTCATGCAACTATTGTTTAATCGGCTCTATCTTGTTGGAGGAGACACTTAATATGCATTGGTTGCTGCTTTGTTGATAAACTGCGTCAGTTCACAATGGATGGAGACTCTAATACTTGTTTGATTGATCCTTGCTGCTGCCTTTGAGGTGATCTTTGTCATTTCAGCTAGCAGTGTATCAACCAATGGATCAGACTTGCACTTATTTATGTTTGTGCCTAAAGAAATTTTTAAGAGAAAAATGAAAAGTCATTAAATACTTGCACATAAAATGTGAAATTTTATGCACAATATCACAGTCGTTCTTCCTCTATAGAGCAACTCTTCTAGTTAATGTTTCTATAGAGCAACTTTTCTAGTTGATGTTTCTATAGAGCAACCCTTCTAGTTGATGCTGTATTCTTTATTAAGTATAAAATTTTCTCTCGAAAACGATTAATCAAGTCTGCATTTTTTTCGTGTTGTGAAGAGCAGCTGGAAAATGTATTTCATTTCAAACAAACACTTGAAAAATGCAATTACTAAGCTGATCAGTATTGATTTGCTGGACAATGCACCATTAATAGTAGTGATGATGGTCATGCTTTACCTTTGTCTTGCATTAAAGCTTTTCCTCTTGTGTTGAGCAATGAAATCTAGTTCCATCTTTCAAGGCATGTACTAGCTCTACAATTTATGGTCTATTGAATTATTGTTCTGCTCACTTTTTTAACCACTTAACTGTTGTCAACAAGTCTGTCAGTATTAATTTCCCACTCATTTGTCTTAGTCTCAGGTCAACATATCTTAACTTATTTTGATCCTTAATATCCTTAACAATAGAATGGGGCAGATATATGTTTTTTTGGTTACAAATAGGTTATTGGACATGTATCCTCGTTTTCCACTTATCCCAATTGGCGTGTCATATTGTTTGTGTTGTAGATTGTTATATTCTATTATTTTCAATTCTTTTTTTGTCAACTTTGGAACTGCTTTGCAGTTTGAGGAATATTTAAGTTTTCCTTCTATTGTTGTTTTACAGCTTTTAACTATATTTGTAACAAAATTGCTTCACTACTTTATAGACTCATATATTTTGTTACCAATCTTGCAGTGTCTCTTGGTTTTTTCAGTGACGTACATATTCCTATATATCTGTTGAGAGAGCCCTATGAACGGTAAGAATTTTATTTTTTGCAACAAAAACTCTAGTATTTTCAAGCAAAAATTTGTAAGTTTGTATGTAGTTATTTTCAATGCCTTGTTGATATCTATGCTTAGTCAAGTGTTGTACTTGGCTCCTACCAAAACAAAGTATTTTATTTGGCAAATGTGTATCCTTTAGATTAGCCTATTGCAATCTTATCCACTTCATTTAGTTTGCTCATATGATAAAATTTCTCTTATGTACTACACTTAAGATGAAAATAAGGGCCAACAGCATTTTTTTTACATGGATATTGTTTAACTTGATTATTATTATTTTTTGTTATTTTTGTAATATTTTTTGCTCATTCTATGAATTTGACAGGAGAGTAGATGGCATATGGGTGTGGAAATATGATGAATCAGAGTTACCTTTGGATTTAGATGAGAAGGTCTTGTAATTTTTTTTTGCATTGCGTAGTATTAGCTGGACATCTTGGTGGCCTGTAATAAATCTTGAAATTTGTGTCACCTTTTTCGAAATACTTTTCTTTGCAGATACATTTTCAAGTGGTAGATGTAAAGTTCCCACCAATTCCAGTTGAGCAAGATGAGAATGCTAAGCCATTTGCACCTATGGAGATCACTGTGAGTATTGTGTCCTTTTGGATCTGTCTTTTGCTAATGGTTTCTATCTGCTTTTAGTAAAATAATCCCTATCTAATAGCTATGGTTTTCTAGTTATGCTTGTTGCTATTGAAAATATTTAAACAGTAGAAGCAACACATTATTATTGAAGTCAGTTTATACTTAGTCTTGTTGAAATCTAGAGTCAGGCAACAATGAGATCAAGAGAATTTCAAATCCTTATAAATATTGATTCTTTGCCTAGTAGTTATCATTCATGTGTTGTTACTTAAATTTCTACTAAATGGCCTTTTTCTCTTGTTGGACCTTGGTTTGCACCCTTAGCAGTTTGCTTACATAAGAATTTGTAGAAGATACCATAAATGCAACTTTCAAGTAATTATGGACACTTTCATGAAGAACATATAATTATGGAATGTAATTTTTAAATATAGTATGTTTATTTGATTTAAACTTGTTTGGATACAATGGTAAAAGGCAGATAATGGTTGAACTCCATGGCAAGTGCACCATTAGGAAGTACTTTTTGGGTGCATTGTATCTTGTGGCCAAGACTCAGATATTGCATGTACCATCGAAATAGGAATCAGACTGCCCATTTTGCTTCATGCTGTAATTGGTAAATAGGCATTTACCAGAATTTAAAATACTTGAAAAACTGATATCTACCTCACCTCCTTTTGTCTATATGAATACGAGGCATTACCCATAGTTGAGTTTTAACAGAAAGACATGCACATCACAATGTTCATGATGTCATAAAAATTAAATTCTAAAAGTGATATTTTCTTGCATTATATTCTTACTGTTCTCTGGTGTACTTCTTTGACTGAACCGGAAGATCTGCATTCATTTGTAGGGGGATATCAGTGCTGATGGATTGGGACCTTGCGACTGGTGGGCTGACTAACTAATTCATTTGATGTTTCTTGTTTAATGACTTCTCCATCAATCCTTCCTTTTTTTTATTTTGTTGATCATAAAAAATGTTTGTCAAAGTTCCATATTTCATACAAGTTTTAGCGTTACAATGTATTTTGTACATCTGTTTGAGTTTTGGAGAGGTTGAGCTCTTTAACATTGAAGTCTAGGGCTTTTATGTAGCCTGTTAAATTAATATCATATATTCTGTAAATAAGAAGTCTTTCACATTCTGCATCCAAATGTGGTTGCCATTAGGAATTTAGGGTCTATTTGGTAGTTTTTATTTAAAATTTTCAACTGCCACTGAAGTTTTAGGTTTTACTGTAGACAATTAAATTATATTTTCGTGGCAATAAAGGATTCTCCGCCTGCGTGTGAGGAGGGCTGTGGAGCCCCGCCTTTTTCTCTGAAAAAATTATAAGCAGAACAGTTTTATTTAGTGATTTTCAGAAAAAAAAAAAAAAAAAGAGCATGTAGCCCAATCATTGTTCGTCTCGCGATGATGTGTTAGCATGCGATTGGGTTATAAAAAAAGTCGTGGTGATACGTTTAGTTCATTTGTTCAAAAAATTGGTGAGCTTTCAAAAATAGAAATCTGGTATGCTCACATATTTGGGATGAGAATCTCCACTTCGTTATTACACAAGATTCAATGATTAGTGAATCACTTTTATAAATTCATATTTTTTTAATTAAAATTAACATTCCAATAATTTAAATTTTAAAAATTTATTTAATTTATTTATAATAATTTAATTTAATAATAATATAAAATAAAATAATATTAATTTTTAAAAAAAAATTCTGAAAAAGACTGATTCCAAACCAAACGGAACCTAATATATCCCTTTGTGAGACATCAACCCATATTGCAATAAACATTGTCAAGGTATCGTCTCTATGCCTTGCTAAGATGACCCTAGGCTCGATTTTCCAGGAGAGCACCATAGGAATGCCAGACGCTTCATTACTCGAAGATCAAGGAAGCAAACACCTGGTGGAGCAGAAGAGTCAGTCAACTTCATATCTGCTACAGCCAAACCAGGGAAGTGGTATAGATGGAAGAGTTGTGGATTATATAATCAGGTTCCACGAGAAGAACCGGTATGACACAAGTGTCAGGTCGGAGCTTTTCAAGCGCATCCCACTCTCGCCAATTTGCGGTTTCTCATAGAAGTCTCTTTGGTGTTTCCCTGTAAGAGCATGCGAGAAGCGACTATAAAACTGTCTACTATGTCTTGTGTTTGATCATCGTACTCTTTGTTTCTGTATACTAGCGATTGAAAGTGTTATATAGTGTTCTAATAATATTAACATATGTGCTGTGTCTGCACTGATGAGGAATGTAAAACATTCAGCTTCACACAAAACCTCCTTTAATAGTGCATTCACTAAAAATATGGAAAAATACTGGGAGGACACTATCTAGATCCTAATAATAAAGTCCTAGTTAGCAACAAAGACTGTTGAAGAATTAGAGTCCATTCTATACAAATATAAAATATTAACTATATCAAATTGTTAATAGCCGATGCATAAGAAATTTTCTATATCTCTTATCTTTCAATTTAATTTCGAGGATATTGTTGAAGATTTAGCTTTTCACCTTTAACTGTAGATGATTCTCTCGTATTGCACTTATCCATACTATATTTTCAAAAAAATTTAGTAATATATATCTTCTGAGAAAGCCTAAGAAAATGACAGTTTATGTCTCTATATATTTTAGTACCCAATACATATGAAGTATTGTCAAAATTTTTCATTTCAAAAACTCTACACAGCATCTTTTCAATCACTTTGAATAACTTAGCTTATTACCGCGCAATAAGATATCATCCATATTAAATATCAAGATTTGAGCTTTACCCTCATTGACCTTTAGGTATACATAATTATTAGCTAAATTCTCCTGAAAACCAAAATTTGTAATTGCCTTATAAAATTTAAAATACCACTGTCAAAATACTTATTTTAAACCATAAATAGATTTATATAATTTATAATTTTTGCTTCATCATTTTTTTTGATAAATCTTTTAGGCCGAATCATGTAAATTTTTTCTTCAAAGATTCTATTTAGAAATGTTGTTTGAACATCAATTTGAATAAACTCATAATTATAATGTACAATTAATGTCATAAAAATTCTAAATAAATATTTTTTAAAAATTGGAGAAAAAAATTCATTATAATCGATCTTCGATGTGAGTATAACCTTTAGAAATAAACCGAACAAAATTAATTATTTAATTTTAATTTAATCCATTTATTGAGTTCAAACCGAATAATACACGCCTCGAGAAATAATAACTATTTTGTGATGCTTGTTTAATTGGTAAAAATTAATTTTATTAATCAATTATAATTATCTAATTATCATATTTTTTACGTCATCAATATTCAATTAAGATTGGTGGCTAATAGCGAAGAAATGGCAAAATGTTTATCGCCGGCTGCAGAGTATATAAAGGATTTGATTTACGCTTTTTCAACCAAAGCATTTAATGAGTGTGCGGATCCGGCACCGCTCCTCCTCCTCCTCCGCTCGATCCAAGAAACTCGATCCGAGGTAGGGTTTCTCGGATCTTCTTGGTCGATGATCAGAGGAAACCAGTAAGATGATATCGATAGCCAGAGTTCTTCGTCTCGAGGAGGAGCCTACGCCACAGCTTGCCGATGAGTTCCCTGAGGACTGCGGCGCCGCTTCCCAACTCAATCCGAGATCCAGGAGGATTCGTCCACAAGACAATTCAGGTAATCTCTCTCTCTCTCTCTCCGCGTCTTGATCTCGATGGCGATGATCCGTGTTTTGGCTGCTCAATTAGGGTTTGTTCGTTGTTCTTTGGCTAGGGTTTGTGGGGTTATGTGCATCATATCTTACTTTGTTCTTTAAATAGGGTTTATAGGGTCATACGCATCATATCTCTCACTATTTGTTTTCATGGATCTTTTCTGGTGAATTGAACGATTTTTAAATCTGCAATTATTTTCTTTTGTTTTTCTTGGCGATGATCCGTGTTTTGGCTCTTCAATTAGGGTTTTGTGGGGTTATTTGCATCATATCTTTCTCTGATCTTCAAATAGGGTTTGTAGGGTCATACGCATCATATCTCTCGGTATTTGTTTTCATGGATTTCTGGCGAATTGAACGTTTTCTAAATCTGCTATTATTTTCTGTTGTTTTCCTTATTATGAGTTTATTCTGAATTCTTGGCCGTGATTTCATCAAAGCCTGAGATCTATGGAGATAGTTTGATTGAGGGTTTTACAAAGAAAATTGAACGATATTTAAATCTGCAATTATTTTATGTTGTTTTTCTTGGCGATGATCCGTGTTTTGGCTCTTCAATTAGGGTTTGTGGGGTTATTTGCATCATATCTTTCTCTGATCTTCAAATATGGTTTGTAGGGTGATACGCATCATATCTCTCGGTATTTATTTTCATGGATTTCTGGCGAATTGAACGTTTTCTAAATCTGCTATTATTTTCTGTTGTTTTCCTTATTATGAGTTTATTCTGAATTCTTGGCCGTGATTTCATCAAAGCCTGAGATCTATGGAGATAGTTTGATTGAGGGTTTTACAAAGAAAATTGAACGATATTTAAATCTGCAATTATTTTCTGTTGTTTTTCTTGGCGATGATCCGTGTTTTGGCTCTTCAATTAGGGTTTGTGGGGTTATTTGCATCATATCTTTCGCTGATCTTCAAATAGGGTTTATAGGGTCATACGCATCATATCTCCCGGTATTTGTTTTCATGGATTTCTGGCGAATTGAACGTTTTTTAAATCTGCTATTATTTTCTGTTGTTTTCCTTATGATGACTATGATTCTGATCTTGCTGATTCTTTATATTTTTCTGATCTTTTTGAATGATTTAGTGTTTTTTTTTTATGGTTTTGGCAATGGTGAATTCTGATAATTGGATGAATATTCATCATTGTGAGATTATACCGATTACTTGCGAATTTGATGTGTGAGGATAAAATACTTAAGCTACTTTATGCTGGATTTTTCTTTTCCTGGTGACTATCCAAATTGTGTTTTCTGCAGAATATTTGAAATCGTGGACTATTTTGTGTTTTCTGGACAATCTTGTAGTGTACTGTGATTCTGTTGGAATTTTCTTGTTTTAGGCTGAGATGTTGCTGTTCTTGCCATATGCCTATAGCGAGTGAGTCATTTACACATGGATGCTGAGTCATCTAAATAAATAGAGGAGCTATTTTTTTCTTTTTCTAAATGAAAGTGGGTTGTCCAGCAATTTTAATACATGTGAATACTGTTTACATGCTGTACATTCATCTACTTGCTTTCAAAACTTGATCAAACTCCAAAGAGCTGTACATAACCCATCCAAAAAGAAAATCATCAGCCATGTTATCCTCCGTAAACAAATTGTTGACGAGTATATAATCAAATAACTTGCTTCTAAATTTGGTGAATAGTTTATTCCAGTGCTCAGGAGGACAGTCCCGGCTAGCTTTTTCCTTAAATCATTGAATGGTTGGTTCTGTATGGCCTGTTACTGCAATTTGTGCCATTTTTTTCCCGTTTTGGTTGAGATTTTTCTGGTGCTGGGTTTTGCCCATTGTGGCTCATCTTAAACATGGATGCTGAGGTTTTAAACACAAAGAGGAGCTAGCCTTTCTGTTCACCTTTTTGATGCTAGGGTAGTAGCACTATTTAAATTTACTGGAACCAGTCTCATGATTCACATCGTTGATGTGTACATAATATGAATGTTGTATATTTAACACACTAGCATGGATGAAGGATGTGTAACCCTTGTTTAGTGTTTTCTTCCATTTTTCCTTAGTCTGTACTCATTTTGATAGGAAATTGGTCAACAACCATCTTCTTTTTTGTGGTTGTATGGGCTAATCAATAAGTTTGGATTTCTAAAAAGGTTTAGGTTTAGATTTAGGGTCTAGAGCTTCTAAAAATTCTAAATTTCCTAAGAAGCTCTAGATCCTCAATCTAAACTTAACCTAAAATACATATGTCATAGATCAAATGCTCATACTAAACAAAATTTTTGTGACACAAAATTAAAAAGTTAAAAACCCATGGATCTGAACAGACCCAATGCTTGTGGTTGAAGTCAGTGAGCAGAAACTTCCTGCTTCTTCAGTTTTAGCACTTCGCGGGGTGAAAGTGTTTCTTCAACCTGAACAACAAAACCAAAATCACTGAATTTTAGTCCCATATTTTACATGAAAATTTATCACAACGGAAGAAGCATGACTATCTTGGGGAGAACATAAACCTGCAGCTGTAAAAGTGCCAATAATATCAATTACCTTGTCTGCACGGCCAACGATCACAGGCCCGGTTAGCACCTTCCAAGAATCAATTTGAACAAACTATTGATGGCATTAACTGCACCTCGCAAGACCCACTGTGAACCAAACAATCATAAGTTCAAGAAGGACCTTTATTATCCACATTAAAGATTATATTTGGCACCAAGAAGCAACACAACAGATCTTCACCTTCATGTAGAAACAATATAGAGCTATAAAAAAGAAACCAAAGTATGCTTATCAAGTGTATTTTCACAGATGCTTATCAAGTGTTTTACATCAACATCTTGAACTATTTGAGTGAAAAATCTCACATGTGAAATATGAAATATGAAAAATCTCACATATGTAACAGACTACCCACAAAACGATGAAAACCAAAAGTAATCATTCAAACATAATAAACTATGATAAACCCACACAATGATGAATATATAATTAGTTTAGTGTAGCAAGAGGCATAATTAGTTCACTGTGCATGATACAAATTCATCTCAAAAACATAAAAAGAATGATCACAATTATCATACTAACTTAGCAACTATATTTTATATGAGATAATTTGCCAATTTCAGTATGTGCAGTGTACGACAGTACTTTCCTCTTGATGTGCATAATAGTTCGAACAAGGGATAATGAACGGCTTCAATTGTGCGCGATTTTTTTACTCACTCAGTTATCAAGAAATGCACCAAAATAAAAAGCAACGAACAGCTTCATTCACTCAGCTTCAATTGTGCACGATTTGTTGGTTCGACATACAAGCTCCATTATTTAGCTGATGATGGAAATAAAAAGCGACGCAAGCATCGGTGCAAACACTCAAAAAAAAGTTTTTGCAAAAATTATATTCCTAATTCCTTTGGAGGCATAGTCCTATACTAACAGATGACAACAAACTCAATTGATGCTATTGCTCCAAAAAATAGATTCAAAAGGCTGATAATCCTATACACAATCAAACTCCAAGATTCAAAAGGCTGATAATCCTATACACAATCAAACTCCAAGAATTTAGCAATCTAGACGCTCTATCATGGGATGAATTTTTTTTTTCCACATTATTTCTATAAAAACCTAAAAGCTCTGAAGAGCTACAGCCTGTACTACCAAAGAAGTATCAAATATTTTAAATCAATGCCAGTATTCAGTTCAAGGGCTTATTGCCTAGTAACACAATCAAACTCCAAGAATTTAGCAGAAAAATTCAATTGATGGTAGAAAGCCCAAAACATTTATTATCGTTCCGTCCAAATAGATGTTTAACTTTTATAAAAAGTTATCTTCATCATCAAAATTTTATGATTGGGATTCCTGATAGCAAATTTATTTCTCATATCTAAAGAGTATTATCAGACCCCAGACAACAGCTAAATCAAAGACAACTACAGCACACATACCACCTAATGATTGTATCCAGATCAAGGGAAGAAACTCTTAAATCAATACTACGAAATTTAGCCAACAAAATTTCTCGGAAAAAGTTCCATTTACAAAATGATCGATTTCAAGATACAGAGGAGAAAGATCCTCGTTCATCATCAGGACAGCCAATGTGGCAGTAACACCATTCCCAAAAAAAATAGTTCATTCACATAACAAATATTTCAAGGCAGATAAAAAGGTAATTCAATCACATAAACCAAATATTTCAAGGCAGAGTCATAAGATCAACCGAACTTTGGGCAGAGTCCAGATTGTAGAGAGGAGAAAGAAGCTTTAGTGAATATGTAGCCGTTTATAACCATAAACAAAAACATAATAATAAAGACAAAAAGAGGTCCTATGCAACACCGTGTTCTCGAAATGCTGTGAAAGGATAGAAAAGAATAAACATACTTTATTCGCCAAGTTATTAACAAAGATCCAAGAAAAACCGAGGTAATTTTCCTCAAAGAACTAATCAAATGAAAAGACGTTTCATCCATAACAATCAGAAAAAAAACAATGAAAACTGTACAGCCAAATGACCATAGTCATAGATGAAGACTTGTTCATCCCTGAAGCACAAGAGCCAAGGGGGGCAACGTGAAGTCCTAGACCTTAGTATGTCTTGAGCAAAGTAAAAAATGCAGTACAATATCAGAACCAACCGAAACAAATTGAAGAGAGCCTAATGGGAATCAATTCTGCATGTGTGCATCATACTGATTAATGATTAAAAAGGGAATCGTCTGCAATGAGCCAATTTTAGTAAACCAGAAATCAAGCATAAAAAGTGAGAAAGAATCTAGCTCATCGAAAAAATGATCAATGAGGCAAGAACACCGTACAGAAGGCCAACCTCATATGCCTAAAAATTAAAAAAAATGCTCAGAAGTCATCCAATCAGAGAACCAAGGTCAAATCATTGAGCTCAAACACCAAATCATTGCTCAAGGCCATCTGAGGCAGCGATCCAAACTTCCAAATCATCATAACATCAAATACAAACACCTGAGCAAGACAACCATAACATACATACAGATCCAACAAGCATAACCAGGAGATCAAAATATAAGTACCATACTGTCAAAACACCAACAATCCATGATCAAGAAAAAGAAACAGATCCCCGATCCATGAAATCTAGGGTCCGAATCAAATCTTGTGCAAAAATCAAAAAGATACGAGAAAATAGAAAGATCAAGCCCCTGGATCTACGCCATACCTGCGATCAGCACAAATAAACTTCCTCCGCCAGATCGTTCCTCCCCATCCCCGGGGGTCGTTATCTTCCCCAATCTCTGCTCAATATCATCTGAGGTGATCCGTTCACAGGATCCAACTTTCAAATCATAACGCCAAATGCAAACGCTCTGAAAACCCTAATCAAGACAACCATATCAAATGTACAGATCTAACAAGAATAAATAGGAAATCAACATATAAGCATCGACTTTTCAAAACCCTAACAATCCATGATCAACAAAAAGAAACACATCTCCGATCAAAGGATCCAACTTTCAAATCATAATGCCAAATCCAAACGCTCCAAATCCTAATCAGGACACCCATATCATACACACAGATCTAACAAGAATAACCAGGAGATCAACATATAAGCATCATCTTTTCAAAACCCTAACAATCAATGACCAAGAAAAAGAAACAGATCCCCGATCCATGAAATCTAGGATCCGAATCAAATCTAGTGCAAAAATCAAAAGGATACAAGAAAATAGAAAGATCAAGCCCCTGGATCTACGTCATACCTGCGATCAGCACAGATAAGCTTCATCCGCCAGATCGCGTTCCTCCGCATCCCCGGGGGTCGTCATCCTCCCCAATCCATGCTCAGGATCATCTGAAGTGATCCGATCACAGCATCCAACTTTCAAATCATAACGCCAAATGCAAACGTTCCGAAAACCCTAATCAAGACAACCATATCGTACATACAGATCTAACAAGAATAACCACGAGATCAACATATAAACATCGTCTTTTCAAAACACTAACAATCCATGATCAAGAAAAAAAAAACAGATCTCCGATCAAAGGATCCAAGTTTCAAATCATAACGCCAAATCCAAACGCTCCAAAAACTCTAATTAGGACAACCATATCATACATACAGATCTAACAATAATAACCGGGAGGTCAACATATAAGCATCGTCTTTTCAAAACCCTAACAATCCATGATCAAGGAAAAGAAACAGATATCCGACCCCCGAAATCTAGGATCGGAATCAAATCTAGGGCAAAAATCAAAAGAAACTAGAAAATATAAAAGATCGAGCCGCTGGATCTACGCTATACCTGCGATCAGCTCAGAAAAACTTCGCCCGCCGGGTCGCCTTCTTCCGGATCCTCGGGCGCCTTCGTCTTCCGCAATCCAGAAATGCCGCCCGCTGCCCTCAAGCGGACCCTCAGCCTCTTCTCCCTCCCAATCTCCTTTCCTTCACCTCAGCGAAGAAGGTGAGGTCCTTGGAGTACGACCGACTCTCCGCCTCCTCTCTCGAACGGTTCGAGTTTGTTCTGAGCTCGATTCGAATTCGAACCTTTAATTTTATACTTCCAAAATAATACCAAACCAAATCCGAAGACATGTCGGTTCCTTCGGGTTCGGTTCGAAATAAATTATATTAATATAATTAAAATAAGGGAAAAAATTAAAAATAATTAAAAACTTTTAAAATTCAAAAATTAACTTTTTTATATCTTGCAAATTAAAAATTAGCTTCTAAATATTTTTGAAATTTAAAATCAATTTCTGCTAAATCCAACTGGTTTGAATTAAATTATTTTTTATTTTTTTTAGACCTAATTCAAAGTCAAGTCTTATTGACATGATATTAACATCTTTATACGGGAGTGGCCGTGGAAGGACCCAAGCCCGCATTGCTATCACTGGGTGGAATTGCTCGAGTTGGAACCGATCCAAGAGGCTGAAAACCATGAACACAATAAGAAGCAAGCAGATCAGCAAGGAATGCTCCTCCCTGTACAATCTTTTGGGAAACGATTCCTCAGAGGACTCGCAATGCAGAGATGATCAGTTGTGATTTCAGGCTTCCTGTTCTTACTCATTACTGAGCTTGGCGTGCTTTCATCACAAATGGCAATGCTTCAGGTGATCTTTACCCTTGAAAGCTAAATGCATAGATTTTTCAAGGAAACAAGACTTCTTGGCAATACAATATCTTCCATTACAGATTTTTCTTTTATTTCTGCTCCTTGGCTTCAGCATTTGGCAGGTTCATGGAAAACATTGTTCTCATGGGCCTTATCGGACTGATGAAACCGCTTGAAGAGCCCACTGCTGGCGAGAAGGAACCCGAGCGTGTGACCTGAGATGGCCGCTAAAAGGACACCGACGTTGAAGGACATGACAGCGAGCATGACCAGGTAAGCCATCCCGATCCGCACGGCGTGCAGCGTCGTCAGCAGAAGGCCGGAGGAGACCCGGCTGTAGTAGGGCCGGGCGGCCACGTGGCGGGAAGCGGTGGAGAGGAGCTCGACGAGGGCGGAGACGGCGAGGACGAGGAGAAGCGACAGGAGGTACATGCCGATGCCAGCGTCCCCGGGCCATCCGGTGAAGAGGACCTGCACGCGCTTCCCCCAGAAAAAGGTCATGTGCATCATCCCCCCGCCCTTGTGGCCACCCATCCCTGGCATCCCTGAGGTTGATGACGGCGGTGGCGCCATGGCCATGCCTCCTCCTCCTCCGCCGCCGCCCATGTCCATCTTCTGCTAGAGAAAGAAGCAAACATTCTGATATAGAAACAGAATCGCTGCAGAGTACAACAAAAAAAGAAAGGAGAATCGGTACGGTGAAGGCAGGAGACAGAGACAGGCAAGAGAGAGATGGACACGCAGGAGAGGAAGGAAATGATGGAGATAGGTTTTGGCCGGCCTTTCTCGGAAAAATTGATGCCTCGGAGGAGACGTGACGATAAGGAATGCTTGTTCTGATCTGGCTGCATTTGGACAGCAACAAGGCACCGAGCCACACTCGGTGGTTGTGTCCAAGCCCACTTTGTCAGGCTGCCCCTTTAACAGCAACAAAAGCCCAAGCGGGTTGGAGTTCTTCAGGCCGGGCCATCAGCCTTGAGCTCCCGCACGGAAGTATGAGTCCATTTAGTAAATCAAAAATAGAGCAAAATGATTTAAAATAAACATATTTCCATTCATTTTTTTAAGGATAATTACCTACATTTCCCAGATTTCTCTTATTTATCAAAAACCCCTCAGACTTCGATAATTACCTACATATAATCAAAAATTTTTTCAAAAACCTTCATTTTTACCTTTGATAATTTTACAACCAAACTCCTAAAAAATTAAATTTCTCACTTTCCACTCTTTCTCACAAATATTTACAGGTAAATTCTTTAAATATTTTTATTTATAAATAACTCCAAATGTTAATATTTTTTAAATAAATATTTATAAAAAGGAGATTAAATATTTTACAAATAAATTCTAATATTTCTATATTTACAAATAAGCCCCTTGAATATTTTTATTTATAAAAAAGTCCAAACGTTTAAATAAAAAATTATAATAAGGACCTTGAATATTTTAAATATTTACAAATAAACCCTATATAAGAAATTAAATTACAAATTTAATATTTGTGCATTTACAAATAAACTTCTTGAATATTTTTATTTATAAATAAGTCCAAACTTTATAAATTTTAAAATAAGATTTTACAAAAAAGAGTTGAAGATATCAAAATTTAAAATTTTTAAATACAAATTCAATATTTGTATATTTACAAATAGGCCCCTTAAATTTTTTTATTTATAAATAAACTCAAATTTTATCAATTTTTAAATAAAATTTCACAATATTCAAGTTTTAAATTTTAAAATTTCAAATTACATGTTTAATATTTGTATATTTACAAATAGACCCCTTGAATATTTTCATTTATAAATAAGTCAAAATTTTATTATTTTTTAAATAAAATTTTATAAAAAAAACATTGAAGCTTTTAAAACTAAAAATTTCAAATTATAAGTTTAATATTTGTACATTTATAAATAGACCCCTTGAATAATTTTATTTATAAATAAATTTAAATTTATTATTTCTTAAATAAAATTTTATGAAAAAGACATTGAAGGTCTTAAAACTTAAAATTTTAAACTATTAATTTAATATTTGTATATTTACAAATAGACCCCTTGAATATTTTTATTTATAAATAAATCCAAATTTTATTATTTTTAAAATAAATTTTTACAAAAATGACATTGAAAGTTTTAAAACTTCAAATTTCAAATTATAAGTTTCATATTTGTACATTTACAAATAGACCCCTTGAATTTTTTATTTATAAATAAGTTTAAATTTTATTATTTTTAAAATAAAATTTTATAAAAAAAACATTGAAGGATTTAAAACTTAAAAGTTCAAATTACAAGTTTCATATTTGAACATTTACAAATAGACCCCTTGAATATTTTTATTTATAAATAAGCGTAATTTTTTATTATTTTTAAAATAAAATTTTACAAAAAAGATATTGAAGGTTTTAAAGGTTAAAATTTTAAATTACAACTATCATATTTGAATATTTACAAATAGACCCCTTAAATATTTTTATTTATAAATAAGTTTAAATTGGATTATTTTTAAAATAAAATTTTATAAAAAACACGTTGAAGATTTTAAATGTTAAAATTTCAAATTGCAAGTTTAATATTTATACAAATATTTTAAGGGGTCTATTTGTAAATAAAAATTTTGATTAAATAGTAATCAGGGTTGTAAATGATAAATTTGAAAAAAAAGAAATGTAAGTAATTATCAGAATCTCAGGAGATTTTTGATAAATAAGAAAAATCTAGGAAGTGTAAGTAATTATGTTTCTCTAAAAATTAACATTATCATACATTGTTGTTCTACTCTTGGCTTCAGGCCTTATGCACTATTTGATTATCTGCATCAAAATCTTCACAAAATTCACCCATTTTCAACCACGTTCATTGTTTCATATTTCAAATTAAACTCAATCACACTCGAAAATACAAAAAAATTCTTGAGAAATTTTTAATTATTCATGGCAATCGGTAGAATCAGGATCCGTGCCTCGGATAGCCGCAGACAGCCGGATCAGCCACCGGATTCGGGTTCTGATCAGTAGAGGAAGGGAACGACGGCCTTCCTGGACTTCGGATAGTCCCCGCCGAACTTCTCCAGGTACCACTTGTGATGGGCCGCGGCTCTGGGGATTAGATTGGAGCAGGTGTACAGAAAGAAGGCGAAGGCCGCCGGAGTCCAGGCCACGACGGCCCAGCCCATCCACTCCACGGCCTCTCCCATGTAGTTAGGGCATGTCACCGCCTCGAACCAGCCTCCCCTCGGGATCTTGTACCCGCCGCCCTCCCTCTTCAACCTCAGCAGCGACAGATCCGACGCTATGTTCACCGACATCCCCCAGAAGAACACCACTGATCCCGCCGCGACCCGGATCCAGAACCACCGTTCCGTCGCGTCGATCGGAGGGTAGTCGGCAAAGTGGGACGCGGATCGGGTCTGGAGATAGGCGTTGTGGAGGTTGAAGCCGAAGGCGAAGAGAGCGATGGTGAGCGGAACGCCTTTCGATTCGGATTGGCCGAGGAGGCGGAGGGGATAGACGACGGTGCGGTGGAAGTAGTGGAGGAGGTAGAGCGTGATGACGGCGAGGGAGAGAGGGTGGGAGGGGTGGCGGCCGAGGGGGTAGAGGAGGAGGGTGAGCCAGAGGGTGGGGCTCTCCATGAGAACCAGGCCAGGGGCGCAGGGATGGCGGAGCCCCAGCCGGGGCGGGCGTGCTTGCCGTAGGGGGCGGTGAGGAAGAGGAGGGAGACGACGGTGAGGGGACACATCACGTACATGGAGATCAGCGCCGCCGGGTAGATGCTATCGTCCCACGCCATCTTCTTCGTCTACCTCGTCGTCCCCGGCGAAGATGCTATACAAAATTATAAATAGATTGAGAGAAGGGAAGGCTCTCTTAATTATG
Organism: Trichopus zeylanicus subsp. travancoricus; assembly: GCA_005019695.1. Taxonomy (NCBI): domain Eukaryota; kingdom Viridiplantae; phylum Streptophyta; class Magnoliopsida; order Dioscoreales; family Dioscoreaceae; genus Trichopus; species Trichopus zeylanicus. The sequence continues at coordinate 447,566 of RXID01014395.1, read as the reverse complement.
TATTTATTTATTTATCCATTTTAGTAAAATTCGTGTAGTGGCAAATAGGACGAGTAAAATAAACGAAAAAATCGATATATCAAATTATACTGGTCAAAAATTATATCGAAAATTTGATTCTCGAAACAAATTCATACTATTTCGATTCTTAATTTTGATAAAATCAAAAATTTGATTTCGATTTGAATTTTATATTTTATAAAAAATTAGTATACTGAAACCATACTGATTGTTAAAATATATATATATATATAATGATATATAATATAAAATTTTAAAATATATTTTTAATGTTATATATATATTAATATATTTAAAATTAACTTTTTATAGAATTATAATAAATAAAATAAATTTTTTGGGTAAATTGTGTATTAGTGTAATTAAAATTTAATTTTTATAGAATTTTAATGTAAAATAAAATATTTTAAAATAAATAAGTTAAAAATCGATATATCAATTTTAGAACCGATTTAAAATCGATTCAAAGCCAAAACCAAAAAACTGGTATGATTCCGATTCTCGATTTTTTAAAAACAGAAATTTGATTCCAATTTTAAAATATATAAAATATAAATTGATTTTGCTCACCCTCAATGGTGAATCTTTGGAGATACGAGTATTATTTTTATGTCCAACAAAATCGCTGTCAACTTTAAATTTATTAATAAACTCCCGTCTAAAAAATATTTATAAACAAATCCAAAATAATAACAAACTTGAACTATATTATAAATGTTATCTAATATTTTTCTAATATTTGTAAAATTTTGTACTTACAAGGTCCGTGTCTCAACTAGGAGTGTCAAGTTAGGCACGTATGTCAGCGAGCAATTCAAACACGAGTATTTTGCAAAATTTTTCTTTTTAGTTTTTTAATTTTTCCTAACTTTAATTGGAGGATCAAAAATTTTTCTTTTACTATTAAAACTAGGATTATTATTTGTAAGATTAAGAATATTAGCAGATTTATTTTCATTAACATTTGCTCTTAAGTTCATGAACTCGATCACCCACGCTGCTGTGGGAGGAGTTGCTGATGTTTGTCTGAGTATGAGATTGCGGAGATAGGTTACATCAAGTTCTACTTGGCACCTGGGATGAGGACAGGAGCCATAGGCTAGGCATTGAGCATCCGTTCATAATTCAGCAATACATGTTGCGAGGATTGTCCTTCGACAACGGATAATTGTTAATTCAATACATCAAATGTCCTGATCATAGAAAAAAATAATTTTGGTCTCGTGAAAGGCACACAAAAATGCTTAGAAAAGCAATCCAAACCCTCGAGCGAAGTTTTCAGACAAAAAATAAGTAGAATTAAGGAACACCGAAGTAAGCTTATGATGATCTCCAGTTCTCTCCAGCATAAACAGCCTGCCCTCCGAGTTCCTCCTCAATTCTGAGCAGCTGATTATATTTGGCAAGTCGCTCTCCTCGGCAAGGTGCGCCGGCTTTGATCTGGCCTGTCGCAAGGCCAACAGCCAGATCAGCCAGGAAGGAATCATTAGTTTCTCCACTTCTATGAGATGCTACCACTCCCCATTGTGCATCCTTTGCCTGCTTTACAGCCTCAATAGCCTCTGTGACAGTCCCTATCTGGTTCACCTGAGATGCCATCAAATGCAATTTGTTAGAATATAATCCAATAAGGCAGCAAATTAACCACATAAATAATTTCTATAATCAACTAGGCACAGCTTGAGATGGCAACAACAGCAAGGTGCCTGTGTCAACAGATTTAATAAGTCTATCAAGGTCATCCAAATGGTTTCATTTTACAAAATCAGATTCATGACTTCCCTCCAGCAGCTACACAATTAACATCTTGATTTATTCAAAGACCATCAGTGATGCATTAAGGATGCTGATGCACATATATTTGTAGAAGGAATACCTTAAGAAGAAGAGCATTGCAAGTATACTCTTGTATTGCCCGCTCTATGCGCTTTGGATTTGACATTAACAAGTCATCTCCTACAACCTGCAGACCATTATGTTATGGAATACTACTTCGCTTACTACTGAAGAATATGGGAGATGACTGACCTGACATATACCAAGTCCAGAAAATAACTTCATGTGTTCCCAATCATCCTTGTCAAAGGGTTGTTCAATAGAGACAATCGGATAGTCTATTAAAGAACAGCATGTATCAAGGTCATATTCTTGTCCATAAAGAATTATATTGCAAAAAGAAAACAAAGAATTAGGAATGCAAGGTAGTTGCATGAAGACCTGAACATAGCTGTGTGTACATCTCGATCATGTCTTCTCCTGTCTTGAAGTTCTGACCCGACTTATTCGGCAATTTGAAGTCCAGATCATACTTCCTCCCTAAGGAAAACAAAAAACAGAATGAACTGGTTATGATAACCATGTGCAGCCGCAATACAGAAAACAAGTGCTACCAATAGTCTCAAGTTCATTAAAAAAAGAAAAAAAGGGGAACTCTCCACTGATAACAAAAGAAGAGAAGGAGAACAGAGCTGTCAGAGTTGATTATTATGAACAAAAGAGACTCAATACATTAACTCAATTTGCTACCAATTAGCACATAAAACAAACTATAAATAATAGCTGGCCTGCATAAAAATAAATACATTGATTGTTTTCATCAAGCACAACAATCAAGTCCTTGCTACTAAGGTTGTGAGAGCAGCATATCAAGAACACCATCTTACCCATGCAAAAATCAGTAGCAGCAACATCCATAGCCAACTTAATTTTTCCATTGTATCCTGCTCTGTCTATTGCCTCCTTAACTAGATCCAAACCTTCAGCAAAGCTGATAAAGATGTACAATACTTTAGCAGGAAATCCAAATATCATAATGGTGAGGTAATTGTTATGCACTGTAGTGCATATAGCACATTCTGCTGCATCTATCATGAAAAATATGTGCCTACAAAATGATGCAGGAGCATAAGATGGCACCATTTATCTTGAGCCAGATTATGTTACAGTCCCAAAGCATTTAAAGTCAAGCAAAAATTTATCACACATCATTAGTCATGAAAAGAGAACACTTACCTAGAGATATCGGGAGCAAAACCTCCATCATCGCCAACATTGTACCCATTTGGACCATATTTCTCAGTGATAATAGACTGTTCTCAATAAAGGGTAAATAATATTATGATCAGTTGATGAACCAGAACAACCACAAAATCACTACAAGCAAAGAGAAGTAAAAATAGGCTTGTATAGTCATCACATGCTTGATGTATAACTAGTGACACAAATTTTACAGTTAAATTAATCGCATTAGACGCTAATCTATGTCATTTCCAAACGTCATTCAGTACTTCATAATTGGTTTAATGTGTACTAGACTTAATATCTGTACTAAAAGGATTTTTAAAGGAAGAACTAATGCTGATAGAAACTAGGAAAACTATTTCATTGGTTCACCGAAAAAGGAGAAAGCCGAAAGCATGGCACCAAATCATAGAATCTATACTGAAGATGTGCCAGTGGGAAGAGTTCATGACAAAATATTTATAACAAATATGATTTTTCCTAGTGATGATTGTACCTTGAGGTGATGATAAGTCTCTGAACCCATTTGTATTGCCTCTTCAAAATTATTAGCACCTATTGGCAAAATCATAACTCCCTGAAAGCAGTTCATCAGAAATTTATTCTCATGCTTATAAAGTTTGATAAACTATTTTCCTGAGAAAAAAAACTAAGTTTCAATAAGAATAACGTAACGAGCATAAGAAAGAAAAAAAATAAAGACATGCACTAACAGTAACTCAGGGGCTCTCAGTTCTTGATATATAGCCTTGTCTGAGAAGCAATAACAAGAAGATCAAATTATTACTTGTTAATGAGATACACGAATGGTCTGGTGATGAAATTTATTCATTACATCAATATATTGTGTTGGTAAAATTAACGAAACAGTAGAACTTTCAGTGATTATTCTATAGCTGTGGCAGCTTTAAATAAAACCACTTTGTCTGTTCACAACAATAACTATTCAATAGCTGAAGGACTGTTCAATCTAGAAACCATCAGTAGCAGAGCTTAGCTTGCAATTGGAGATGAACATAGCTACAATAGGTATGCATATTTAAGCCAGACTGGTATGTCTTAACTGAAAAAAAATGCTTATGAATTCAAAGAATGCAAATAAAGTAGTGTCTCACTCACTGCAACTAAACTTCTAACCTTGCCTCACCTCTAAGCATGTAACCACATTCCAACCAACCAACCACCAGTAACTATAACCTGTCTAATATAAGTCAAAGAGGTGAAGTTTCATCTCCTAGTAATTGATCATTAGGCAGAGAAGTTTGTAATGCATTTGACCAACACATAGGTTTTTCTTTTTCTTTTTTTTTTTTTGAGAATGGAACGAAGCACATGTAACAAGAACTGGAACAACTGGACTACAACTATGGACCTAAAGTTCCCTTTCATGGCCATTATCAACAACTTGAACAACTATAAACTTCTTTATCTTGACAAAAAATCAACATGGTAAGTTCCTTCCTGAACAAGTTTTCTTCAAACTTTTATCGTAGATGATTTCTTGATATATTGTTTCCTTGTTTCTAAATTAGGAGAATTATTGTAAACTCTATCTGGTGTAAAGAATGTAGTGTAGTCATCTTCAGCTCTCTTGCAATCCTGCAGTCAATCTTAACAAAAGAGTTCGAGTTCAAGAGGTTATGTCATTGGATTTTTTGATAAAGATTACAGGTTCAACCACATCTCTGAACAATTGAACCAAACTACATATGGCCACTTACACACTGAACCCAACATGTAGAATGGCTGACCATTAACAGCAAGATGCAACTACAGTTTACTATACAATTTCAAGTAACAGCATTGGAGGTTCTTGCAAATAAGAGTTCCATACAATGATCTACATCAGGGAAGAAAATTTCTAAAAATTGGATTCATAACCTGAATTAGCAAATGGTCATACTTGAACAGCCAGAGTATTTCCTGCATGCCTTCCGCCACTAATAACAGTAAAGGTGGGGACAGGAAGAACCAGGTTGCTTTTACCCGAAAGTTCAGCAATATGCTTATATAGTGGGACCTGGAAGAAGGAATAACAAAACAAACAAATTGAGTCAGACAAAAAAATGGAGGACAACAAATAACATATCAGGTGATAATCATGCCTCCTTTTCAGCAGCACCAGCTCTACAAGCAGCAATGGAAACAGCCAACATAGCATTTGCCCCAAGTTCAGCCTGCAAAAGTGTTCTAAACTTAATATAAAGGTGAAGGGATTACATATACACTACAAATACAACTTCGATCAATAAGTACATGATACAATGATCATTGCAAGTAACATCGATTTTCAAAATACACTTGAAGTAAATGGAATACAGAAATGCCATAAAGCAAAAATAGAGCTGCAACCAAAGAGCATAAATTTGTCACGTTAATCATTTTAGAGGTTGACGGAGGATTACTACCTTGTTCTCAGTTTTGTCCAAGTCTATCATGGCCTGATCAATCTGAGTCTGGAGAATCGGGTCCATACCAATCAAAGCTTCAGAGATCTTCTCATTTATAATCTTCACAGCTTTCGAAACGCCCTGTCCCAAAAACTTTCCTTTGTCGCCATCACGTAATTCAACAGCCTCATACCTAGCAATCAAAATGCAGCACATAGAACTAACTTCTAGCAAATCGATCGAAATCACAGCTTAGAAGGAGGAGGAGCTCACATTCCGGTGGAAGCGCCGGCGGGAGCAGAGGCGCGATACATGCCTTTGTTGGTGAAGAGATCGACCTCGACGGTGGGGATCCCCCTGCTATCCAAGATCTGCCGCGCTATGATCTTCGTGATCGCCGAGGGGACAGCCTTCCTCATGTGATTCGACTACCATCGCCATTGCCAATCGGCACCATTAGCGAGAGAAAAACACGAGGAGAATTCAGAAAGAAAAGGTTTTGGAGAATTGGTACGATGAAGAGGACGGGATCGGAGGCCTTGGCGCGGACGGCGGCATTGACGGCGTCCTCGATCTTCCGAGGGAGCGTGTGCTTGTCGAGGTACTCCTGCACCGACATCTCTTCTTCTTCTTCTCCCCGATCTCTATCTCTTGCCGGAGATTATCTTCTTCCCCGACGTCCTCGATCTTGCTCGTGCTCAACTCGAAAGAGAACAAGGCCGAAGCTTTGATCCTCCCGGATAGCACCAGCTCGGACGCACATGCGTGCAGTTTCTTTGGCACGTGTGTTCTACTTTGTCGGTCTTGAGATTTGAATTCGATCTCGATCTAGAGACTCCAAGAACGGCTACGATGAAGGTGACAGCTTCCCCGTAGTTTGCATTTTTTTTATTTTTTTTAAATTTAAGACGTCAAAATGCCTAAGGCCGTTTTTGGTAATGGATTAAGAAACAAATAATCCGACTAATTTTTTAATTAAACAAATTAATATTAACTTATTAGATTTAATTATTATAAAAAAATAATTAATTTTTTGAATTTTAAATTATTATAGAATCAATTTTGTTAAAAAATATTAGCCTATAAAAATAATTTACTAATTTTAGTTTCAGTTTTAGTTTTAGTATATTATCAACACACTTTAGAAGCTCAACAAAAACCTTTTTTTATTTTGTTAATTATAAATTATATATTTAATTATCTAATAATTTATTATTAAATTATTAATTATAAAATATTTATTTACAGAACCATGGACGGCCAGTGTCACCTATACACCGAATACAATTATATTTGCAAAATAAGCCAGAAATAAGGAAAATTCAATAAGCAACTGTGCCACATGAAGGAGAATGGAATTTTTAGAGGAAACTCAATTACATCAGTACACACATGAATATACATCACATTCTCGTGCGAAGCAATGCTTATAAAACACCAGAACAAATCTACTCCTGAGCTACATTACAACGAAAGCCCGGGATGCACCCGTGAAGTGCTTAATGGATCCAAACAAGCTCTTCGCCGCGCCAAAATGACGTAACCTGTACACACCAGAAGTAGCAGTGTCAGGAATTCTCCACTCTAAGGTTGCACGACTCTTGGAGCTGAGGCTGAAGGGCCTGGACCACTTGAATCGTAGACAGAAATCATCATCATCATATATTGGAGCCCAAGTATTAAAGCTGTCTAGAATCTCCACCAACGCAAATGTCCCCTCCGTCATGAGGTCATTCCTTGGGCAAGCAGACCAGAACGTGGCTGTCACCATTTCTCCTCGTTTGAATGTAGAGTTCAGAGGAACATCGACCTTAACATCGCCGAACTTCACACCAAAAGGAGTCGAGTCTACAACCACTCCGGGGACTAGGCCAATTTGCTTGTCCAAAAGATCAGGAGGGTGGGGACCTGAAGCAATGCTCTGCCCATCAACAAGTGCAGCGGCCAGTTTTTTGAACTCCTGAATGTATGCACTGAGTGTGTGCGGTCCATACAATGTGGAAGCTCCCTGTCATGATTTTGATTAACTATAAAATTTTCTGCTACAATTAGCAAGATCTGTGTCAAGAGACTAGATTATGGACCTCATATCTTTGGATCTGATACTCTTCATAAGTGGTCACATACTGAGAGTATGTGTTCGTCAACCCAGCAATAACAATATGAATATTCTTGTCAAATATCCCACTGCTGTCACTGGTAAGTACAGTATGCACAGCATTTCGAAGACGCCTTCCAGCCATTGTAGTGAATTCTGTAAGAAACATCAGCAAAATCCAGTGCAATTTCTCGTTTTTGTTTCAGAAACAAAAAATGATACAGTTAAGAAAGCAAAGAATAAGAAAGAACACAAATTTTTTGTGTGAATACCACTTTCATCACAAAAAAAGAAAAAGGTTTCAATGCAGAAGCCTTGTACCTGAAGGTACACAGAGGATGACAAATTGTCCAATCCTTATTATTTGAATAGGAAGAATTGAAGGCTGCGAACCACAAGAACGAATCATTATAAACATTGGAGGATATAAAAAAACACGCCACAGATAAATATACAAATGATGCTATTAAGAGGTAATGATTATTGTTAACTCCCACAGAGTGGTTCAATAACTGATATCTTCACAATTATTTAGCGCTCAATTTCAGACACCAGTTGCTATACAAATATCTCCGGTTTACATACAAGGAAAGCCTATCAGCACATATATTGGTGAACTTTCTGAGCAGAAGATGCACTTGCTACTGGAGTGCATATACCATTCTACAGGAACTTCCAACATGCAATGAATTACCCACGATAAAAATTCTAGGACCAAAAATATATCAGCCATGCCCCATCCTCACTCCCACAACATGCCAGATAAAATCAAACAAGTTCAATGTGTAAAATGCAGCTTACCGCCCAATCATACGGTAACTTCATTTCACCAGTATCCAACAAAATTGGCTTTGGTTGTTGGCAAACCTCTTGCTCCTTACTGGGTTTTTTCAGCAAGTTCCTAACCAATTTCCAAAATGGATTACCCTGATACATCAAAAGAATTTATGAATAATTTTTGAATAATTTGAGGAAAAAAATATATCCATTTGAAAAAAGGTAACCTTGACATCCCCTTGTGTGAAGTCAAAAGCACCAGGGCCATCAGTGGTTCCAGCAGCAAAAGCAAAACCCATAGCTGCAGGGCATGTCTTCACCACCTTTTGACTTCCATTAATTGAAGGAAGAGTAACCTCAAGCTGTGAAAAATCTATGTAAGAATGACGATAATCAACTTTTCCTTTTATTTGCTCAGATGCTGCAGCAAAAAGGTCAACTGCTTTCTTGTATTGCCTTTCTCCAATGATGCGAGTACTTTCAAACTCATCTGGATACCTGATAGATCAGGAAAGAGGAACAGATTTATGTTACCAACCTTTTTCCCTTGCATAAAATCATACTACAAACAAAGGAGTGATCAGTACCCAGGGCCACGTCCATAACACAGTTCATTCTTCCCATTACAGGTACTATGGTTGAAGTCACAAGGGAGTCCAGTGTCTATGCAGAATGCTCCAAGCACATTTGGAGTAACATCTCCACAATTGGATTGACAAAATGCAGAGACAAACTTTGGCCTATTGCCTTCTCTGAAAGAACTCCGCACACGACGGGTGACACTCAAGGACCTAGTTGCCCGTCTTCCACCAGAAGCCTGGAAGGAGGATGCAATTTGCCTTAACACATCATCTGCAAACAATAGACCACAGAACAAAAACAGCCATTTGGATTGAGTGCTCTAAACAACTAATATCTATCATTTTCTCGGTAATGCCAAATGCGAACTAAAGACACGATAATCAAAACAATAAAATGTTTTAATTAAAATAACCAAACATACAGTTATCATGTAGTCGAGGTATTATGTTTGATACTCTCCGAGGAGATCCACCAGCCTTCCAGCCAGTGCCCAATTCATCAGGATATATTATATCAATCTCATCAAGAAAACCCTTTTGCTTAAACCAATCCTCCATAAATCGGGCAGCAGCTCCTTTATTGTCACCACTAATGAGAGAATTTGTCCGGCTCATAGATGTCCCATGAGTGGCAAACCAATTGAAAGCACCTACTGGACCCCATTCATCATCTACAAACTTCAGCAGAGTCATTTCTTTATCCACATTATATTTATATTTGCTTCGCTCTGCAGCAGGATTATTGAGGTATGCACTAGGACTACGGTTAATACCAGCATCAAGTAGTTCTCCTGAAAATTCAATGTAAATTTTCATAACAGAAATGACAAGTTTAATGGGCACCATACCAAGTTAGAAAGTTGTGACCACGTTTTTTTCTTCAGCATGAAACAACCATGTGATTTCAAAATAACGAAAAATCAACAATAGAAACATGTAAGTCTTAATCCCAACATAGGAACCTGGTTCACTACAAACAATTGATTAACAAACAATAATACCAAAGTAAAATTTTATATTCTCAAATTTCAAGGGAGCTCTTAGAACTTCATAACCAAACCTCAATAAATAAAATTTTTCCCATCACTACTATACTACAGAATGGCAGTGTCGTAATGCTTTACAGACATTAGTTGCATGCTATGAAATTTATTCCGATGTTCAATATATCATATTAAATGTTATTAAGTTCATGCAACAATAGCGCAACTCTTCCTTGTAGTACAAAGCAAAGATAAACAGCCCGCCAACCACCAGAAAATGACAGTCTCTTACCATTACTCACTAATATCTTTCCAGGGCGTAGATTTTCATGAGCTTTTATGATACTTTGCTCAATACCATCAACAATGACATCAAATGACTGGCGAACAAAACCAATAGTTGTGACAATATAGGTTACATATTGAAGGTAACCTCCAGGCCCAGCATGAGTGTGTATGCCACTAATAGCAACATTCTTCTCATTATACAAATCACCATACCTGCCATAGAAGCGCTGGAGATAATGACTACATTGCACAAAACGAACCCTTAAGGCTTAAGCTTTATGTGGCATTAGAAGTATTAGAAACAATCATATTGAACATCATATTGAACATATTCTACAGGAAGACATGCGGAGAAAATACCCTTTGGCAAATTGCCTTTTCTCACTCATGTATTTCCAAAGCATAGAAACTGTTACATCAATTACATGAAACAATACTCTAAAGTTCCATGAGAAATTCACTGAAGGCAGACTGAATACTCATATGTGTCAATAAACAATTAACCAAGCTTCATAGAGGATAAGAAAAGAACAAAAATTATGACCAAGCAACCGTTAGAAACACTCCACCAAAAGAGGCTTTCGCTGTTGAACTTTAAGTTATTGCATACGTAATAAAATGTCATTAGTGTCTGAATGCCAAGGTAAGTAGTCAGGTGGTATCGCCAAAACAGGATGCAAATAGGTCATATGCATTCTTTATGAGCTCATTAAAAAAGGGACTCAATCCTCCTAAGATTAAAAAAAAAACTTAAGATGCCTAATGTGAAGTTCTGAACAGAAATTATTGGTGCGTGTATGCACATACCTTGACTTCAATCTTTCAAGCAATTTAATTGTGACAATTTGAGATGCCATGCAAGCATCAAGGTTGACAAACACTACACGATTACCCTCCGGCTCAGCAACAATAAATGCCCGGGCTTTCAGCCGGAAGTGGACACCAGAAGCAGTTTGTTCAACATTAGCATATCCCATCATATTGACATCAGCAGCAGGTCCTGTTATATCATAGCTTCCAAGTCCAATCAAATAAGCGGAACCAGAAGATGCCCCTCCGCACAGCTGTGCAGTCAATACCATCACAAGGCAAAACCAAACGGAAGCTCTTCTCCAGTGCAGACGGTGGTCTAAGATGGAAGCCATCTCAACTTGATACAACCAAGAAGCTCTCTAATATCACCTCACGCACAAGGATATCTCTTTTCCTGAAGATTGTGGTCAAAAACTTAATCACACGCATCAAATTTAGGATTTCGAATTACTGGAAATTGAATTCGAAAATAATCGAAATAAAGAACATAAATTTAGTATGACAAATCGATATAGCCAAGAAAATTTGCTAAAAACATGCGCACAAGCATCAGAGCTTTACTTGATACGATAAAAAAGCGAGCAAATTTACATCAAAAATAAGAAAAAAAAAAAAAAAAAGTGTTCGGCAGCGAAGTTGAGCAGTGAAGTCAAAATACTTGATTAGAAGCGAGTCCTTCGAGCTCTTTATCCCGATCCCGATCTGGAACGAAGTATACAAAAGAGACACCTTCCGAATGCTTTGCTTCTCCTAAGCCCTAGCAACAATCCAACAAGTGCCGATATTATAAGAGAGTTTTTCACATGCGACCGCCCACTTTACTATAAATTTATAAAAATTTATTTAGGTGATTGCGTCCGCAAGGAAGCTCTTCATAAGGCAAGAACGAGAAGGGATCGGGTTTCAACTATAAGGGCGTTTAGTGGGGATAAAAACTAGTGAATTATTTTTATAAGTTAATATTTTTTTATCGAAATTAAGACTTAAATAATTTAAAATTTTAAAAATTATTTTTATTTTTTATAATAATTTAATTTAATAATACTATAAAATAATAAATATTAATTTTATAAAAAAATAATTCTGAAACGAGTTAATCATGATCCTGATCCCAAAATAAACGGGATCTAGGACCCCATTTAGTAACAAGTCAAGAGCAGAGCCAGCCTAGTTTCAATTTTTTATAAAAAAATTTAATATTAATTATTTCGTATTATTTTAAATTAAAAATATTATAAAAAGTATCAATTTTGTTAAAAATGTATTAGTTTAAAAAATGGTTTATTAATTTTAATAATAACTTTAACCTGTTAACGAACGGATCTTAATGATGTATGGTTGTGGGTGATTTGAAGGTGACCCAGTCCCAAGTGTCAACGACCCTTGATACTCAATGATTTACTAAACAAGACATGATTTTTTTAATTTAAGCAAGATGTAATTATCAAATTTTTTAAATCATTATCAAAACTATATTGAACATGTGGAATATTTTATTATGAAAAGTTTAAAATTAATTATAAAATTTTGTTATTATCTAAAATATATACAAATTATCAAATATTTACATTTTAAAACTTTTTTAAAAAACATCTTTTAATGATTTAAACTTTAGGAGATTATTTGAGGTCAGGTGAGATTAAAAAATTTCCATGTCAATTTATTAAACAATCAACATCTTTGAAATCAAAATTTTCAATTTCCCCAAAACTTAAATTTCTCACAAAACAAAATTTTCAGAATTTGATTTTCCTCTAAAACAAACATACCCTAAAAATTGTCGAGATTAAAATTTAAGCTAGGCTTTTTTGTAAAAGAAAATTTTAAATAAAGTTTGCTTGCAAAAGAGAGCTATGTAGTAAGCATGTCCACTATCAGCAACTGCCAGGGGCTCAGCTCATCAATGGATTCTGCGGTCCAATCCAACAGAAATCTAAGAACAGATCTCAACCACAAGATCCCCGCAATGATCATAGCCAGATACAGTCACTTGGTTTTAACTAATCGTTCTAATTTCCAATTGAGCTCCAAAAAGAACTCAGCTGACCCTGCCATCACAAATGACCATAGGTGAAAAATGACAGGGCACATTCAAGTGGACATATATGGGCGACACAAAATCTGGAACTACAATATAGAAACTAAATTTCTAAGAAATAACAGTAAGCAAAACCAAACACAGTTCCATAGTCGTAGCAAACAAACTTTAACTTCACAAATAAAGTGATTGACAAATTTCGAATTACAGAATAACTTGAGCAATTTTCCAATATGGCAATCAACTTCTGTCAGAGCTCAGATTTGGTCCTCAGCTGCAAAAAAAGGAAAAAGATTTATTTCTGAATCAATACAAGCATACTACAAGTGCAATAAAGCCATAAGTAGTGACAGAAGAAACTTAAAAATGAAAATTAAACAAGACATGTGGCTTCACCCAGTCAACACACAAATGTTTCATCAAGTATTTAAGCAATAATGACAGTTTGGTTATGACACCGTAGAGAAATTAAAGCAAGCATAAATGTTTTCATGTATAAACATGTATATAGCCCCCTCCCCTGGTCCAAAAAGGGCAAAATTAACTCAATGATATTGGAAGAGAAAAATATCAGTAAAAGCCAGCTCAAAATCTCGTAAAACATACTCCAAGCTGATTATCTTGGCAATGAGCATCAGTTTTAAAAAGCTCGATTTATCTGAGACTTCATTGAGATAATCTCAGTAATGATTATTTCATCACCTGCTCAGTTAACAACCTTCACCACCAAAATCCTTAAAAAGCTAGCGCTAAAACACAAAATAAAAACAAAAAGATAAGCTCGTTATTATTTTTTCCAAGAAGACATGAAAAAATAGTAACTGAAGTAGTCATATCATAAATAGTGCCAGTATTACCTGCTTACATAGAACCATTGGTGAGGACAAAATTGAGATATCAAATTACAAACAAATAGTCAATAGGTCACATGGAGTTCACATAACAAACATGAACTCTCTGCATAGAAGATGAACTAAATGGTGCATGAAGGTGAGATAAATGACGAGAAAAGAATGAATATTACACAGGTGGACATAAGGTAAAATATCGGCACTCTAAAGATTCAGTATCAAGGCCACAAAGATTGGGTCTGCAAAAAAATTCAATGTGTAAATATTGATTGAACGTAGAAACATAGACAGAAGTCCACTATAACAAGGATAAGGTAAATTAGAACCAAAATGTAAAGCAGATCTGGCTTCAGCTACTAAAGATTTGCCTTATGGTAGAAGAATTAGTACACAAGACAACCAAGCAACCTGAGCAAATGCTAATGGATCAATGCTTTAGTGACAAGTTTTTAAGCAATAATGACAGTTAACTGGTGTTACCACTCAATGAAGAAATTAAAGCAAGAAAAAATATTCACATACAAACATGTATATAACCACCAAAATTTAATCCTAAGGTCCAAACAACGACTAGATTAACTTGAAGATTTTCAAAGAGAAAATATCAGTAAAACCTAGCTCAAAGTCACAAAGAACAGACCCCAAGCTGATTATGTCGGCAATGAGGATCAGCTTTAAAAAGCTCAATTTATCTGAGACCTCATTGTGACAATCTCAGTAATGATTATTTTATCATCTGCTCAGCTGACAACCTTTCACCACCAAAATCCTTATAGAGCTAGCACTAAAAACACTAACCAGAAAACAACAAGAAGATACATGAAAGAAATAGTAATAACTATTTTGATCATATCATGGATGGTACCAGAATTATATGCTTAAATAATACCATTGGCTAGTACAACACTGAAACATCCCATAATAAAGAAATAGTTGACCGGTCACCCATAGTTCACATAACAAACAAGTAAATCTGTGCATGGGGCATGAACAAACTGGTGCAAGAAAGCAGGATAAATGAAGGGCAAAGAATAGATATTACACAGATGGACATGAGGTGAAAATTTGGTACTCTAAAAATTTACTATCACGGTCACAAAATATGTGTCCGCAAGGGATATGATATGTAATTATTGATTGACTGTAGAAACATAGAGAGATCCACAGGAACAAGGATAATATAAGTTAAAAACAAAATGTAACCGAAGTTTGGCTTCAACTACTAAAGATTAGCTCTTTGGAAGAATCATTAACAGAAAAGGAAACCAAGCAGGCTGAGCAAATTATAATATATTGATACTTTAATGACATGTGGGTAGTATTGGATTAAGCAGAACAAGGAAAAAAATTGACAAAAAGCTTAAGAAACCAACTCATTCATAAGAAAAGAAAAAGTAGTGGCACTAAATACAAAATGAAAGGCTTTTGCTCTAAGTATATGAGTTACAGCCAGCATTCTCATATTCTAGACAAGAGAAAACAAAAATATACTCTATAAAAATTTTCTCAACAAAAGAAAACACCACAGGAGAATAATTATGAACAACAAAAGGCAATCAGCCTTCATGTTTCAACTCATAAATCAGGTTTGAATAAATGGCGACAACAAAATGAGAGAACAAACTAGCTCGTAAAATGAAATGATAATAATTGTTAGAAGACACGTGAAAACTCTAAAATTCATAAAAGGTCCAACACAGCACAAACAATGTTGGAGAAATCAAATACCTTCACCATTTTCAGACTCCAAAAACATGCATGGCTTTTTCAAGATAATGTCAACACAAACCATCCACGTTAGCAGACAATAAAAAACTTTCCACGTCAATATCCATAAAAATGAATTCAAACATCAAACATCTTTCAATAGTGTATCCATGAGACAATAACAAGCAGATAGAATGAACTCACCTTAAATGTTGCTAGGATACATGAAAACTCTAACCTTTGACCCCTGAAAAGCATCAACCAGGTCAAGCACATTATTTCATTGACAGACGAAAAAATCCATCCAAAAATGATAAAGAGATGTATCTCACCATAGACTTTGGCGGCAAGTTGGATTTGAACTTGGCCCTGACGACGCCGCTGTTGCCGTGTGGGCGAGTGACCTTGCCCCAGATGCACCGGTAGTGAGAGCCGTTCTTCTTAACCTTGGCCTTGTAGACGTAGGCCAGGCGCTTCCCGCAGTACCAGCCTACCTCCTCCTTGGTGTTCACCCCCTCGATCTGCAACAGCGACGTGTTCTCGTACTGGTTCGACTTCGATCTAAACCAGAAAAACACATTTTCAGACGAAATTCACTGAAACTTGGGGACGATGATCGCGAGAGAGCGATCTAGATCGCAGTACTTGCCTCTTGTAGCCAAGGATCGTTCCACGGACGTATAATCTGGAAAAAGATGGAGAATATGAGAGATCGACATGGAGAAGCAGTGCAAGCTAGGGTTTGCAGACTCGATCCTTACCGAACTCGCTCGCCTTGCCTCCCCTTCACCATTGTCACAGAAGCTTGGTGGAGGCAACGGAGGGCGGAGAACGCACCGGAAGCAAAACCCTAGCTCGATTCCACTGGTATCGTGGTTATATATGGATGGTTTCGGCACGACCAATACGGAGAAAGATTGGGCTGCTAAAGTTTGGGCTCTAATGGCCCATGGGCTTTCATAAGTTACATGCAAACGACTCCTTTACTCTCTAGATTACTGGGCCGTCTGTCAGACGAAAAATGATTATTGGGCCGGCCTACAGCTTCGAGAAAGATCCAGAAGGTGGTAGACAACCGTAGAATTCACGAGGACTCTCAAGAGGAAGAAGCGCGGACTCCCGAGAGTCCAGACAATTATCTCAATCCTCGATAAATCTGGCTCTACGGTTCGAACCGCACTTCTCGAAGTCATAACTCTTCGAATTCCTCTACAGTTCTCATCTTCCAAGCTTGTTAGCTAGATATGTCGATCGTCAGGAGGAGCGGTGCCTTCGACCCCTTCTCCCTCGACCTCTGGGACCCATTCGACAGCTTCCCGACCTTATTCAACACCGCGCTCTCTGTGCCCCGCTCCGCCTTCTCCAACGAAACTTCAGCCTTCGCCAACACCCGTATTGACTGGAAGGAGACGCCCGAGGCCCACGTCTTCAAGGCAGACCTCCCGGGGGTGGAGAAGGAAGAAGTGAAGATCGAGGTGGAGGAGGGCAGAATCCTGCAGATCAGCGGCGAGCGCCGCAAGGAGCAGGAGGAGAAGAACGATAAGTGGCACCGTGTGGAGAGGAGCAGCGGCAAGTTCCTCCGGAGGTTCAGGCTGCCGGAAAACGCTAAGATCGACCAGGTGAAGGCAGCCATGGAGAACGGCGTGCTCACAGTGACTATGCCCAAGGAGGAGGTCAAGAAGCCGGAGGTGAGATCCATTGATATCTCCGGTTAAGCTTGCAGCTTCCTGTTAAGTGTTAATGCTTGATGTTGACAAAGGAGTGTGAACGTCGTCAGACGATGTGTCTTGTGGTCTCTTCGTTGTAATTGTGCGTCATTAATGGAAGTACTTGTTAGTTTACCTTTCTAATGTTGGCTTGAGCTCCTCCGCCTCTTCTTTGCTGTTAGGGGCTGTTTGGTTACATTCCTCGGACCCGGAATCGGAAAAATTAAAGCAATTGAGAGTCCATTTCTCCAATTACTATATTTGTTTTGATTTCCTATTCCGAAATTAGGGCCGTTTGTTTCGATTCCCGAAATCGGGAATAGGAGGAATGGAGGGAATTGAGAGTCCAATTCCCTCCATTTCGGTGTTTGTTTTGATTCTGAGGACCTGGAATCGGGGGAATCGGTTATTTCCCGATTCTCCCGATTTTCCGTTTTAATTCCCTCAAAAAATGAAGCGAAAACGCGGATTCGGGTTTTCAATTTCCTGATTACTGTAGCACGCTCGGGGATGAAAACTCTAATTCCGGGTAAAATTCGCACGAATTCCCTCCATCGTCTGCATCTTCTCTCCTCCGACCAGCATCTTCTCCGTCGTCCGGCTGTCCAGCGGCTTCAGCGGCCGTCCAGCAGCTTCTTCTCCGTCCAGCGGCCGTCCTGCGGCTTCTTCTCCGTCCAGCAGCCGTCCAGCGGCTTCAGCGGCTTCAGCGGCCGTCCAACGGCTTCTTCTCCGTCCAGCGGCTTCAGCGGCCATCCAGCGGCATCTTCTCGATCCAGCGGCTTCTTCTCCGTCCAACGGCCGTCCAGCGGCTTCGTCTCCGTCCAGCGGCTTCAGCGGCCGTCCAGCGGCTTCGTCTCCGTCCAGCAGCCGTCCAACGGCTTCTTCTCCGTACAGCGGCCGTCCAGCGTCTTCAGCGGCCGTCCATCGAATTCCTCTCCGTCTAACGGCCATCCCGCGAATTCCTCTCCATCCAGCGTCCAGAGCCTTCTTCTCCGTCCAGCGGCCATCCAGCGAATTTCTCCCCATCGTCGAAGCAGCGTCAAGAGTTTATGGATGATATAAGTACGTAGTTATATATTTTGTAATAGCCTGTTAAGTTAAATTATGTATTTAACCATCTTTTGAGCGGACTTGTCTGTTAACCTGCTAAGATGTCTTTTCTAATATATTAAGTTGTTTCTGTAGTAGATACAAATCATCGTAATATTTATTATGATATTTGTACATATAGTGAAACTGATGTTCCCTCATTTTTGGGTCGTTTTGTAAAATCTTATTAATTTTAAAAATTATTTTAATAATTTTAAAATTAAAATTATTTTATTACTCAAATTACTTAAATATTACTTATTTTCAAAAAAAATAAATATATATTTTCTATATTTATTAAAAATTATTTTAGAAGATAAAAATAAAAGTATATTAAATAAATATGTAATTGATTATAATAAGATATTTACATAATTTTTTTTTTATTTTTTAAAATTATTTATTATTTTTAATTGTTTTAATATATTTTTCAATTCCTTACAGTAAAAACTCATCCAAACACAAGAATTTAATAACTTATGGAATTGATCAATTCCATTTGTCAACGAAACAAGGGAAAGAAATTGACCAATTGTCAATTCCCTGCAGTAAATACTCATCCAAACACTGTAATTATTTAATTCCCTCAATTCCTTCAATTCCCTGGAATCACTCAATTCCTACGATTCCACGATTCCTAAACCCGGAATCCAAACAAACGCGCCCTTAAAGAAATTGATTGATTCTCAACAGTATTTCTGTTTTGAATTCTCTGCTTTTTGGGGGAGAATTGACAAGCCTATGTTTGATATCGTAGCCGTAAGAAAAAAAAATATATTTTTTCTATTTTTTATTATTATTAAAATATATTATCAGTTCATGTTATATTTAATATATTTTAAATATAATCTTGTAGTAAATTCCGGAAGTGAAACATATTTTAAACACACATATACTCTTTTACGATGAGTTGCTATTGATTTGTGGATCAGACTATGCTACTAGCAGGGCTAGATCTACATTTGACAAATTTGGAAAAGATTTTAATAAATAAGAGACTCAACAATAATATTTTGTAGGCGAGGATACCTAAGGGTGTGCACTATTCGGTTAAAACCGAATTAACCGACCGAACCGAAACCGAATAATCGCTTCGGTTCGAGTTATTCAGTTTTTTGTTCAGTTCAATTTTGAAAATCAAAATTTTTGTAATTCGATTTCGGTTTTGGTTATTGAATTTGAAAAATCGTAAAAATCGAACTGAACCGAATTATATATATATCACTGGACAGCTGGTTTCAGTTTTTGGCTAATCGGTTCAAACACAACTATATATTTATCGCTATCAGAACAATCGTTTGCTGCTCTCGCCGTTCTCGCTCTCGCCTCTCATTTCAGCCCTAAATCCCCTCTCAGATCCGAAAACCCACACTCCCACTCCCCATTCCCTGATCTCCTTCTCCAAATCCTCTCCTCCCTTCTCCTCTCGATCCATGTTTGTAGCATCTCATCTCTCCGATCGAGTCCTAGATCTCTCAGCAATGTCGACCCCCCGCCGATCAAGCTCTTTCGGTCCTCACTGACCACCAAACTAGGGTTTCCACGTCGTGGCCCTAGGTCACTCACCTGCGGGAGAGGATGGGCCATCAGAGGAGGAGGAGAAGGCAGGAAGACCGTCATCGGATTCCCTAAGGAAGCCAACGCGAGCGAGGAGGGATTCTTGAGAGAAGCTGATCTTCAAGGCTGACTCGTTGATTTTAGCGAAGAAATCCGCCACCGGGTCGTCTTCTTTAGCTCTTCCAGTAGTACCTCCGCATCCCCACTGCCCACCCAGACCCCGACTACATCGCCGCCGCCTCCTTCCTCTCCTCCCTCGCCCGCTCCATCGGCCTCTAGGTTCGCTTGGGTTTGCCGAGGCTTGGGCTTGGGTGGAGGAGGCAAAGGGGAGAGGGGAGAAGGCTGGACGCCATCAAAGACGAACGCGAGGAAGGGAAGAACTAGGGTTTTTATTTGAGGGAGATTTGAAGAAACCAGGGTTTGGGGAGGAGGATTGGGTTCTCGAGGAAGGGACAAGCTCGATGCTCGAGGCTCCTGCTGCTCTGCTTCTCTTGCTGCTCCTGCAACTTGAAGATTTGATTCACTTGAAGTCTTGAAGTGTCTTGCTCTTGCTTGTGTTTTGCTCTTGTTTGTGCAATTGTGCCATTATGGCATGTGAGATTAACTGATTATTTATTGGATTGCAAATTTGCAATTGAACTAGGTATTAGGGATTCAGGTATGTATCTATTGAATATTTTGTACTACTTTTTTTTTCCTTATGCAAATGAATCAAATGATCATATTCAGACAGATTTTTGCAAAAAAAATTCGGTTGCAATTCGGTTATAACCGAACCGAACCGAAATATTTCGGTTCGGTTGGGATTCGGTTTTTATACTACTTAGTTCGGTTCGGTTTTGGATTTTAAAAATTTAGAAATTTTGGTTCGGTTTATTCGGTTCGGTTTTAACCATGGTTTACCGTTTCGGTTTCGGTTTCGGTTTCGGGACCGGCCGAAACCGATACGTTTCGGCCGTTTCGGCCGTTTCGGTTTCAGTTTCGGCCGTTTCGGTTTCGGCTGAAAGAATTTTTTAAATTATTAATTGGGCGTTGACCAGAGTTTGACTATATTTTGACTGTCATTTGACTTCAAATTAAAAATACAATAAAATATTAGAAAAAAATTGAAAAAATTTGAAAAATTATGAATGAATTTATACTTAATTTTACAATAATTTCAAATATTATTTAAGCTAATTAAAATTAATTTTGATAGTTAGTCACTGATATTGTCTGCTTTTAATATATATTAGTGTATTAAAAAAATATATAAGAAATGATATGAATATGATTAAAATTTAAAAATTAACATAAGTAAATTTAACATTTCATTAAAATGTATTTCACAAGTACATAATTTATAAATTCTAAGATAATACAACTAATCATCATAATCATCATCGATTGAGTTTAGAACATCTGGGTGTGGAATTACAAATTTAGTACCTGAATAATCCGGACGAGCATTTATGGGCATATGAATCAAAACAATTAGCTCTGCGCGATCTCATGGCAGCGGTTCTGAAGTATAACCATATATCGAAGGTCTAAAATAAAAATTATATTTTGACTAAGATTTAATTTAATTTAAATTATTTTTTAACTTCAAATTAAAAAATTATAATATATTTAAAATTTTTAAAAAATAATGAATAATTACGTGAATAATATTATGTACGTAAATAATATCTGACTGAAATCGATACGGACATCGAAATTAAATTGGCGACAACACTGGCAACAATGTAAGGCCAGTCAAATTTTACGGGAGTACGAGTCAGGTTAGCGAGGGTACGAAATAAACGAGAGAACGGCGGTAGATTAATAAGAGCGCAGGGTTTTTGGGTTCGAACATGAAGCCAGCGCGAGGTCCTCCCCACGAACCCCCACCCCGCCCCCAACCCGCGCGAGCTCGGCGAGCTCCCGCCCGCCCGCCTGTCGGCCCGGAGCTCCCGCCAGACCCCCGCCGCCCCCACCCACCCCCCCCCCCCCCCCCTTGGGCGCGAGTTCGGCGAGCTCCCGCCCGCCCGCTCGCGCCCGAGCCCGGCGAGCTCCCGCCCGCCCGCGCGCGAGCTCGGCGAGCTCCCGCCCGTGCGCGCGATCCCGGCGAGCTCACTCCCCCGCGCGCGAGCCCGACGAGCTCCCGCCCCCCCGCTCTCGAGCCCGGCGAGCTCCCGCCCGCCCGCGCGAGCCCGGCGATCTCCCGCCAGCCCTCGAGCGAGCCCGGCGAGCTCCCGCCCGCCCGCGCGCTCCCGGAGAGCTCCCGCCCGCCCGCGCGCGCCCGGCGAGCTCCCGCCCGCGCGCTCGAGCCCGGCGAGCTCCCGCTCCCGCGTGCGTTCGTTGGCGGAGATGAACAGTACCCTAACCGATACGAAACCGCAGGTTTCGTTGCGGTTCCGGCCGAAACCGAAACTGCGAACCTTGGTTTTAACCGAATGCACAGCCCTAAGGATACCCAGAATGCAACTGGTAGAGAGGGACCTTCTACCAAACATAACGATGGTAGTCAGTCGAAAGGTAAGCATCAAGCCTCTTCTTCAGAATATATATCGAGGTCACGTAAATGAAATGAGAAAACTATTGATTAAATGATGATGAAAAAGTTGATGATCGGCATACATGATGTTGCATGCGCCATTCGAACAGCTAGAAAAGATTCTTGGAAGAAAGCCGTGTATCCAACTTTAATGAAGTTCAAGGGGGAATGATTTAGTACCGTTTTTTTGAAACTTGCATGTAGGCATTTACATGAGGACGAGGTTGATGGCATGACATTTGTCGATGGTATGGATGATGAGGGTAGAATTGAGTGGATTTAGGAGTTTATGGATAATATAAATATATAGTTATATATTTTGTAATAACATGCTAAGTTAAACTATATATTAATCTATTAAACTGTCTTTTGTATTAACCTACTAAGCGGTCTTTTGTATTAACTTACTAAGCTATATTTTTTATTAATATATTAAGTTCTCTTTATAGTACATACAAATCATCTGAATATTTATTATGATATTTGTACATATCGTGAAACTGAATTCTTATAATATAGCCCTTCATTTTTGGGCCTTTTTGTAAAATCTTATTAATTTTTAAAATTATTTCAATAATTTCAAAATTAAATTATTTACAAATAAATTAGTTTCAAAAAATAATTATATATATTTTCTATGTTTATTAAAAATTATCTGACAAGATAATCACAAAATTATATTAAATAAATCTGTAATTGATTATAATTTACTTACATAACCTACTATTTTTTGACCTTTTTAAAACATTTATTATTTTTAATTATTTTTATATATTTAATAATAACATTATTATACTTTTCTAATTATTTACAAATAAAATATTTCAAAAAGAAACTATTTTTTGTTTATTAAAAATTATTTTACCTGAAAATAATATTATTATATTAAATAATAATAATTAGTTAATATATATTTATATAATAACTCATTAGAAAATTTTATTAATTATGAAAATTAAATTACCAAATTTTATATTAAGTTTATTATATTTTTATATTAATTTATATATAAATTATTATTTTATGTAATATACTAATTCTTAATTCACACGTTAACTAAACACAAGAATTTAATAAATTAATAAAATTAATCAATTCTATTTGTTAATTAAATAATAAAATTTTAGAATTTATGAATTGACTTTATTTTTAATTATATTCATCAAAATACTAAAATTATTTAATTTTTTAAATTGTTTTAATTTTCAAAAAATACTTAATACTCTTGATTTCATCATTTTAAATTCGAAATCCATCCAAACACCATGCAGAACACTTCTTTTCCTCGAATTCATGGATCCGATCCAGTCTGTCCATACGAAACTCCGGGTCTTGGATCTCCTTTCTCTTCCGCAGAAGCAGACGGGTCACTGGCGCGGAAATCCGTTGGCGTGGTGGTGAGCGGCGACCGCAAGGACAATGTCCTCGGGTTCCTCGTCGGCGACGGCAGCGGCTGCATCCCATGTCTCCTCTGACTAAGCCATCAGTCCTTATCCGACCGTTACGACCTCGCCGATCTCGAGCTGATGGCGGACATGGCGCTCCAGTTCGCCGATATGGTTCATCTGGAAGCGCTCGTCAGGATCAGAGGCCGGATGCGTGTGTACCAGGGTGCGATAGAGTTTAAGGTTATTTATTTGCTGGTCGAGAGGGATCCCAATGACGAGGCGCTGCACTGGATCGAGTGCATCGAGCTGGCCAAAACATGCTACGACCTTCCTTCCTCCTCGCCTTGTTCATTGAGCAAAGCACTGGAAATCACAGTTAGTACCACTTCAAATTGTGGTTGTGAAGGTTGACAGGGTACTACTTCAAGCTTTGCTTCTCTTATGGTATTCTATGCTCTTTGTTTCGAGCTTTTATGTCTGGAGGCATGGATTTAGGTTGGTCTTGTTCCATTTCTTCTGGCGGCTTGTCTCTTCGAGTTTAAGAAATTAAGATAGTCAATGTGGTGACTATTTATCTTTACCTGTAGTCACTCGTTTTGCAATAGCTTTGCAATGTTAGTGCATCTGAAACATTCGGTTGCTTTGCATGCTGTTATCCAGTTAATTCGAGTCACCTAGTACCAGGGAGGCAGCATGTGGCATCAAACATTAACAGAAAAAGCAGAGAAAATACTTTTCGGAATTCCAGTTTGAGCTCTGCGGTTGTGGATGGAGCTCTCAAGAAGCTTGAAGATGCTTCTGCTTCCACAGATGAGCATGGGGAAACTAGCCTAAAAAATTGTAGCTAGCATTTGTTTGATGTTCATGCTGACTAGCTTGGAGGAGTTGTATGGTCTGCAGATAGATTTACTTTTTGAGTATCTGCTCACCTTGATTTTTCCATTTCATCTATGTAATTACAGATCTCAACAAGTTATGCCTCTCTGTTGGTGGAAAATATGGAAATTTTCTGCTGATCCCTTATATTGCAGCCAAAATTCACAAATCATACATCCGTCGACATTTTTTATCTATAATCTTGCATTTATTTAATAGGACAAACACAATTCAGATTACAGTCACACATCCGAATAGCTCAGAGACGCAATCTAGACAATGCAGTTCATAGGTGCCCATTCTTTACTAGCCAGAGATCTCAATGGCTTTGGTCTCGGGCTTCTTGACCTCCTCCTTGGGCACAGTCACCGTGAGCACGCCGTTCTCCATGGCCGCTTTCACCTGATCGACTTTGGCGTTCTCCGGCAGCCTAAACCTCCTGAGGAATTTTCCGCTGCTCCTCTCCACCCGGTGCCATTTGTCGTTCTTCTCCTCTTGCTCCTTGCTTCGCTCACCGCTGATCTGCAGGATTCTCCCCTCCTCCACCTCCACTTTCACTTCCTCCTTCTTCACTCCCGGCAGGTCGGCCTTGAAGACGTGGACCTCCGGGGTCTCCTTCCAGTCGATGCGGGCGTTAGCGAAAGCCGAGGTCTCGTTCGAGAAAGTGGAGCGGGGCACCGAGAGGGCATTGTTGAAGAAGCTCGGGTCGAAGGGGTTCCAGGGATTGAAGGAGAAAGGGTCGAAGACGTTCCTCATGATGATCGACATCGTTGCGGATAGAAAGAGAAGTGAAGAGCTACTCGATTTGCTGCGAGCAATGGATCTCGATCAGATATGATTCTTGATGTTGCGTGCGGAGGGGAATTTATAGGGATCTCTGAAGATGGCTGGGCCTCGGCCTCTGGTGCCCTCTGGATGCTCTGGAATTCTTCGTGGCCCTCCAGCACCTTCTGGAAGGAGTCAGGGACAACATCGTCTACTGTCCATCGAGCAGATTTGCTTGGAGATTGCCGCCTGCATCAAAATCAACGGCTACTACGAATAATGTCGCAGACGTTGTCACGACTCGGTCACTGTTTAGTTCGGACGGGGATAAGAACCAAAACTACTAAAGTATTTTTATAAATTAATATTTTTATAAATTAATATTTTTTATTAAAATTAAAATTTCAATCTTTTAAAGTTTAAAAAATTATTTAAATTTTTATAATAATTTAATTAAATAGTAATGTAAAATAAATAATATTAATTTTATATGAAAAAAATAATTTTTAAAAAAAATAATTTTCAGACTGATTCCAAACCAAATGGAACCTCGACGTCTAAAACCCTTGACTAGGTAATTTGAATGGGCAATTTTATGTGTAATCAATGGCTTAAATGGTTATTAACTTGACAAAATCAGAAAAATTTAGTAGCAAGTTACAAAGATTGAACACCTCAAACATATTAAACGCACATAACTTTTTGAAATTTTAATAAATTAAATAAATTTTTAGATTTTATAATATTATATATATATCGATTTTTGAGTTATTAAATTTATCGTAAACTTTTTTTAGTGTATATTTATCGTTAAAAATTAAAATATTTTAAAAAATATTTTTCCTATTTGCGGTGAAAGCAATGAATTTTTTAGTAAAAACATGATTTTTAAAAAATTATTTGTAATTATAATAAGGGAATTTTTTGTAATTTTATTTTCTAGAAAATTATGAGTTCCAAATTTGCTTTAAATTAGTTCTAAATCTTACTGAGATTAACCATCGAATTTACAATAAATTTCTATTAAATTGACATCTAAAAAGTAAAATAAAATAAATTTGTATATATTCTTTTGTCATTCTTATCAATCGAATAACAAAGACAAATTTTCACACATTTTTCTAAATCTCATTATAAAAAATAAATTGTAATTAATTTGAGGATAACTAAATAGCAAAATCAATAATAAAAGTCGAATCTCTAAAGACAAAAAAACTCCTATTATTATTTACAAATATTGAAATAATAAAAAAATAAATTGTATTTATGAAAACTTGATTGTTGTTTCTTGTCATATAAAACAAAAAAATGTGATTCTTAACCGACACAAAAAAGCCAACAATCAAGTCTCAATAAATGAAATTGATATTTTTTAACTACTTCAACCATTATAAATGGTAATAGGAACTCTTTGTTTTTAGAGACTTAATTTTACTTGTTGATTTTGGTATTTAACTATTCTCAAATTACTTTTAAATTTTAAAAATATATAATATATTAACAATTTAAGAAATTATATATAATTGATCTAAATAAAAAATAGATAATTAAAAATAATATGAAAAAAGATACATACAAAATAATAATGCACCATTTAATTTGAGATCAGTATGAGCTTGTTTCAAATTTTTTCTTACAAAATTAATATTACTTATTTTATATCGCTATTAAATTAAATTATTATAAAAATTTACTTTTTTTTAAATTTAAATTATTATAAAATTAATTTTAATAAAAAATATTAATTTATAACTTTTTTTATTAATTTTAATTTTAATTCTAATCCTGATTAAGATGCAGTGTGAAAATTGGTGCTACGACGGCGACCTGACGGGAGAACCAAGTTGGTTATGATTTCACTCGATTTCGATTCGATGGTAGGCTCATGGACCGACTTAGCAGATCGACCCATCCATACCCGATCAAGTTTCCACCCTTGCTGTATCTGCTCAACTCAAATCCAAGCCGTCGATCTTCCAGAATGTTAATCCCAGCCGTTCGCGCGAACCATACTCACATGCCGAAATGGGCTCCCATATAGATTCTCGTTTCGCATCTCACCGTCTCCTTTCGTGCAGCCATTCGTCGGCGCTCTGCTCGCCTCTCACTCTCCTCTTTGCCTTCTCCTTGCCCTCTCCATCCAAACGAAGCGATCCAGAGCACAACCACATTACGATCAGACGCATATCGTATAAATCCCACGCAATCGAATCCTTCACCTTGCCTTCTCCAAACCCTAGACCGGATCTCGCACCTGCTCTGGTCTAGGGTTTAGAGACATACTCTGCAACGATTTTGGGTATGAATCTTTGTTCCTTTCAAGCCTCGCGAGTCGTTTTTGCGATATTATGTTGGTTTTGATACTGAATTTGGTTTCCTTAGCTTCAATCGGCATTTTTTTCAGTTATTTTCCTCGATCTCACGTCTGTGCGCAATGGATTCGGGTTTTTTAGATTATCGCAATTGCGATTCTTGTTATTGACGTCCATTACATCTCGGGGTTTGTACCCTGCCTGAATTAGACAGTGAAAAATCTATTCTTTAGATAAGTTAGAACGGGTAAATTGTTTACTCGCATTTGGATTTTCTTCATATTTGTTTCTGTGGAGAATAGAGATGCTATGACCATAATTACCTGTGATGAATTTAAATTAAAGACAATTGGTTCAATTGGATATTGGTCGTTGGTTTGGTGTATGAAGATATAATTATCTAGTGTTGATGCCTGTTATTTTTGTACGCCCTTTATTTTACTGGAGTCTTTTCATCTGTCTTTGGATATGATGTACACTGAGTTCATGTTTTCTTGGTCATCTTCATTGGCTTAATAGAGTATTCACATTTGTAATGGCCTACGGTTTCAAAAATTGTGAAATGAAAAATTAACTATTTGTGTCGATTATAGCGGACTGGTTTATGAAATTTCAATTAAAATCTTTCAACATGTATGTTTTTCTTTTTTGATTAATTATCTGGTTAAGGGAATGGGCATTGCAAAATGTACAACAAATTTCTGGTGTGTTGCAGTTCCATGAAGTGATTCCCCTATATCGAGATATATTCTAAGAAAAAAATCCTAAAATTTTCTTCTCTCTAGTTTTATTGTTTTGTGCTATCAAGCCTAACTGTCTGCAGGATAATCTATTTCCCCAGATATCAAGCACTAAGGTGGAGGATTTGCTGTTATTATGGGTTTCGATAACGAGTGCATACTAAATATCCAATCTCTTCCTGGTGAATATTTCTGTCCTGTTTGCCGCACGCTCATATATCCCAATGAAGCTTTACAGACACAATGCACACATCTGTATTGCAAGCCTTGTTTGGCTTATATTGTGGCCACCACACATAGCTGCCCTTATGATGGCTATCTGGTCACTGAAGCAGATGCAAAGGTGTGTTGTCTTGTTTTTTCCTTCTGACTGTTGGTTTCTTCTCAACCTCAAGAGAAAAACTGTTGTTTCTTCTTTTATGATACATTTTTTGCATCTCACCTTCTTCTCATATTCTCTTACTGCAGCCACTTATAGAATCCAATAAATCAATTGCTGAAGCCATAGGCAAAGTAGCAGTTTATTGCCTCTATCAAAGGAGTGGATGCCAATGGCAGGGAACCTTGACAGAGTGCATTGCACACTGCACTGGATGTGATTTTGGTAACTCTCCAGTTGTATGCAACAGGTGTGGAACTCAAATAATGCATCATCAAGTACAAGAGCATGCACAAAGCTGTCCTGTAAGTCCTAAAAGCCTGTCTTGGTATTATGATCTGTAGCAGCAGCATTGTCTTCTTCTACTGAATTTTTTGGTTTACATTCAGGGTTTGCAGCCTCAAGCACAGCCAATAGATAACTCGCAGACTCAAGTTGTAACTCAGGATTCATTAACAGCGTCTTCAGCTGCTACTGCAACAATCAGCATGTCAACAGAAGCTATGTCTGCTCCAATTGCTACTGTGACAGCTGCTACTTCAACTGCTAATGCAACTGCACCAATTACTGCAGCAACAACCACCTTGACACCTGCCACAACAAACACTACAGCAGCCCCTGCTTTTGCTCAGTCTGCTTCCAGCCAGGGTCAAAATCAAGCAAATGCAATTGCTCATCAGCAGGCTGTCGCTCCGGCTCCGGCTCCTGGGCAGTGGTACCAGCAACAGCAATTGCAATACCAACAATATTACCAGCAGTATCCTGGGTATGATTACCAGCAGCAGTATCAACAATATGGCCAATATCAGCATCAAGTCTACCAACAGCACCCACAACCTTACATGCAGATCTCAGCCCAGCAGGTAGTTCAGGGACAACAGCAGCCTCCTCAACCCATGAACCAACAGACACAACTGCAACCACAGCCTCAGCCACAACAGCAAATTCAGCCTCCTCCACAGCTCCATCCTCAACCACACGTCCAAGCTCTCCAACCCCAAGCACACCCACAATACCAGGCCCAAGTTGTTCAGCCACAAGCTCAACAGCAATCTTTTCCTCATCTGCAGCCGCAACACCATCCTCATCCACAACCTCAATACCCCCCACCTGCCCAACATCCTCAGATGCAGGCACAGGTTCAAGCCCAACAGCCTCTTCATCATACGCAACAACAAACTCATCCTTTGCCTCATGCACAAGTTCCTGTCCAAGCACACCCTCAGCCTCATCCTCAAGTACAACCTCTGCAAACATATACTCAGCCACATCCCCAGCAACAGATTGTGCCGCCACAAAACAATCCATATCCTCCTGTGCAAAAACAGCCCCTTTCCCAGACTCATGCACAAGCTCAGCCTCCTCTACAAGCCCGAATGCAGCAGCAACCTCATCCTTATACCCAAGGACAGCCATTTCCACAGCCTCAACCACAACACCCAGCCGTTCAGGCAGTATCTGGACATCAGTCTTATCCACAAGCTCATCCATTCCAACAAGCACCTGCTGGTAGTCAACGCCCCATGACAGCGCATTCTCCTCAACAGCCTGTGCCATATCCACCCGCTCAACTTCCTGGTCAGCTGCAGAGTCATTTGCCCCAGCAAGCTGCTCAAATGCGCCCATCTCCAAATTCCTTGCCAGTGCAAGCTCAACAGCACCCAGGAATGCTGCCAGCTCAAGGCCCTCAGGTAGGTGTAGTTCCTACTCATCAACATCCTCAGCACCTGAGTCAGCAACCTGGACATCAGGTCCACCATCAAGTTGGCATGCAGCCATCTGCACAGCAGCATATTTTATATCATCAAAGCCAGATGCATCAACATTCGTTGCATCCCCAGCAAACTGTACGTCCCCATGGCCTTTCCATGCAGCAGCATATGTTTGTGCAATCACTAAACCATGAGACACCACAACAGGCAGCTTTGAAGTCTGTATCTTTTGAACTTCAAGGAAATTCCGCACTTGATAAAGTAGCCCAAGTGCCAAAATTGGAAGGGGATGCTGCACCAAAAAATACTGAAGGTGCAGCTGACTTGAAAATTCTGAAGAAGGAGATTGATCCCACTTCAGTTGTTGATAATGGAAAAGCTAGCAAAGAGACTGAGGAGAATAACAAAGCGGACACAGATGACAAACCTATTCAGGAATCAGCACGAGTTGCTGGAGAGACTCAAGATGATAAGTTTGATGATCGAGTTGTTAGGAGTGCCGTAAAGGAAGAAATTACTGATTCCCAAGATGGTGGAAAAGAAGTTGAACAAAGAAACACTGAAGTTCATTTGCAAGGTGCTAATCTGGAGAAGCCTGAGGGAAGTAGAACACTGCAGCGGCCTCTTCCGGAATCAGTGAGCTCCTTAAACTCAATTCATTGGAGGTCAATGAAAAAGACATTCGCTCATCTCAGTCTATGCTAGCACTTAAGACCCTGTTAAGATTTGTAATATGAACGTGATGATCACGTGTTAGTATGACTTGTACAGAGTGTGCTAGTCGTGCCAACTTGTGATCATAAGGTTCTTAGTCCCAATCCATACAGGACATGATGGTTAGATAGAAGAGCATTGATACAGTAAACGCCAACAATGATCTTCCTATTAACATTAGCTCAATTCTCTCTGCAGGGTTGTCAGGGCAAAAGTCCATCCCAAATGACAGGACACTGTTCAGTCCCAGATGAACTCCGGGTTTTGCCTCCAGTGGGTTCATTTCCTGCTAATACTCAGGATGTATACCCCCAGCAAGTTCCTTATGGACAGTCTCCAAATATGGCTGATTTGACAAAGGCGTCCCAAAGGCCTCCTGCACCTGAAAGGATGTTTCCACCACATATACCTCATCCTGGCCTCATTCAAGAGAGAAGGTGCCAAGAACTCCCACCTCATCAAATGCAACTACATGGCCAACCTTTTGGCCCTGGTCCAACGCATCCTGCAGGGCATAGCTTTTCTGAACATATACCTCATCAAGGTCGACCATTATCATGGTCAGAGCCTTTCCGGCCGCCACAGGGAAGACAACCTTATGATCCATATCATTTTGAGGCAAGACGTCCACAAGGCGACCCTTGGACTGGGCCACCTATTAATGGAGCTCCACCTGGAATGATTGATACCCCAGGTGGAATGATGGCTATGGGGCGTTCTGGACCACTAGACCAGGTTGGTCAGTCACGGATACCTGATGGGGTAAATGGAATTCCAGTTAAAGGGCCTGTTGGTGGCACTCATGATCCAGCTATTGCCCGTGGTTTAGGTCCGGAAAGATTTAGACCTATGCCAGAAGAAAGGTTTATTAAACCCTTCCATGCAGAAGGATTTAAGGTGACCTGTGAGGAACACTTTCGACCTTCTGCACTAGATCCTCACAGACATATAGCAAGTCAGAGAGAGTTTGAGGAAGATTTGAAGCAATTCACGGGGCCTGCTCATTTGGATGGTGAAGCTGTGCACAAGTTTGAGCACTGTGGTTCCTCATCTGGGCAACTTGAGAGGGGATCCCGGCATTTTGGCCTCAAGCCTGCACAAGGATCATTTGATAGAGCATCTCACTGGTCTGATGGAGGCAATAGCAAGCTCTCTCCAAGGTCATTGTCCCATTATCAAATAGGCCATGCTTCAATGGAACGGAACAAGACTGGTTTTCGTGATGATTTGCACAGGAGGCCAGATGTTCTTGGGTCTGATTCTGCGATGGGACCCCATAGTGCAGATGGTCCTGTATTAAGTCCTGGTAGGGTTTATGGTGGTCTTCCATCAGGAAAGTTTGCATTTGGTAGCCAGTCAAGCAGGGATGATTTTGGTGGCAGAGAGCCTCGTGGTTATGGTGAACACTTGAAAGGTTTTGGCATTCCTTCAGATTCCTTTGGAAGTTCATTCCCTGAAAATATGTTCCCTAGACCTTATGGTCCTGGTGACATAAGAAATGACCTGGACGGTCCTGATGCCTTTCCCAGCCATTTACATGGTGCGAGGAGCAGCGGGGCATTTGGTGCCCGGAATATGTCTGGTAACTTCAGGGGAGTTGAGTCTCCTGGGCATAGTCAGCTTCGTTTGGGTGAGATGGGTGGTTTTGGTGGTCATCGTCATGATTCACAGATGCATGTGTCAGCTGTTCCTCCAAAACCCCGAATAGATGGCAGCTACCCCAGGCATAGCTTTCCAAATGAAACCAGGCGTTTTGGTCCTGTGAGTGTGGTTTTTGTCTCAAATGCTTTCATTGTTTTGACTTCTCCCGGTTTTATGTTTTAATTATATGATAAGTTCATGTATCAGGTGTCACTCTGGTTTTGCACATGCAAGATTATTATTTTGAATTATCAGTGTTTTATCCAGGTCTCTGCTTTTGGTGACATGGAGTATGAGCTACCACGGAAGAGAGGGCCTGGGAGTGTAGGCTGGTGCCGCATCTGCAAGATTGACTGTGCTACTGTTGAAGGCCTAGAAATTCATTCACAGACAAGGGATCACCAGAAGATGACTATGGATATTGTTTTGCGCATTAAGCAAGAGAATTCCAAGAAAATAAAGCCGTCAGTACTTATTTTCCTTTTTAATATTGGTCACTTTCTTGCATCTTTGTGATTGCAGTTTATATTGACAATGAAATATGTAGAGATTTCATTGTTTCATCTGTTAACATGCATAGACAATGGACTAACTAATTTTTTTCTTCTTGATGTAGTGTTGATGGAGATGATGAAGTAGTGGAAGACTCTAATAAATCGGCAAAGGGGAGTCCTGAGGTTCACTGAGACAGAGTATTTTACTGGTAAGTTTGTTATGGTAATTTCTGTTTCTCTCTCTCTCTCTTTGTGCTTCCACTAAAATAGATTAACTAGGAAACCAGCCAGAAAACTATTTTTTTGATCCTGCCACTGCAGAGACTTGAACCCTAGATCATTCCTTTAGATAATAGCATCTCTTACTCTGTAAGATTGGCAGGTCATTTTCTTGCACTAAGGCTATAGAATTACCTTGTTAGACGTTTCATGCATACTCTGCTATTCTGGGTTTCATAAGAATACTTCTCAATATTTGCTCATCCTTTCAATTTTCAGGTTGTTGCTTATATGGTGGAGATTGATCTTTTGGGTGAAATGGAAGGTGGCTATTTCAGCTTAAGTTTTTGTTTTGGTGATTGAGATCTTTAGCTTTCTAAGAAAATGCATAATTTGCTGCCTTTGTAATGAGCCAGACAAATTACTTGAACTTTATTTTGCACCTAGTTGCCGGTGGCAG
This sequence comes from Trichopus zeylanicus subsp. travancoricus, assembly GCA_005019695.1. Classification (NCBI taxonomy): domain Eukaryota; kingdom Viridiplantae; phylum Streptophyta; class Magnoliopsida; order Dioscoreales; family Dioscoreaceae; genus Trichopus; species Trichopus zeylanicus. The sequence continues at coordinate 413,428 of RXID01014395.1, read as the reverse complement.
TATCCGGATTCTGTTGGCAATGTTCCGGATAATGGAATTATGAACTTACCTGAACTTGGGAATTGCCTATAGAATTTTCTTTGTTGTCTTGTTGTGATTTCTGGAGGAAAGCCCTATTCATGACATCCTTTAGGTCATTTTGTCCAAATTGGAACCTAAATTATCCCAACTTGTGAAAAAGAACCTCAATTACTGCCTCGTAGCTAATGTCTGCTAGCTGGATATTTTAATTTCCTGATTGCATGCTAATGTCAGATACTTATTTATCCTCCTGTCAACTAGAGACTAAGAAAAAGACAGTACAATTGACCTTTTTGCTTTTTCTCACTTCCCAACAGTACAATGAGCATTTGGTTTGCAAACTGCTCTGTTGTGACTCCAATATAAGGTTGAGCCTGATTTGATCATCTCGCTTTGTGCTAGAGTGATGTAGGAGAGATTGATTAAAGTTACTTGAGTTTGAATGGGTTTAATGAATTCATTCATGTTTTTTTAGAATAATATTCAGTTGAGCTTGTTTTAGTTGCTTGATGAATTGTTTAGGTTTCCAGTATAGCTGTCACATATTTTTGCAAACATTAGCTACATATGCTAATTTCATTAGTTGGTTGCACTCCTGGTTTATTTGAGTTTGTTGGTCTGAGTTTTTCCACCTGATCTCCCACTTCTGCAATTTATTTCTGGTTTGACAGTGGAGCTGGCTCAATGAAGCAATGCATTGATTTCAATAGAATGAGTTGAACTTAAACTTACTACCCAAGCTTGAAACTGGACCTAAATTGAGCTCTAGCCAGCTCAGTCAATGGTGCAGTTGAGTTTTAGAATGGCTTGGTTGTTTAATACCAGTCATGTATGACCCAACTACCTGAGATGAATGATTTCAGACACAGATCATCTCAAACAACTGTTGGATGAGAGTGAAAGTTTCATGTCTGACAGAATCAGCTGTGCTTGACATTGTAGTCTATGACATAAGTATACAAGGCAAAAACTAACATAAATCCTTTGTAAAGAATTTCACTTGCATCAGAACTTTTCAATGTGTCAAATAGCAACCCTACCATATTTTCTTTTATTATGTTAGGATCATTAGTAAACTGACTCTAGCATTGGAATTTTCAATGTGTCAAATAAAAACCTATGCGATTTTCTTTTATTATGCTACAAATTTAAAACATCAGGAGGGAAACAGACTCAACCAGATTATCTTGTTTTTTACTGACAATTGCCCTGGAACCGTAGGATCTGTCTGTAGGGATCTACCCTTCAACAACAGAAAATCTGAAGCAGATCATGAGCACCTCAGCAAATACAAATAGCTTTTTCTTGTTGTATCAAACAGTTAAAAATAATAAAATCAAATAACTCTCCTATATTGCATTCAGGTCAAAAGTTCAATGTAGGAGTTTTGATAAAGCATTTAAGAATACATGTTTTGAATAATTATGCTTGATATGGAAACTTATTTTAAATAACAAATTCTGTATATATACATTAAAATGTCCAAAATTTCCCATATATCCACAAAATTTTGTTTATCTAGGTTGATAGATGAACCTGAGTTGATGTTTCATTTTTTGGCACAACTTGGAACAAAATTTACCTTGTGGTATAGGCACAAGCAAACTAGTTTTTTATGCCAGCTTATATAGCTCTGCTGATGGGCAACGCATTGCAATCTGATAACTTGATATAGTTTTTTTTAAAAAAAAATTAGCTTCTTTTCTATGCATATTTTTGGAATTTGTCAACTGAAATATGTTTTCCTTTGATATGTTCTTCATTGAATTAACAAATTGAACTTGATGGATGGGATGCTGTGTGTTTTTAATATTATTAAAAAAAGTCTCAAACCACATGGTAAAGTTTTTCTTACTTATTGGGATTCTTTCTGTTCTCGGCCCTTATGTTTGCTAGATGTTGACCGATAGATCTCTGGTGGCAAATTGAGGCATTTGCACTAGTGTTGTAATTATTGTTTACATTTTTTTTTTTTTTGGGAACTCTGTGAGGCTATTTGTTCACAAGGCATCGGTTATAACTTGTTATTATCATTTGGGATATGTTGCTTTGTTCGAAGAGTAGGGCAATATGGTCTTGTTGCTTCTTTTTGAGGACAGTTGATGCGATGTGTTTATTGTTTAAATTTGTTGAAGGGCTGTCAATCATGAGGTACAACTGATTGTATAGGTTTTAGTATCATTGTAGGATCTAGTTCTTTGAGGAATTCAGCCATTGTCATATGCCAAGTTCTATGCGCAGGGCATCCTTAGAATTTATAGTTGCCAATTTATTGCATTGATGTGGTGAAGTCTGAGTTCTTGGACCCTGCCAAGTTCAGCTCTAGGTGGTCAAATGACTCCATCTATGTCTGTAGACTCCTTAATCATGTTTTTTATAACATATTGTTGTTTGTGAAGTCTGACCCCCATCATTTGTCCTTTTCGATTACAATTTTAGTTGATGGCTGTGTATTATGATTTGGACCTGTAGAAGCGCTATTAATGTAAAGCCTCAGCTGCCAAAGTGGCTCCAATGTTCAACTGTGGAATAATTTTTTTTGTGCACTTATATTACCCTGTGACTTATCTGTTGTTTATCTCAACTTCATTATGCAGCTCATTTATGACCTGCATATTCGAGAATCCTATGTTCTTGAAGTTCATTGTTTTACCTATACACGATTGTCCTCTTAAAGAAATCTTTTGCGTTTCTAATAACCATTTTCAGAGAAAATGTTCAAGCATTTAGATGTGGTTCTCTTTATATCTGATTTTCTGTGTATGCTGGTGCTCAACAGAAATTCATTTCGTGGGAGAGAAAAACAAACTTTGGGAGATCCTGACTATCAGATTTACTACCAGATTAGTTTGTTTTAAATGCACTGATTCATGTTCCTATTTGAATCAGATGGTGAGTTACATGCAAAGTTTCATTAAAATTTGAGAGGATTATTGGTTATAGTGCATGGTCTCTCTTTAGGTAAATCAGTGGGGCACCTTAAGATTTCTAATGGTCTATTTGGCATTGTCATCAATTGTTTCTGCTAATGGGTAAAATTTGTCTGGAACATGCAGACTAACACTTGAACCATATTCTAGGTTTTACAATGGTGCAATAGACTTATGCAAGGCTTTGACTTTGTGCTTTCATCTTTTTAAGGTGTTATGCAATTCAACCCACCTCAGAGTAGAAAGTATGCACAGAATTGACCAAATGGGATATGCACTTTCTGTATTGGGGAGACCTTCCATTTTACCCTATTTCTCCACCTTGATTAATGAAATGAGTGCTCTGCAATGCATAATGGAGGTAGTAAATATTTCAACTAGCTGTGAACTGGTGGTATATGATCTGACAAAAATAGACAACAAAATAATGCTGCTGAACCGAAGAAAAGGTAAAACTAATTTATTTGCATATGCTTTTGATTCATTTATTTTTTGATGTTCGTTGATTGCAGCAAGTTTTGTGGTACTGTCAGCCTTGTGCGATTGATGTGACACTTAGGAAGTACTGGTGGGCCTTCTAATTTTTTTCCTTTTCCCAAGTCACTTGTTCTAGCAAAAAACCATTCCACATAACTGCTGTCATGCTTATGGTTACTTGTTTTTTGGTTTCATGAAATATCTTGTCTCATTTTGGTTATGATAGATGGGGGCTGAACAATTTTTACCAAACTTGAATGTTTTCTTTTGAGCAAACCAGTAGGAGACCAAACTTGAATGTTATGCATTAGATGGTGTTTGAAACAAATTTAGTGCTATGATATAATGTAATGCACTTGACTGGCTCATGGTGCTACTCTTTTTGGTGACACGTGGATGTTGCAATTGAGCAGGTGCACTTGCCAATAATTGGTGCTTTGTGATCATAATGAGGGATTACAATGAGACATAGCTTGCACAGGAGATTCTAGGTGTAAAGCAACCTGTTCATCTTACCGTAGAAAATTTGAGATGATGTGGCACTGCGGGTTTAGTATTTACCCAAAGAGGACGAGTAAGAGAAAAGAAGCAACATATGAGCATTGCTGATTTATTATTCATTTTTTGTTAGACTTTGACAAGGAATAGGTTTTGTTTAGTCAAGTATGGACTTTCAATGTTGAGGATAATCTCTGCAAGATGCTTGTGTATAATCAACTAATTAGTCAACAATCAACATTAATTAGGTTTTTTTATTCTTTTTAGAATATTACAATCATTTTCTCTGATTTCCCATAGGAACTGCATTTGGTATAAGCTTTGTGTAATCAAATGGTTGTCCTGTTTCTGAACTTGGTTTTTTTATTGTTGTTTCCAGTACTTCGTGGAATAAAGTTCATGTGACTTTCAAATGTTTAATCAACAAAAGCACAAGGGATTGCCTGTCTTTTGGTTGCATTGATAATGTCGTTTGTCATGAATGAACCTCATTTATTGTTGACTTGTTCAATATAGTTACTTTTCGATTCAATCCATTCGCAGTTGTTACTTTTCATTTTTACATCCATCTAGGTTCTTCCCCTGTAAGGTTTATGTTATGGTCTGTTCTATAGCATACTGCTGTTGGATTTGAACAAAAGAATTCTGTGGTAAGTTGTTACGGGAAGCTTCCTACTATCTCAAGGGTAAAAGAAAAATGCTGGAAGCAGACTAGTCTTTATCCTTATTTCATAATGTTGTAAGTAGCTTTTCTTATCCAATAACTTGTCTGGATTGTTTCCTCTTCAATAAAATGCTGTTAATTATAACCTCTTCTGATCTCCATTATTTTAGCAAAACTTGATATCATAACTTTGAAGTACAATAAGCTCCTCCCTATCACATAGAGTTGAAGTGCAGCTCGAGCAGAAAACATCTGTACATCATTTTAGAAAGTAAACTTTTAAATCTAAATTTATTGAATTATAGCCTATAGTAGATTTAGGAGTAATCTGTTGTCAAAGGTTGCTTGTTATATGTACTAAATTTATGTGAGAATTGTCTTCTAATTGGTGATGAAGAAAAACCTGATCACCACTGATGAGCTCACTGGATTACATGCTATGGATATATATATGCTGCTGATATTGAGTGCAAATCTGATTGTGATCAAAATGAATTTGGATTTTGGCTTTCAAAGTTTATAGTCGGATTAATGAATCTGAATAGTAATTTAATGTGTAAAAGTAGATTTAAAGATTGCAGATAATGGAAGGTGTAATGCAAGTAGTATGCTAAGGTAATTGCAATAGCAATTATGACAAATATGTTTACCATATAGCTAATACATCACTGAAGAGAAGTGGCTTCCTGTGGATGACAACCTTCACCCTGAAGAAATGAAGACACCATCAATGACATAGTATAGTATGTAGGACTAAACGAATTTGGAGGTCTTGGTGCTTTGGGAGCATGTATGAGTGCTGATGAAGAATAATGCTGTGATGATGGGATATCTGTCCGTTTCATGCAAATGAGATGATAGGACCCTGCTTTTAGATAGATAATCTGGGAAAAATTGATATGCTGGGATGTCTCCCCCCATTCTAATTATTTCCCCTATTTTTGACAATGTTCTGATGTGCTGCTATTGTGTTTCTTTTCAAGTATGGCGTTGTGTGCTGCTTGGTTAATGTGAGGCTTTTCATTGATATTTTTGAGGCACAAATTATAAAATTAACTTTATTTTATAGGCTGTGTGTGGGAGCACAGTAGAGCATTTCAACATCTATTCAGGTTAGCTTACTATTCTTTAAAATTTTCTGTTTTCAGAACATTGGCTTAAATTTTTTTTCTTATTTTTTCTGTTGCAGCAAAATAATAGTGAAAAGGTCTATTACAAGTATTTAATTTGAATATTGGACTACTATGATACAAGTTTCAGCTTATTTCTACTTGTCCCTTCAATTTTTTTTTTTTGAGCTTATGATTAAGTTTGAGGCAGACCCCAAACTGCTTGGTTACCTAGAGTGCCCCAATTACGTGTGTGCGCTGGAGTTTTATGCAGTTTGATCCGTTTGATCCACAACTATCTAGGCAGACTTATGGTTGGATCCAGTTCTTAATTTTATTTAAGAAGAAGGTAAATAAAACATATCGCAAGGAATGCAGAAAGTCCTGACTTTTGGGTTCTTCCCCGTTCTTATGTCTCGATGGATCCATTGGTTACTGAACTCAATGGTGGTCTGGAAGAAGATGAGGCCAAAGGTTTGAGTGATTAGTATATTTGCATTATGTCACATAGAAAATGATGTTAGAACATAGTACAAGAAATGCTCATTAATACACAATATTTAGTTGAAGTACTACAAGTATGCTGGAAAGTGCATTCATTGTGTCTTTGATAATGCAAAAACACTAGTCACTAGTTTCCTTCTATGATGAAACATTTCAGCATGTATGAGTCTTTTCTTTCTGAAATAAGAGACTAGGTTTAGACCCTTATATATGTTCTGGTTTTACTTCTGTTTCTTTTGTCCAGTTATGATCACTTTCTTGATGGTTGATGGAAGTTGATTTCAAAATTTTTTAGAATGTAATTCATGTAACATAAATGAAGTAGATAGCTGAGTTGGTTTCTAAAATAGGCCTCTGTATCTGGCAGATATGTGGCTTCAAGCTAGTCTTTCTACTTGCGACTACTTTGGCATCCTATAGTTCTACATTTCTTTCCAGTTATACGCAATTTTCTTTCCAGACTAGCTCTCGCAACAAACACATGAGAAATATTAGGTCCAAGAGTGTAAATTACCTGATGTATAACTAGTTGTACGTGAAGAAAGGCCCGCTCTTTAGGAGAAGAGGGTGCAAATTTGATTGGAATAAGCTTAGAAAAAAAGAAGAAAAAAATGTTTGCCCTTGGAGCAATAGGCGTGAAGGAAAAAACCAAATTTGAATAATAGGAATGGAATAAGCAACGGCTACTAGATATGACAAACAAATGCAAATTTTGTTGAAATAAAATTGTCGTTCCAGAAAATGCAATTTTACCTATAATGATTGTACTCCCAACATTGTAGGTGGCATGCATGATTATGCTTTTTTCTATAGTTTTAATTATCCGCCAAAACCTAAACATTTTTTGGTTTCAATTTTAGTATTGTTCACATTTAAATATAATATTTAATTTTTTATATTAATTTTATATCAAAGTTTGTGTTTAATTCAATTAAGACATAAATTTTTTTCAAGAGGACATGGATTCAAATAGGACTGATTGCAATTTTTTTTTTTTCATATTTAAAATATTTTTTTAATAAAATTTTTTTATTTAATAATTTTTTAAAAATATGTGCATATAAATTATTTTCACTTTTTTTATATATATTTTTAAATATTTTAAATTTAAAGTCAAAATTTAGTTAAAAAATTAAAATATAATTTGATTGAAGTCGAAACAGAAATGATCTTAGTTGAAATGATTGACATGTATTGGTTTTCTTGGATGCCGAAACCGATTCTAATCAAAACTTAAAATATTACCTTTTTCTTTCCATAAGACATCCGTAAAACATCCAATTTCGTTATTGCAAGGGGGTAGTAAAATTGGTAAAATATATCAGTTCTATAATTTTTAAAATCAGAATTAGATTTTGATTCTTGAAAATTTTAGAACTGGAACTGCACCGGTTTAGATTAAAAAATAGATTTTCAATTTTGGTTTAAATTAATTTTAAAGTGATTCTAAAATTGGTATATCAATTTTTAAAATCTAAATTTTACATTATAATATTTTAAAAATTGAATATAATTTATAAAATAATATTTTTATGATATTTTTTAAAACTATAATTTTAGTGGAAATTAAGAAGGTTATTAAAAAATATAAATATAAAATTAAATTTGAATATATATGTAGTATATATATATATATATATATATATTATATCTATATATTTATTTAAAATTAGTGTAGTTTCAATTCATTGATTTTTTGTAAAGTGTAGAATTGGAATCGGAATCGGTTTTATGGTTCTTCAAAAATTAAGAATTGGAATTTGTGTTGGTTTTGTTTGAGGTTGATTTTTCGATATGATTCTCAATATGGTATAAGATACCAATTTTTTGATTATTTTATTCATCTTTATATGCATGTGGCAGTTTATCCCACCATTTAGACTAAAATTCTTGGTTTCTTTTTCTGCCTAATGGCGCGCCACCTTTTGTAGTTGCTGCGATTACTTTTTTGATTCATAATTGTGCTTTCACATGGAATTTTCTGATCATGAAGTTGCTTTCTTGCAGAAAAATTTGCTGTTATTAACCTCCTGCGATTCTTGCACTGAGACGACGGGCGTGAATCTTTGATGGAAACACTGAACGGTGATTCCCTTTTCTTCGTATTTGATTTTTTTCGTTATATGTATTCTGGTGAATGTTATGATTGGAATCTGCAATTTCTTTGTACCATTTGAAGGGGATGAATATGACTTCCATCGCTGAATTATGTTTAAGCATTTATTTGTACAGAAGTTTGTTTCTTTTGCAAGTTCTAATTGCGATACGCTGTTCTGTGAAACAACGAATTGACGTTTGAGAAATTTTTGTATGCTGCCACATGCAAGAAATGGTCTAGAGATAATACTTCAGTTTCATATCATTTCCTTTTATTATAATTTGAGTTTGTGTGGTTGGTCAAAAGTAGGTGGAACTCATTTTACTTGATTTGTAAGTGAAAAATGAGTTAAATTGTATTTTTTGTATTTTTTTGTTTTGAAGTAAATTTTAAAAGTAAATTTAATGGTATTTCCAATTATAATAATATTAATAGTTTATTTTTAATATTTTATTTCAAATATTTTAAAATGAATTGCATTATTCAAAAATATATTTTCGGTCAATGGTAGATAATTTTTGTTCAATTTTCGTAATCAAATAGTTTTCAATCTTGTTAATCGTGATGATTACCAGAAGTAATGATAGTATGATTTTAGTCGGGTTCAGTTATTTGAATCGGATGATATGTAAAAGTTGAGAAGTGGTTTAGTAATTATGTTAGTTATAAATAAAACTTTTTTTAATCAATAAAATTTATAATTTTATAATTTTAAAAATTAATTAAAATTATGATAGTAGTTGATTATAAAATTTTTAATAATTAAGACAATTAAAAATAATATTAATAAAATAAATAAATTTAAGATAATTAGAATAATTAAAAATTAAAAAAATTGGGATAACAAAAGTAATAAATAACTAACTAATTATGTTATAATTTAGATACTTAGAGTAATATAAAGTAATAGACGAATAATATTAAGTGAATATAATATGTGTTAAATAAATTAAAATTGTTTAATACTAATACTATTATAATATTAATATTATTATAATATAATTAAATTAAAATAATTATGTCAGAACTGTTTATTCAGGAGTTTCAGAAGCACCACCTCAGAATTAAGGAGTGGGAGAAGCGGGATTCACTTACTTTTCCATGGAAAGTATAATTATCGCATCTTTAGGCGCGGAAGTTATGTAATTCAGTTTTAATTTATTTTTAAATCCATTTGGAAGTAATACATTTGCAGTTTTTCAAAGTGGCCTGTATCCAAACAGCGAAAGTGGTAGAAATAATTTCATTTTTATCGCTTCGGAAACTCAACTACAATTCAAATACCCTCTTAATATGGAGAATTTGTAAGGAGTGTTTGTGACAACTTATATGTAGAGGTTGTATATGGGGCTGTGTATTCGGTTCAAATCGAATCGAACCGAAATTTTCAAATTTTCAAAATCGAAAACTGAACCGAACCAAATATTATATAAATCGAATCCGAACTGAACTAAAAATTGAAAATTTAAATCGATTTTATTTTTTCAATTTATATTTAATTATATTTAAATTGAAATAAAAAATCAAAATCAAAACTAAAACCAAAATAATATGTGTTTATATATAATATGTAATTCGGTTCGGTTCGATTTTTACGGTTTTTCAAAATCAAAAACCGAAACTAAAATCAAATTTAAAATTTTCTATTTTTCAAAATTGAATTGAAATAAAAATCAAATAATTCGGGCCGAATTAATTATTCAATTTCATCGGTTTATTCGGATTGAACCGAATAGTATGGCTGCATCTGTCTCTCTTCCAAATGAAAAGGCTAGCGCTTGAAGTATAATTGCTTCATTAAAATTACGTAGCTGCACGATCTGTGCTCCAACGGCAAGCAGGTGATATTGTCCGATATGATGGGCTTGTTTCTGCTCCAGCGTGGGCTTGGTCGAAAATTTGCACAAAACCCCGACATTTGTTTTTAATCACAACATGGAACAACCGGAGAAGTGGCGTATAATAACAAGAATGAGAGGGAGGTAAATGTAAAACGTTTTGTGTTGCTCCGAGCTCGTCTCCCTCCCTTTTCTCCCGCGCTTCATTCGCGAACTATTTCGTCCCTGAAAACTCCCGCCTTTTTTTTCTTCACGTCCTTTTCTCTCCCTCCTCAATTAAAATTTCCCGATCTGATTCTCGTCCGTCTTCTTCTCCTCCGCCCTTGGCCTCGCCGTCCTCGCTCGTCGCCGACCGCCATGGGGAAGCAGAGCAAAACCTCCCGAAGGGAGAATCTCGGGAAGGGGAGCGTGACCCCCATTCAGATCGCCTTCATCGTTGACCGCTACCTCGCCGACAATGGCTTCACCAACACCCTCTCCGCCTTCCGATCTGAGGCCGCCCACCTCTTCTCCAAAACCAAGGGCAAGGAGGTATCCATTATCACTCTTCTCTCCCTGTTTCCTTTTCTTTTCTTTTTTTTTTTTTTTGATTTTCCGAGATTTTTGTCTTGGTTGATGCGTGAGAAATTGGAGCAGGCGCCGAAGGGTTTGATGGGGTTGGCGGACATACTGGACGAGTACATCAGGCTGAAAGAGCAGAGGGTGTTCCTGGATCAGGAGAAGCGGAGGGTGGATGCCGCTCTGCGAGGGATTCAGGATGTGATGCGGGCTTACTACTCGCCTCCGCTGGCGCCGGGAAGTGTGCTGCTTCCTTCCTCTCCGCCTCTTCTCACGCCGTGTGTTGTGGCGGCACCACCGGCGGCACCTTTCCACACTCCAATGTTGAACCCTAGCAACAGGTCTCCTCCAGGTAAATTACACGCTGAAAAGACTTGGTTTTGATTATTTCCATGTTAGAAATCCCTCCTTGAAACTTCAATTTTATTTTGAATTGCTGTATCCATGCGATCAACTATGTTTGCTGCTTTGCCTCTGAGAAAAATTTGTGGAGTGTTGATGCGTGATTCTCTGAAATGATACTCAAACCTACAAAATTGAAGCTGTTTATCGCCTGCAATTGGAAAAGGGGAACTCTTTTTATTCGATTTTTGGTTCCAAATTGGACATTTCATTGCGATATTTTATGGTAAAGCGATTCATGGGAACAGAATATGGCAATTAACTATTCACCTTTGGTTTTTGCTATCTGATCCACTTTCTATATTTCAATTACAACTTTTGCTATTACTAGATCTAGCTTAGCTTTTATTTGGATGTCAATGGTTGATATTGGTGCAGCTTGTAACTTTCCAATTCTTGTTTATTGGAATGGTTTGTCTTGTGTTATTTGCAGGTCATATCATCCAAGGATCTCCAATGATGAACTACACACAGCAATCTATTCTTCACCATAATGTTGCAGAGAAGAACTTCCCGACACCAGCACCAAAAACTTCATCTGCCAACAAAAGGAAAGCTTCAAAGTCTGCTTCCACACTCCCTCCGCTAACCAAGAAATCCTGCATTCAGTTATGCGAAGATTCATCCATTGGGGAAGGTAATTCCATCTTGTCCGAAACAAATTAAGATATTTAGTCCATGTTTATCTTTGTAAATTTCCTATTTTTAATGTCCAGGCAATACACGACCTTCAGAAGCAGCATGTGCTAGAAGCACCGAGGGAAACATGGTACAAACTTCAGCTGTTCAGCCAACATCAGCTAATGATCCAAATCCCAAATCTCCACTCCAAGGATCATCTATAGCGAAGAATTTATTCAAGCTGCCATCTGAGGGTGAAGGGGCATGTTATTCTCCAAGGACCCCAAGACGAGCAATCTTCACTCAAACTGATACGTGTGCTTCTGCTCGTAACGACTCTTCTACTCGTAACACCAATCCTGCCGTATCTCAAGAGGTTGCCTCATCCACCTGTTCGATAATATCTTCTAAAACCATTATCGTCAGTCCTCTCAAGAACGCTGGTTTTTGTGCCATCGAGAGGAATTGCCACATTACTTCTTCGCCCTTGAAATCAAATTCAAGGGAGGCGAGCAAGCGAGAACATATAAGAGGCAGGCTGCATTTTGATGATTCAGATGTGCCTTCGAGCTCGGAGAAACATGTTGACACTGACAGCTCCACTTCTTCCACTGATGTGGAAACTCAAGATTTTGATTTTGAGCTTCCGGATCTCGATATTCTCAATGGAGATTTCTCCTTTTCTCAACTTTTTGACCTCGACATTCAAACAGAAGGAATTCCCTGTCAGTCAGACGGAGTTCCTGATTTCCTTCAAGGGTATCCTCCTATTTACTTCTGTCTACCATGTTTAGTGCATTTCATTTCTGTCTGGCTTGTCAGTCTCCTCATTGCTAAATTTTTTGCACTTGATCGACTAAACACAGGTCAGAACACCATATGCCTATTGGAGGTTTGGAAACAAATCAAGCCGTGTTTGATACCTGTCAGCCATCAGTAACTAGAGTTCTTTCGGAGGAAACTAACATTCAAGGTTATCTCTTTTCTCATTAGAGACTTGTGCATTTGGATTTTTTTTTATAACAGTGAACAGAGCCGTAATCTTAATTGTCGTGTAATTATTAGCAGGTCCTGATTCCACAACCACTATAAGAAGTGTCACGAAGTGCATTATCATGAGCCCTGGCATGTTATGACTTCAACCTTCTTTAATAGTGTTTTTTTCCTGAATGTAAATGTTATAGGTGTTCAATATTAATGTTTCTTCGATTTGATTCTATTTACAGCAAAAAACACTGGAAATTCTTCATGGGCTCTTGTTTCAGCAGCGAACAGAGGCTAGCTCTCAGCTTAAAGCAATTGGTTACACTTGACAGGAATTATTTACAATACTTTATCAGCAATGTGAAGCTAATCTGCAGCTAATATGGCACCAATCCTTTGTGCCTTCTCCCAATTGTTTTGTTGCTGACAACCAATTCTTTCTCCTTCGGGAATGCTCCCCAGTTATTTGGCACAGTTTGTAGCCAACAGAAAGCTTGCTTATGTGATCATGTTGTTAAATTGCAGTTCTGTACCATTGTCACTTATTAATGAAGACCTGTTTGATAATGAATCAAGACCAAGATTATTTGATTTTGGTTTTTTTGCCTAAAAAATTAATATTAATTATTTTATACTGTTATTAAATCAAATTATTATAAAAAATTAATTGGTTTTTTTATTTTTTAATTATTGTAAAATTAATTTTAATTAAAAAAAAATTTAGTTTTTAATTTTGATGTTCAGCTGCATCATTTTCTTTAGGTTTTCTTTGATTTGAGATTAGGATCAGTTTATTTTAAATTTTTTAAATATAAAATTAATATTATTTATTTTATATTATTATTAAATTAAATTATTATAAAAAAAATGAAATAATTTTTAAAATTTTAAATTATTGAAGCTATAAAAGTAATTCACTATTTTTTATTCTAATTTTAAATTTCGAATTAAACCATATCCTACAGCTTAACAAAGCAGATGACATATTCCCAACCCTCACATGCAGCGAAGTAAAAGAGGTAAAAGATCTTAAGGCATCATTATCATACCTTTTTTTCTTTTTCTTTTTCTTTTTGTTGGAGTGATGATCCAACTTTTACCTTGGGAAGAAGGCTGGCATCTGCCTCCAGCGGATCCAGAAAGTTCTAATTAATCACAGACGCGCGCCAAATCAGTAGTCAAGCTGCAGCTTGTGAACTCAGACGAATCGGCGGCCCGACACTCGTCGAATGCTTTTGTTCTGACGACCTTCCGAGGAACTCGTCCTCAATTTCAATTATCGTTGATTTTCACCTTGATTTTATTAATTAATTAATGATTAGGAGGCCATGCATTGCACTTTGCATCTTTAATAGCGTGTTTACGTCATATAAGCCGCGTCGATTCCGAAACGGCAAACCACGACTTGCGTTATACAGAGTCAAAGGTCATGCGTAAGGATCGTCGAGTTGCTTGGTAAACCGAACCGGTCACTGTCTAACTGAACCTAAACCATAACCTAAACTTGTAACAGAATCAAAAACCGAACACGAATCTAAACCAAACAATAGAAGCTGAACTTGAACCGAAATCAGAACGAAGCCAATCGAACTCCAGATGATAATATAGGAAGTGGAGGGGTGAATTAGATTTTACGACAAATCTTATTTATTTAATTAAAAACTAATTTAATTCTTAAAACCACAATCAATGGAGTTAGAAAAAAATACAACGAAAATCTTAATTACTCTACTAATAATAACGCTTCTTCCAGTAAAATCAAAATTTTATACTAATTCGTAATCCACTAGTGTTGCTTTTTTCCGATGAAGTTAGTTTCGTACAAGTCTTGCTCAAATTGAGTAAGAGCCAACTATAATATCGAAACTTTATCATCTTTAAAAGAGTCTCAAGTTTGAGTAAAAAACATAAAGATTTGAAGGTAAAATTTATATATAGGGCTTTTATTAGATTAGAGGATTTGAAAAAGTTTGGTGTCTCTCTCAAAAATAATAAAAATATATATATAAATTTTGTTAAAAAAAATTTTAAGATTTTATATAATTATTAGGGAGAATATTATAGAATCACTCAAAATTATTTTTTGTTGTATTTGGATATCCAGAATTAAAGTTCGATGTTTCGAACCACTCCAACAATCGTTATAAGGTGACATTACAAGTTTAAGTGTTTAAATCCTCAACTTCGAGAGTTCAAACTCGAGGATGAATAGCTAAAATCACAAACAATAAAAGATAAAAATTTTTACATGATAATTTCAGATGTCTGAATTACAAGATTTAGGTGATCGAAGTTGTCAGGAAAATTTATAAATTTTCTAAAAGAATATAAATTAAACTAAAATGGTTAAATATCTAATTTAGTCATAATTGAAATTATAAAACACAACAGCTAATACGTTTTTTTAGTTGAAATAAGCTAATACATATAATACAACAAAGAATTCAATGTCCTTAATTTTTTTAATCACAAAATATGGCATAAGTTCCGGGTCTTCGCGAATGAACCAAAAGAAACTGGAAGATGAACCTGAAATAGAACCGAAACCCAAAACTAAGCCAGACCAAAACTAAACCACAACCGATTCTAAAGTTCTTGCAAACTTGGAAGCGGACCGTGCCGGTTTTTCAGCGATCATCCTCTATATAAAGCAGCTACGTTTGCACCTCTCTCTCTCCATCCCCCGGCAAAAAAGCTTCCATCTCAAAACTCCTCTCCCAGAAAGCAACAATGGCTTCTCTTTCATCTTCTAAAACGAAGCCATTAGCTCTTCTCCTTCTTCTTCTTTCTCTATCCCTCCCCGCCGCCCTCGCCGGAGTCATCTGCGAAGACCTCCCGCAAGATCTGTGCGCATTCGCTGTCTCTTCGACGTCGAAACGATGCTTGTTGGAGAGCTCTCCTTCACGCAACGACGGCGCTGTAGGGTACCAGTGCCGCACGTCGGATGTGGTGGTGGAGAGGATATCTAATTGGATCGAGACTAACGACTGCGTGAGGGCTTGCGGCGTCGACCGCAACACCGTCGGCATCTCATCGGACGCCCTCATGGAACCCACCTTCGCCTCGAAGCTCTGCTCCGTCACTTGCTACCACAACTGCCCAAACATCGTCGATCTCTACTTCAACCTCGCCGCCGGCGAAGGTAATTCCTAACTCGCGTCTAGAAAATTTTGTCTCAAAATTTAGGTTTTTTACACATAAACCCCATTAAAATATGGTATTTAACTATTTTGTGCTACTGTCCTTATTTTTACATTTATCAGCCAAGAATGCCTTAGCTTTTATTCAATGAACTATCGGTAAGGATATCACATATTTCAAGGGGGTTGCATAAAAAAGAGATAACTCCAATTGGGCCAAAAGCCTGCCGCCTAGAAAATCTTAAGCCCATGGCCTACAGCTTGCCCAGACCCGTAATTTTTTACCAAACAACTTATTATAAATTTATAAAAAATTATCTATTTAATTATTAATAATAAAAAACTACTCATCTTATGTTATAAATTTTTTAAATAAAATATCAATTAAAATATATTTTAAAAATATTATATTTTAATTCAATTTTATCAATTAAAATTAATACAAAAATAAAAATATTCTCATTTACTTTTGATTAGGCAATTATTAAATTAATATAAAAATATTATATTTTATTATAATTTTTGTGAAAGATCGTTTATTTGGTATTAGAAAAATGAAAATTTAAAATCTAGTTTTGTGAGACTAACTATTGTGAATCAATAATTTGAAGCAAAACTAAATAATAATAATAATTCGATTTTTTATATTAATTTGATGATAAAATAAAATTAAATTAAAATATTTTTTGAAAATATTTTAATTAAAGTAATTTTTTGTAAATTTATAATATAGGATGTGTAATTTTTTATTAATAATGATAACATAGATGATTTTTTATAAATTTATAATATCTATACTTAAAACTCTAATGATATTAGAAAAGTATATTGAGATAGAACACAATCTTGATGCTTGCATGAACAGGTGTGTTCTTGCCGGACCTCTGCGAGGCTCAACACATGAACCCTCACCGCGCCATGGTGGAGCTTCTCAGCTCAGGTGCAGCACCGGGGCCCATCTCGGGCATCAGCCATCTTGAGGGCTCGGCTGCTGCAGCTCCATCAGCTCCTGCTCCAGCACCCGCAAATTAGTTTACCAGATTTTGATACGGAGAAGCAGCGTCTACGTTTCTTTGTCTACTTTGTATAACACGAAGTACGATATACGATTCGTTTATAAGTAAGTCAGACATGAGAGAGAGGCATTTGAGCATGCGCCTTTTGTTTTTCAGTATGAGATATATTGTTTGTCGCTTGTAATTTTGTGAAGCACAGGCATGCGTTTGTCATCTAATTTTCTGCCCTTTGGAGATGATTCACCATTTTTGTCACCAAGTAATGTGCCTTCGATGTCAGACATCAAGATGGGACTGCGGTTGAAGTCAATATTCTTCAGAGAAAAGAGACAATATCTTGCAAGAGGATGCACGGCAACCCAAAAGAGCTTAATTATTGGACAAGAAAGTGATAATTTTGAACTGATATGGATATGATATGTAGCGAAATATAGCATGGCATTGCTGAAGAATAATGTTCGATTCATTGGAAAGATGGACCAATTACCTTTTGGTTTCTTCCTTGTCGGATGAGACGGACGCCTTTGAACAGAGTCATGAAACTCTTAAAATTCCATAAGAGATGACAGAACCATCCAGTCTTCTGCATCAGCAGCAAGCAATATTGAGAAATCACACACCTGTAACATTTAGCTTAGCATGTAAGCAAATTGTTCGATAATACAGATCCTTGAACTATGCATTGGAGATGATAAAACAAATATGTCTCCAAATTCATAAGCAATAATGAACATGCTCATCGGGGAAGAACTTACTTCTGCTTCAAACTCTTGTTGCGACGATACGTAGAGCCCAAGAACAAGACCTGCAGGATTACAGCATATGATGCAGAGCAGGAAGATGAAGACATCAAAAGCAAATGGTTGGTAATGGATAGAGGATGGATCCAAAAGGATCGCATGATCCGAGTCCCATGGCTGCAGCTACATATTGCTGTGACACAAGGATCAATGCGATCCCTTTGGATGCTTCCTCAAGCCACAGACGCTGCACATCGATCGCACTCTCTCACACACACACATAAAACCACAAGACAAGCAGTGGCGTGGTTCTGCAGGAGCACTCAGTTGGAAAGAGCTCTTGTCCCTTTTAAGAACCCTAGTTTTACAGGTTTAACCGCAGTTCACTGAAATGTGTTGCATGCCCTAGGCTTATGTCCAATGACAAACATGCCCTCCGGATATTTCCTAAAGGCAGACTATTTATTGGGCAATTTCATGAGCTTTTAAGGGGGGGTTATGGTAGATCTGCTTATTATCAGTTATCTAATCGCCTCATTAATCAGATAAGTTAAATCAATAATTTCTCCATTCATCTGATTCTCTAGCTTCTATTACAATACATATCCTAATCATTCTTATTACTTTAACAAGATTTTTTGGGTTTTCTTAAGCAACGTGGTCCTTTGCCTACGGAAAGCATTTATGCTAGAGACGTAAAGACACCACCATGGCACATGTTAGCTTCTTCACAAAGAAAAAATAAATCCATGTGCTTGAGCGGCTGAGACTTCACTACAAAAGGTTTCCCTGAAGACTTGTAGCTAGCTCAGCAGCTACTTCATATTTCTAGCTCTTAAAACTTATTCTTCATCCAAATAAAAAACAATAAATGAGCATTTCCTGAATGTCCTCCATTTTATAGTAATCTGAAATGTAGTTGATGAGATGAACTGAAATAATACGATGATAGCTTGCTTTGCGCGTCACAGAGGGTGTATTTCCAGGTTCTTGTTGCCATCATACTGGGCATAAATTCTGTCATAGTCCAATTTTGTCACCCAATAAGTGGGACAGCACTAGGCCTCACTGGACGGATCCTGCACCACATGCTTCCTCCACAATTCAAATCATCTGCTGTAAAGGTATCGCTAGTGCTCGACCACTGCAGAAATATCAAAAGCCTCATTAACTGCTAAGGATTTCCCACATTCCAATTTCACATGTCATACACCGAGTCCGAATACTCCTTGATTTCGTCTTGATGGAACATTGATGCCTTATCTCAGGAAATAGCAGATATCAGATCCATTTGAAGCTCTGAAGGTATCTTCCTCTTTGGCTCATGACTTTACCAGAAGAGTTTCCAAGCACGCTCGACTCAAACCAATTGCAAGAACCAATTGTAGCTCTCAAGGAATCAAACCAATAACAGGAGCCAACAGTGGCTATCAAATACATTTGCTTGCAGATAACGTATATGCTTTAGAAATGGCAGTGCTCTTGTTGTTTCTTTGGAAGCATGGTCCAATCGATTTCCTAGAAATGATTGCAATGTGGTCCAAAACTGCACTTTGGTAGTGTAAACCTACATCGATACCGCAAGATGCAAATTTCTTTGTTTTGGTAAGGACCACTCCTGATGTTTGGCATCCCTGCTTTGATTGCAGATGATGTGAAGGGAGTTCTTTTTGTTGTTTTAGTGATTGCCTTCATGTAAAGTTATGCTTTCCACTGGGTTAGGAATATTTATGGAACAACTAATCGGTCATTATATGATTTTAGTCAATTCAGCCAATGTGTTTCTCTGCAAAGGGAAAGAGCAAAGATCCAGCGGAAACTATGGTTAGCAATCCAG
Source organism: Trichopus zeylanicus subsp. travancoricus (assembly GCA_005019695.1). Classification (NCBI taxonomy): domain Eukaryota; kingdom Viridiplantae; phylum Streptophyta; class Magnoliopsida; order Dioscoreales; family Dioscoreaceae; genus Trichopus; species Trichopus zeylanicus. The sequence goes on along the minus strand of RXID01014395.1, from coordinate 393,991 downwards.
TACTTCTCATGTTCCATCATGCTTAGACTTGTTCCTTGTTGGATTTACCAGCTACATAATCTTCAAAGTGCCTTTCACTAGATCTTAACTATGTTTAGGGGTTGGTTTGTTTATTTAAGTGGGTTGGGCTCCCTATTTTTCTTTAGGAAGCATCAAATGAGTCATTATCCTCTACTAATACAAAACAGTATCTTTCCAATGGCGCCTCAAGTGGCGAGACTTGTTCTGTGGGAATCTGCACATTGCAATTTGGATGAACCAGCCTTCTCGATACCAAAAATGGAATTTCAGTAATGATAAGCTTCAAGTCAATGGCAGTGATGCTTTGTTGGAAACTATCAGGCATGATGTTGCGATCAGTATCTTTTATTGTACGGCACGCCAATGACGCGGAAATAGATCTATGATCGAACATCACTACTGATATTCTCTAACTACATACTCCTTTTGGCAAGAGATCTAAGAGTTACTTGATGGAGGCAGCTGAAAAGCTGTCTCTGTTTCTTCAAGGTTTTCTACAGTTTTCCTTGTCTAAACCAAGCAAAAATTGACCCATTCTTAGATGCGAAACAATGACAATTCTATTAGATTATATTCAATGCAGACAAGCATCAATTCTATTATCTCCAGAAAACAAGAATGAAAAACCTAACACTCATTGAAAGAACATAATAAAGAGCTAACAATTTTCATTGTTTGCCAGAACTCGCAATTGCTGCACTTTCATATTGCCAGGTTCGGTGCTATGCGAACTTCTAACGAGATATTTTTCTTCTCAATGATCTTATCTAGAAATTCTTCATTTTGTTTTAGATTTCATCTTACACAACATATTTATTTTTTCTCTCAGGAACAGTAAAGAGAAAATCAGAGGCAAACGATCAAACAGTAAGTGACAAATGAATGGCATTTGCATCTGAACACTTACAACGAGAAGCCATCTATTGAAGCGCAAGAAGATGGTCGGAAAACAAAGTTTTGTTCCTGCATTGAGAGGTGCACCTGTCACCCCCACAAATTCTGTTAACCGCAACTTCTGCAAACTCATGGAGGCATTTCATCGAACATCTACCAGACAAAAACATCCTTGAGTCTGCCTCCCGGGTTCTTCTACGTTGTCCTTCCAAGAAGACGTCCGGAAAAATTATGGCACCCATTTTTGTGGGAAAAAAATCGATCGATGATCATAGTTTTCAACATAAATTTCTCCGTTGATCGATTGGGCCATGCCCAAAAGAATTCTGGTATCTGAATTCCAGAGGCCTGACTGGGCTGCAAGCGTTTTAGATTCTACCCCACTTTGTGCCGCATTGTTCTTTTTAGATTGAAGCCCAGAGTATACACGAAGTATACAGAGTTTTTAGACCAAGAAGGTCCAGAAAGGAACAAGGTTTCACAGCAGTGCCAGAAAATACAGAGAGAGAAAAGGAAAAGAACGCGGAACTTTGCACTTGTATTATTCAACCGAAGAAAACAATGCACAGAGCGCTGATCATGTAGCAAACGAATTCTGTATTGTTGTTTTGTATATCGCTGCTCCTTCTAACAGCGAGGGAAGTCTGGAGGTGGCGGAGAAAGCGTGGCACAAGGAGTAGGGCCATTCTCGACCTCGAATGCCATAGCCAAACCCAATGGAAGATGCAGGTCCAGATGACAGTGCATCATCCACACACCTGATCATCATCAACTCAACTCACCATGATCAGAATATATGCCATCAACTGAAACAAGACGAAATCGAAGAAATACTATAAGTGAAACTAGCTTTGTACCTGGATTATTTGCCGTAAATCTGATGACTGCCCAGCCGCCTACTGGCACGGCGATGGTATTCCTGATCTGCGGGTTCAACAAGTTGAAGCTCTTCTCCGCAATGGCGCCGTTATAGTTCCCAAAACCTTGAGCCAACACAAAGAAGTCGAAGCCATGGAGGTGCATCGGATGGTTATCCGGCCCAATCAGTGCAGTATTCTGAAGCACAACCTGCACTGTAGCATTATACTTCAGTCTCTTCAGACTTGTGCCCTTCTTCGTCATCGGCGGGTTCATGCTCGACGGGGGTCTGCTATAGTCAAAAACTCGAGGTGGGAAATCGGGGAAATCAGATGTGTAGATCCCCTTAACACCTTTGAAATGTGCCTCTAGCAATGACATCTTGGTCGGAAACTGGAAGGATATGTTGTTCACAGAGCCTGCGATTGCAAATGTATTGCACTTGGTTTGGTCAGGGAGACAAGGGACCACGCCTAAGCCAACGGTGACAAACATGTGTTCATCCACCATTAGAGGAACTCTCTGCATCCCTTTACTGACAAACGCGGTTAAGCCGGAGTAGAATCGGTGGGCAGTCTGGGTGTCAGAGAAGGCTGGCAGTATCGGCATCAGCGGGGTTGCAAATGACGGCATGATAGATTTGTATTGGATGATTCCTGTGGTGGCCGTCTTGTCGATGGGAGTTGGAGACCCTGGTGAACTGATGTACTCCCTGGCTGCAATGTAGTAGCGGCCTGGCGGAGCATTGGCGACCATGAGGGCATCAATGGTTTGTCCAGGGGCCAAGACAACGACGTCGGAAGCGTAGGGTGTGGTGTAGCTCGCATCGGCGGCAATGACTGTTAACATGTGCCCAGCTATCTTGAAGAAGAGTTGGCCATTGAGCGCAGCGTTGATGATTCGGAGCATGTATGTCTGTCCGCGCTCGACTTCCAGTTTGTACGTATCTGCTTGCCAAAAACAATGATCAGTGTCTTCGACATACAGTCGAAATTTGAAGGCAGTGAGTTCATGACTGAGCGCTTACGTTTCTTCGAGCAACGGTAAAGATCTCCCATCCTGCCATTGACGGTGAACGCATTGGAGGCTGGTACAATACCGCCTGCTTGAAAGGATGCCTTCTCCACATCCACCATGTTGCTATTCCACCACTCGCCTGCATGTCGACGTTTCGTTATAAATTTGCAATCAAAATCTTCAGAATCAGACTGCTACAATGTTTTACCTAGTAGAAGAATTGCTTCCTTGTAGGGTTTGGGGAACTGGAAAGTTTCAGAGCCAGGTCTAGGCCGGACGAGGAGAGCACCATAGACGGTAGCTCTGAGGAAGGAGAAGTGGGCGTGCCACCAGAGCGTGCCTTCCTGCCCAATGATGTTGAACTTGTAAGTGTATCGGTTCCCAGGCAGTATCGGACACTGGGTGATGTAGCTCGCCCCGTCCGACCAGGCAGTGAGCAGCTGAAATACGCCGTGCCTGCAAGACAATCACACAGCCAAATCCATCAGAAACACTTCTTGTGATAAAATTGCTGCTTAACTTCTGGTTGGTGTCCATGATTTATTTACCAGTGTATGGTGATGTTGTGCGGCGACTCATTGATGACTTGAACAATGACCGTGTCACCCTCGTGAGCTTCTATCGTCGGACCGGGCAGGCGTCCATTCACTGTTGTGATCACCGTGTTTCTGCATAGCTTTCTCACCCTAACATTGCGCACCTAACCAAGATGTCAGTGATAAGTTTACTAATCCCAAACAATTATCATGAAAGAATATAAGAAAAATAAATACACATGAATCTGTCAATCTTAAACAAACAACAAGACTCGGTCTTCCGCGTCCCAAGTTGAAGGCAAACGAAAGTCTGTTACTCATCTAATTATTTATTAGATTGCCTCTTAGTGTAAGCTAATCACGCGAGAGTGCAAGAGGACTGGGTCATTCATGTTGTCTGAATTTGGTGAAGCATTGTTGGAAGGATTCAAACATCCACAATCAACCAACTGAAAGAGGTCGATGCGACGACTTTTTGGATGAAACTGAACTAGATGGATTGCTCTTGAGATTTTCACCACAAAAATGTCGTATAGATATCAAAAGATAGTATAAAATTGTCATCAGGAATTAGTCATTGGGCACTGCGTGTATATTCTGAGATATATTCATGTACCAGTCACAGAAGAAACATATTTTGAGATATCTTCATGTATCAGTCACAGAAAAAACATTCTCGCCAAAAATCCAATAAGATTGTGATGACCCTTCTTGGTCGCAGCAATTGAATAACTATGCTATTGTTTCTTCTGCAAATTATGCTGTATACTTAGTTGCAGGGAATTCAACCCACGAACGAGGTTTTTAATCGAAATCATGATTTATAGTTTGATTGTTGTGACCGTTGAAATAAAAAGAACTTTTGTTAAAGTTATCGCAAGTATGAAAATCAGTCGAACTCCTACTCTCCTCCTAGGCGAGTGCATGGATTTCTTGATCAATGAAAACATGCAAAAAACAGATGGCTTGACTGAATTCTTGTTTGCTGCAACAAGTTCACTTTCAAATGCATGATAGTGTTCGTCATACTTGAACACAAATTCGCTCGAGTATGCTCAAAAAGATCAAGTTAAGAAGCATGTTCAACAAAAAGAAGGTATAACATCGGTAGAGCGAGTTACATGAAAGGTGTGCTCCACAACAGCAGCATCAGCCATGTAGCAGAGGAGAGTGATGAGGCATGACAACCACACCACGATTCGAGCCATCGTGTGCTAGAGGAGCAAAGAAATGACTACCCGAGGGAGCCAAAGACGCTTAGTGTTCCGTTCGAGGCTGCTTCAAATGAAGAGATTGAGTACCTTATATAGCATTATTGAAAGATAAAGCATTCACGATTAGCACAAGTTGCGTTACTTAAATAAATTGCCAAGTCATAGCATTAAAATAAACTCACGCGAAGGCTGCTTCCAATTGACAAAAACCTAGAGTTAGGGCTGCATGCAACTATACCGACTGCTCCAGTGAGCGCGAGTTACTGCAACTTCGTTGGTGTACGTTTGGCTTTGCATGAAAGCTGGTTGATAGAGATTGTTCAAGTTAACATACAGAAGAATGTTTTACATAAGAACATACAGTTAAGCTGTTGTATAGAATAATGAGCGTAACACTGTTTGTGACTTGTTCGAATCTTTGTCAAATCTTTGTCGCAATGTAACGTGGAAACCGCCTTGATTACAGACATGCTGCTGCCGGAATTCCATCGCTTTGATGCGCGCACTCTGGATCCCGTGTCCTACGAAGCAAATGGCGCATGGCAGTTCATTGGCCAGATTAAAATGACAGATAATCTTCTTGCGTTCTCGCTAGTATTTGATTAGGTTGATTGAATCAGTCCAATTAATGGTACTGTTTTCTGTTCCGATAAATCGTCGATTGCGATGGTGAATCGTCATCAGATTTATGTCAGGATTCCTGTTTCCACAGCTGGAAGCAATTAAAGTAACCTTCCAACTGCGTCTGAGACGGACAAGCACATTATAAAAAATGAGCCGACAAGCACATTTGATTGTGCTTGAGATCTGGGTTAAAATTAAAATTAATAAATTTTTTTTATAAATTAATTTTTTTATTAAAATTAATTTTATAATAATTTAAAGATTGAAAAATCATTTATTTTTTATAATATTTAATTTAATAACGGTGTAAAATAAATAATATTAATTTTGTAAGAAAAAATTTATGAAAGGAGCCAATTTTAGTCCTAATCTCGCCTATTACTTGTTTTTCATTAGTGTATTGTTAGGTTTGGTAGGTTAGCGGACCAATAGAGAGGTCAGGAGCCTATAACTTACGGCAGTCGTTATTATTCTCACATCAAAGTTGAGACCAAGGTTTTAAATTTTGGTTTTAGTTTCGATTTCGACACATAACGAAACCGATACGTTTCAGCCGTTTTGGTTTCAATTTCGGCCGTTTCGGTTTCGACCGAAAAATTCGTTTTAGTTATTAATTGTGTATTGACTAAAATTTGACTATATTTTGATTGTACTTTAAGTTCAAATTAAAAATATGATAAAATTTTAAAATTTTTTTTATAAAAATTTAAAAATTGTTAAAGAATGTATAATTAATTTTACCACAACATCAAATATTATTTTAATTAATTCAAAATAATTTTGATAAGTAACTATTGATATAGTCTATTTTTTATATATTACTATATAAAAAATATATGAGAAATAATATGAATATGATTAAAAGTTAAAAATTAATATAAATAAATTTAACTTATTATTAAAATATACTTGACACATACATAATTTATTAATTATAATATAATACAACTAATCATCATCATTGTCATAATCATCATCAGTTGAGTTTGGAATATCTGAATATGGAATTATGAATTCAGTACTTGAACGATCCAGATGAACATTTATACATATTCAAACTAGAACAACTAGCTTTGCGCGATTTTGTGGCAGCAATTCACATGGTGGTGGGACCGACATAAATTTTTTTTTTTGCTTTGCTTTCTGTGGAATTGTTATGCACACATGCACGTGAACAGAAAAATCGATGCGTTTCGATCAAAATCATTTTCATTTCAGTTTCAACAAAAATATTTTATTTATTTATTAATTATATTTTGACCAAACTTTAACTTTATTTTAATTATTTTTTAATTTTAAATTTTAAAAAAAATATGTTTAATATTTTTTAAAATAATGAACAATCACATAAACAATCCCATGCACGTGAACAGTATAAGATTGGTGAGGGCGCGAGTGTACTGCCGTGGGGGTCAGGCCGGCGAGGGCACCAGAGCCGGGTTGGCGATAGCGTGGGCGCGGGTGCAAGGTTGGCACCAGCTCGCAAGAGCAGGGGCCAGGCTGTGGAGGGCACGAGGCGAGCGAGGGAGCGGCGGCAGGCTGGTGAGCACGCGGGGGCTAGGCAGGTGAGGGTGCAGTGTGGGCACGAGGGCGGCGAGGGAGCTGACACCGGGGCTAGTCCGGCGAGGGCACGGACGCGGGCGAGAGGCGGACAACGGTGCGGGCGCCAGGCGGGCGAGCCCGCTAGCGCAAGTGCACAGGTGCGGGCGTTAGAGGCTGGTTTAAGGGCGCGAGCTTAGATACGAAGCTGGCACGAGGGGGCAGGCGGGGCAACGGCACGAGCTCACCGCGCCCGAGCTGTGCGATCTCCCGCCCGATTTGCGTTCGCCGTGCGATCTCCCCGCGCACTGTGCTCGCTCTGCCCGTTTTGCATTGGTCGCCATCAAAAATTTTAAACCGAAATAATTTGGGCCGATATGTTGCGGCATCGGCCGAAACCGAACTGTTTTGATTGAAATGTTTCGGTTTCGACTGAGATTTTAAATCTTAATTGAGACTATACTAAATATGATAATTATTATAAATCCAACAATAATGTCTTTTTTTGAAAAATTGAAAAAAATAAAATCCTTAAATTGGATAGGCTATACATCGCAAATATCTACAAATAATATCGTACTAAGTCAAACGAATTACATGCATCAACTTATATTTAATTTGAATGATCAGTTATGTGCCAACTTAATATTTTATGTAGGGATGCCAGTTATTATATTTTTGGCACGACTTATAATTCTCAGCAAAGGTTTTTATTAATGGACTTAGTCAGAAATCTGTGCTGGTCAGAAACTATGCATGCTGATGCATACGCCGCCGAAGTAGTTCCTCTTGAAGCTCAAGACAAAATCCAAAGGAAACAAGAACGAGTCTTTGTGTTGAATTTCGATAATAATCATAATTTAAGCGATGCTGTTACGTCGATAAATCATCTGGTTAAACTGTTCGCCATTTGTGATTCTTCTAAATGACCGAGTAATTAAATTACCAGTCGAAGTCGACCAGCAGCACATGCCATTTTCTGCATCACTGCTCTTATTATTACTGAATACAAGAATACATAGACACAATCCAGCAAGCTTCGCGCAATCAGTTCAGATTACCAAGTTAGGAGACTTCTTCAGGACAACTTTTAAGACCTCTCTCTGCCTGCATCCGTAGATTCACTCCGTGAAAGCTCGCGTGCCTTCTGACACCTTAATGTCCATCACATATCCAACAAGTCAAAGAATGCTGAATTTATATGAACTTTTGCCTGCGCATGAAGCTTATCCGTGTTTTCCTGTCCAATCCCATGTGCCCTTGATTGGCTGGCGCAGCATCATATCGGGTGTGGAGAAGCTCGCTTGACTGATTTTACTGGTTTCTCTTGACAATGCAGTTGACCTCTGACCATGGAAATCAGAGATGACTCACATGTCAGTGTGTCAGTTCACATGAATGCTCAGCTTTGCTTCTGTGGAAAACAAGCACATGAGGGCATGTTCTCCTGGCTGCGAATCCTCTGAGCCTGCTGAAATCTCATGCTACTGGTTTTGGCACTTTGTTTAACATCAAATCTGCAAATAGCGAGGTATTAAGCTAGCCTAACAGCATGTTACGTCCTCTTGATCTCCTTGCAGCACCTACCACCGGGCAAAAGCACATCATGCCTGCGCCATTAGACGACATCCACACTGATGAGCAACTGCTGCGTGTAATACAAGAGCAAAATGCTGAAAACAAAGTGGAGCTTTTTGATGGAGGAATACTTGCTTTTGTAGTCAGAAAATTGATGTGAGACACCTGCACCACTCCATGGCTGCTCGCTTGTTTCCTTTTAGAATACCTCTTCAATCCTCGTAAAGATTTGATGGGAATGAACAAGATTAGAATAGTAGATTTCTCATCAACATTATCATTCATTTTCTCAAAAAAAAATATGGAATCAAATTAATATAATAAATCAGATATAGAAAACCTTTTCATTATATATATTGTAAGGTCCAGTGGGATCAACCTATGAGTAGACAAACAGTGAGTATTTAATTAGCAGTAATTATTTTTAATCTTATATCGACAAAGCATTGGAATTGAAACTGGGCTAAATATAATGACTGTCGTAAACCTAACAATGATGTCTTTTCCTAGAGAGCTGAGAAAAACAAAACCCTAAGATCGGGTGGACCGCGGACCGCAGACCGCAGACACCTAGAAATAATATCGTTATTGATTGATTGGAGGTATTACATAGTGATATCATAGTCACTTCGCACTTTTGATCGATGTGGACTAGCTCAGCGAGAACGCTGAATTTTTGAGGAGAAGAGATTATAAAGACCCGGTAAAACCAGTAGACCAGTAGATAGACAATGAGTTTGTAACTGACAACAATTATCTTTAATCCCATATTGGCAAAGTGTTGGAGTTAAAACTGGACTAAACATGATGATTACTGTAAATCTAATAATAAAGTTTTTTCTCGGAGAATTAGAGAAAACAAAATTCTAGGGTTGAGTGGGCCGCAGACCTTAGATACCCAAAAATAGTATCATGCTGGGCCGGGGACTCCACATATATTAAATTTTATTTATTTAATATGTGAAACTAATTTATCCTGATATTATAAAAGAAAATAAATAAAATTAGAACAGTGGATTTCAACTCATCATTATCATCATTCTTGATCAAATTCCTCGCAGTTTCTTCGCTTCTAATGGAAGCTTTCCTCTCCGGCCGAAATGTTGCTGCTCTGTATCCAATTTGATATTTCAAAATCACTAATAAACAATTATTTCCATCAAACTATGTATTTTTGCCACGTAAAAAACATCCAATGAACACCAAACAGGCAACAGCATTTACCAAAAACAATGCCTGCTTTATTTAAAAAAAAAAAGGAAAAAAATTGTTCATGACAGCCACGCCCCACCGCTCAAAGAGGTTTAACTCTTGAGCTGAGGATTCATGACCACCGCGCCACTTGTCTTCGTCTGCAACTCTCTTCCTCGAAAACCTCGAGAAATAGCGCTCTCTCTCTCTCTCTCTCTCTCTCTGAATGTCGGACAGCAATCCAGGAAATGGAAAGGCTGCCGGTTACTCCAGTCCCATCTCCTTCTTTCTCCTCCTCTAGCTTTATCTGCTTCTGACGAGTTGCATTTTTCTCTTTTCTTTTCCTCTGCGACTGTCTGATTAGCAGGCTATCTCCGTTCGTCTTTTCGCATTCAATCCTACGAGGCATTGCATTGAAGCCACCCCCCCGCCCCCCCCAAAATCCCATGTTTACGCCTCATCCAACGAGTTCCGCATCAGTTTCTCTCATTTTTGGTTTTTCGCCTCTAGGGTTCTTGCTGCGACGCAGGAGCTTACCAAAACCTCGTTTTGGCAGGGTTTCATGGCGTTAAATTAGTGTGCCGTGCGTTTCTGGGTTTGTGAGAAAGATGCCATTTTGGGACGATTTTTCCAGGGGATTCATGAATTTGTGGTTTTGATGCTCCATTCCTTGTGTTTCCCGTCCAAAGTTCAGATTTTGCTTGGTGAGGACTTCAGAGAGATTCATCTCCTCCATGTCTTCCATTAGATTCTGGGCTCTCAGCGTCTTATCATCTGGAAGGGCTAAGATGATCGATTGACCATCTTCCTGTGCAGAAAGGCGCCTCTCATTCGGTATGAAATCCATCTTGGCTTTCAGTTTCTTTGCTTGATTGTAACTTCAATTTGGCTTCTTAAAGTTCCTGTTTTTAGGGCTTTCAGGTTCCTAAGTAGAAATTATTTTGATAATGGCGACGACAGGTGATGCATCTTGTGATGATATAGAATCAGGGAATCATGGAGATGATGGTGATGACAGCCACTCTTCTTCTGATACTGAGGAGCACTCTTGGCATTCACTATGTGCTTCGAATTGTGCGGCTTCGCCACCAGATGAGTTTCGGGCTTCAAATGCATCAGGTCATGAGACTGATGTAGCACCAGATACCAGCAGAAACTCCTGTGTCTCAGATTGTTCACTTGAGCTTGATTTGGAGAGCGGCTTATCCGAGATTAAGGTAAATGTGGATTCCAAAGTTGTCGAGAGGGATTGCAGGATTTGTCATCTTGGTTTGCAGTCCGCTGCCCCAGAGTCGGGGGTGGCAATTGAGCTTGGTTGTTCCTGCAAGGAGGATTTGGCTATTGCACACAAACAGTGTGCTGACACATGGTTCAAAATCAGAGGAAACAAGTAAGCGAACAGCCTGCCATATTCCACGTTCAATCTTTTGGATATTCTTGAAGGTTTATGAAGTTTCAGTTAGCATTATTTGCAACGTTGATTAGCTCGCTGGTTGTTGTTATACTTGCGAATTCACATTCTAAGTCCAAAAACAGTTAAATGATGTGCGAGGTGGTGTTCCTTCTTGAGTTTGTGCAAGTTGATTCTTTCCTGTTCATAAGATGGAGGGGATGAACGCTACTTGATTTGACTGGGATGCTGATGGTATTGTGTTAAAAGATTTTGGTATGCATTTGTCCATTGATTATAGTATGGGCATATGGCTTCAGCACATGCTGCTAGAAACTTGAACATGAAGTGTATTTCTGCTTTTCTGAAAGATACCGAGGGAAAAGGAAAAGATTAGATGGTTATTTTTGTATGGAATCCTTAATGAGTTAAAGTGAAAAAGAGAGAGGATAAGAATTTGGGATTGGGCACAAAATTTGATAAATTCCTTCTTTCTTTAATATTCTGCTGCCCTGCCTTTAGTTGCCTCTTTGGTTCTGCTTTTCAATACGAAATAAGTGGGCTTTGGACCCTTCTTCAACGACTATCTAAGCAAACTCTTGCATGAAATAGCAACTCTTTCAACACAAGGATATTTTTGTTTGTTTGATATATAAAAGGCCTCATAATGTTACCTCTATATAGTACTATGAATGTTATCTCACAGAATAGATAATGCCAATTATAATAATAATACTATTTGCAAGGGTATGCTATTGTTATGTGATTTGTCAATCTCTCACTTCCATCTTGCTCATCCAACATTTGTCAAAATTTATAACTGCACTGCTTATTCATTAACAGGCACAGATTTCATTATTGATTATAATGATAATAGTATGATTGTTATTGGTTATCATTGCTTGTGGTTTTATTCCTTTGTAAAGATTGACTGCTTTTTCACAGGTATAGTTATTGTTGGCCTTTTGTTTTCTGGTAGCTAGATCTGCCTGCAATGAAAACCCTTCTATGGTTTGATGTCATCCCCCCTCTTCAGTTGGACAGATTCAAACCCTCAGTGGGTCTTATTGGTTGTCACTCTCTTTGTTTTTTCAGAAGAATAACCAATTTAAGTTTCTATTTTTTAACATCTTTCAACAAATTATGGTATTTCTGACTTCTACTGCTTCCATTAAAAAGTTGAGTGTGCTCTTTGATATATCTGTTTGTTTTGTTTATTTGTATTTGAGATAGGAACAAACCAAAAGATTTCAGTGGCTGGTCAGGATGTCAGGGTGTTGACAGTCAGAGAGATGTGTTGTTTGCACCATTTTGTCTTTAACACAGAAAATCACCTAAGATGTTTTCCTTTCTTTGCCCAATATCCTTTTTCTACTTGTATCTTTCTTTTGTTTTATTTTCTCATTCTTATGCAGCCAGGTTAATCTATGTAGGGCACTTTATGGATGATGTTATGCTAGTTGATTTAAACCACCATTACCTGTAAAATAAGTGTTTGCTATGTATTCCCTACCAGTTGTTTTCTTTTTGGGATGGTTTTGATAATGGAAGTTTCTTAAAATTTTCCTGGATGTGTCTTAGCGTATTTGTAACAACTTCAATATGTGGAATTGAGAACCAGCAGTTTGAATATTGGAAATTTTGTATGTGGGTTGTTTTCATCTCCTTTCACCTCTTTGAGAAAGATAGTCATGCACAATATGCATCTTATTTGCAGATTGTCCAGATGCTATTTCACATCATCACTATGGCAATATCTAACTTTCTTTTTCCATATTTCTATTCAGAACATGTGAAATTTGTGGTTCAACTGCTCAAAATGTTGTTGGAATGGGGGAGACTGAGTTGATTGAGCAATTGAATGAGCCAAGCACTAATAATGCTCCAGCTGCGCCAACTACTGAAACCCGAAGCTTTTGGCATGGACATCGCTTCCTCAACTTCCTTCTGGCTTGCATGGTGTTTGCCTTTGTGATCTCCTGGTTGTTCCATTTCAATGCTCCAGGCTAGGATTTTCTGATCAAACAATGCTTCATGCTAAATCAGAAGCCAGACCATGTCTCTAGGTTATGCAGGTAGCTATCTTGTGCCTAAAATAATTATGTAAAAAGGGCAGTTGAGTAGAGAATGGCGATGTTTTTAGGATGTTGACTTCCATGGTGGATTCCTTTTGAGTGTCCGTGAAGTTCAAGTGCTGCTAATTGTCAACCTTAACTGTGGAATCCTATGTATCTTCTACAAAACAATATACAAGGTGTTTCTTTGTGAAGAGAAATTCCACATACATGTTCTTGGATTAAAATCAAACAACAGTGTGGCTTAAGATATGTCAATTTTTAGTGCTTTGTGGATTGGAGATATGCTTGTCCTTTGTGCTTCTGCATTAAGTTGAACAGAATTTAATGCTGGATGTTAACTTATTTCATTTTTTGTGTTTAGATTGATGAAATTTGTCTCATAAAACACACTTGCCTCCAGGACTAGATCCAAGTTCACAAACCATTCAGTTCAGTTTGACATTCAGCAAAAACAAGGCAAGCTCATATTGGTTTGTCACAATATTTTACTTCAACTCCTGTACTGGTCAAGGATAAAAGAACAGGGGAATCCCAATTTGACAACAGTAACATGTCAAATAAGAACAAAAAAATGAAAATAAATACAAGACATATAAAGCCAAAACATATAATAATAAACATTAGTTTGTGTTGTTTCTTCAAGATTCCAAAGCAAGTCCATCCTTGAGCGACTCCTGAGCATCAGTGTCCATTTGAAGGCTGAAGAGAGCAGCAGCTTGAAGATAGAAAGCAGTAGGCCACTGAGGGTAAATTGCCATTGCTTGCATTGCGTCGCCTAGTGCTTCCTGTGGCATGTCACTCATCAGGTAACACAAGCAGCGCCTTGCAAATACTGTGGGCGAGATCATCGTTCCTCCCTCTATAAACTGCATAAACCACGAAAAAAAAGAACAAACAGGATCAGACCGCTTCAATTATTTTGGGTTGTGGCAAAACTATGAAGCACCATAATGATGAACTGCTATCAAGTCTCAGAATTGAAGTCTCTGGATCCAAACTAAATGACTGCAGCAAACTAACAATTTATACCAATCCAAGCTTAGGTCAACTAAATGATTACCTGTGTGTAGTAATCAATTGCTGTTCCAAAGTCTTTAGCTCGAAAGGCACGGTCTCCATGCTTTTTGAAGTTCAACGTCTCCTGCATTTGGTTGGTCCACATTTGGAAAGAGAGCTGCAAGGTAATCATAAGCCAAGGTTGGTATAACACAACTGCAAACTAGATCCGCAAGAAGGACTAAGCATTATCCTTCAGTATGCCCATTAATGAAACAGCAAACACATGATATCTACAATTTAAACTTTGTTTAAGAAAGCTTGCCTCATTTGCTATGCTGTCATCATCCTTGTATCCAACCTTCTCTAACATTTCATGTATGGCTGTGAGATCTAATCTAGAGCAAGCTTCACCAAGAGGTGTTAGAGAAATTGTTTTCTCAGCAGATGCAGGTCCATGTGGGATACCCATTAATACATATGATGGTACCTGTTAGTGAAGCATAAATTATTCATAGTTCAAACTTTGCGAACTAGAAAATCAACTTAAGATATGAGAAAAGAGAGCTGCTCCAGTGCAACTAAACTATGAAGAGAACTTCTATAGATTTGGAGCATTGTAGCAGTTAATGAACTCTCTTATCCATCAAGGCTAAAAAAATGGAAGTCACTAAATAACATCTGAAAGACGTATCACTACTTACAGAATGAAAATACCCAAGATACGCAATAAGGAAATGTAATGAAAATTTTACTCATCCATGACAGGACACAATGATATCTTATGTTGTCTCACGAGGTAGAATTATTTATCTTCTGAACTCTGGCAATTTAGCCTGCAACTTTTGTCAGTTACAGCCATGGCAGAAACAGATGTATTATTCAGATCTCCCATCAAGTGAGACAGAGGCAAGTTTGAATCAATACAATAGGTGTTACCGGAAAAACAAAATTTACCTCGGCCTCTTTCTGAAGCGATGAAAGAGCAACCAACAGTGATTTCAAATTGGGCCTTTCACGAGGTTCATATTGTAAACAACGAGAAGCTAACCTCACCAATTCAGTTCCATCATCATGTGAGAAATGCCCCTCCAAGCAAGAATCCATCAACATAAGGAAATTTTTGCCGCGTATCAAGTCGAGTGCCTGGGATAAGCAAACAATGTAGTTGTTTCAGTTTCAGATCAGAAACTGATGCAAACCATTTAGGTAACTCTTATAGCAAGCAAATCAATAAACTGCAACCATGCCCCATTTATCCGGCAATTCATTCTCTTATAGTAAATCATGTCAAATGTCTATTAACAACCATAATATTGGGGGACAGGTTAATTATTAACAAAATTGGCGGAACAAAAAGATATTACAAATTTAAAATTTGCTTCCATGAGTTTCCAGTTAATTGGGTAAAATCCAATTTTTGACAATGAAACGGAAAGAACATACATGACTTGGAGGAATATGTTTTCCAGTCAGAAGGTCAAGCAATAGAGTGCCAAAGCTGTAGACTACACTCTCTGGTGTCACTCTCCCTGTCAAAGAACCAATCCATAATCATTCAACATCTCTTGGAAGTAAATTTCACTTGAGATGTTCAGAAGGAATCCAAACTCATTAAATTGCATAGTTACACATACCCGTTCTGAGGTACTCTGGGGGTGTAAAAGCCAGATTGGTACTGTAACTCTTGCCGTCCCTGCTGTTCTTCATGAGGCCAAAGCATGACAACCTTGGATTCCCATCCTGCCAAAACATCAGCTTCCATTAAAAACAATCACAAAACAACAGAACAAGGACATAAGGATGACGAGACATATTTACTCACTTGATTAAAGAGAACTCTGTATGCATTGAGATCATGGTACAGTGCTCTTCCTCTGCTACTACAGTACTCCAGCGCCTGTGACAAGTACAGTGCTACCCTAATCCTCATCGCCCATTTCATTGGCTGCGTGTCCCCTGCTCAAAATTGCAATTCAAATGGCATTCTGAAGAGCAAAGAAGAGGGAATTGCGAGGAGGGAGGAGATTACAGTGGAAGAGGTGCTTTGCTAGGGTTTCATGCGGCATGAACTCGGCAACGAGGAGCCGGTGGTCGCCTTCGCAGCAGCACCCAACGAGGTTCGCCAGCCGCTCGCTCCGTAGCTGCCCGACCGTCCTCGCCTCCTCCTGCGGCAGCAATTCCGCAAAAATAAAAACTATCTCCAAAAAAAAATCGAAACTTTTCGCCATGAGTAGTACTACCAAGAACTGGCGGGAGTCGGGCCAGGCGTGCTTGGTGAAGCGTTTGACGGCGACGACGCCGCCGTCGTCGAGGAGCTGGCCGCGGTAGACGACGTTGGGCGCCTTCTCGCCGTGCTCCGACACGATGCGCTCCGGCGAGAAGCCATCCGTGGCGGCCCTGAGCTCCTCCAGCCTGAACTCCCTGAATACCGCCACGCCGTCCCTCCCCTCATCCTCTGCAAATCCACACCATCAACAACACATCAAAAAAAAAAAAAAAAAAAAAAAAAAAGGAAGAAGAGAAATTTGGACTGGAATTGGATGAAACCAGAGAGGTCCGGGAAGCGGGAGGCGGCGGGCTTGAAGCTGGGGTGCCACCAGCAAGCGGAGATCCTGGAGCAGCGAGCTCCCATTGATTTCTTCGAATAACGATGAAACGAGAGGCTCCGCACTCCAGTGTGAGATAGAAGCTTTGTGTTGGTCGGACAGAAAGGCACGGGCTTTTTGCTGCTGGCTGCAGGGGATTTTGCTCTGGTCCCTTTTCTCCTGTCTCCTCTGATTGATCCCCCCAATCCTTTTCTTCCTGCTTCTTCTGATGCTAAAAATGCTGTCAAAGAAACACAAATTTTCAGCCTTTTGTTTACTTTTCTTGCTTCCTTTTTATTGCTGGAACTGCTGCTGCTGCTGCATTTCTGGTGGGGCTTCGCTGTTTTCTCAATGGTATCCTTCCTCATGCAATGCGATTGATTCTGAGCAGCTTGTGTGTGGTTTGCTCAAATGCCAACCACATGTTACTTCAATACTGTGTTTTGAAAGACCTGACACAATCTGTGGCAGTGTGTTCATTGGATTTGGCTGCAGGATTAAGAACACAGGTTTTGTTTTTTCCCGCAAACAGAAATTGAGAAAAGAATCCACGTTTGTTAAGGAACATTTATAAATCGTCGTTACTTATTGCTGCCAGTTGCTTTAATGAATCTTGACACAAATTCTGTGTTGGAGAAAACCAGCTAAGAGAGTGTTAATACTGCTAATCGCGATCATCGCCTATTCCACACCGGCTGGTTCGAAATTAGAATAGAATTAAAATTAATAAATTATTTTTATAAATTAAATTTTTTTTAATCAAAATTAATACTGTAATAATTTAAAAATTTTAAAATTTTTTTTAATTTTTTATAATAATTAAATTTAATAATAATGTAAAATAAATAATATTAATTTCATAAAAAATAATTTTGAAAACTAAAAAAAGTGATTTTTGTTTGAAACTGCAGATAACGTCCTGTAGTAATGCTTACAACAAAACAACTTCAAATGAAAAAAGTGAGAATTGGATAGGTTGTGTTTGGATGGAGCCTCTCTGATGCCATTCTGTGCCGGAGCAATCATGAACTCCGCAACCAAGATCCAGCCGATAGGGCCCCTCTTTTGCTAATTAAAACAAGCAACTAGGGAAAGCAAGGAAAGAGTTGGTCGCTGCTTGCCACAAGGCCCCTTGTGTCCCTGCTCCTCGAGCATCATGATGTTCATCATAAAGCCGTCTTCTTCCTTTACCCGCTGGCTGGCCGAGTCTTAAGGGGCCTGTTTGGATCAGATGTAGGAAATATGATGATCAGTAAATCTCCATTCAAACATACGTTGAGAAAATACTGAATGATGATACATGGAACAAGAGGAGGGAGCAAGGACCACGCACATGGCGACCCAGCCTTTTGAGCTGCATACAGGCGTGCATGCAGACATTTGGAGCAACACCATCAACATGGATAGCATAAAGAATACGTGAACGCCACAATGCGGGAGAACATGCTTTGCCATTCCGCATTGCAAAAGAGAGACAGGCTTCACTGTGCAGCACTGTAGCTCATAGCCGGTCCCCGACACACTTTGCCCATTCTAATAATCCCGGAGTTGCACGGTGGATCCGGGATGTCCATGAATCACAGAGCGTAGCCTACCATATACACTGTGATCTGTGCTAAGTCACAAATCTTCACATTCTATAAAGTATGAACTACAACTGAACAATTGCTGTCATTTTATGCAACAGGAGTTGAGGGCTGTACTAATTCAGAGCATATCATTTGAAAGATCTCACTGATGCTGCATTTAATCACAATTTCAGGAAAGAATATTTCTCGGAGGTCATGATACATTGAATCACAATATCAGGAAAGAATATCCACAGGAGCAAAACTGAGAGCCTGATTCTTTTCCTTTTTTCTGAGGTTTAGAACTTTGATTAGCTATGCCCTTTGGGCAAATGAATATAATGAGAACAAAAAAAAATCTGACACTTGAAACAGCTGCACTGTCGAGCACTTCCACCGGGGTTCTCTGGTGTAATAAATCAACAACCAAGCAAACAGCATCTGACATCTGCTATGAGCCATTCACAGTTGCTTCGGGAAGGATTCGACTGCCATTCTCCAGATGCTTCCCATTCATCTGTGTTCTTTGCCTCTGAGTGAGGGAAAAAAAAAATCAATTTATGAACTATTGCATAGCACAACAGGAACATAACTTAAAATCCCTTGCCACTCACTCAGTCCTAATACCAGAAGTTAATGGAAGACCACTATCATCAAAAGTTTCCA
This sequence comes from Trichopus zeylanicus subsp. travancoricus, assembly GCA_005019695.1. NCBI lineage: Eukaryota > Viridiplantae > Streptophyta > Magnoliopsida > Dioscoreales > Dioscoreaceae > Trichopus > Trichopus zeylanicus. The sequence goes on along the minus strand of RXID01014395.1, from coordinate 375,233 downwards.
ATACGGACACTCAGGAAGGGTCTATAATGGTAGTGCAATATTATCCCTAAACACTAGAAGTAGAGAGTAATGATTTACAAACCCGATCAGCAGTATCACCAGAATTCCTGTTCAAAAGATTGTGGTTTTCTTCCATGGATCTGCTATCTTTGCCTTTTGTGCTCATCGGTAACAAAGGTGTGGCTACAACAGTCCGATCAGGCATCTCTGTACAGAGATACAAAATATTTTTAAATACAAACCATGTTGAGATATCAAAACGATAGAAAATACTTGTAAGAAAAACAAACGCACCAGGTAGTTTCTTGTCAATAAAGAATACCACCAAATTAACAGCATACCTGAAACAAAAGAAATACCAATTCAGCATCTAAGAAGCAAAAATGAAAACTGAAAAGTGGCTGGTAGCATTGCTGGAGAAAAACAGATGTTTTGAATGTCTCTTTTGTGCTTAAATTTTGTAAACAGGGTCATTTGTTTGTTTTGTTAGGGGGACTTCATTTTGTATACAGGTATTGTTATAGGATATGCTTGTATCTTTTATTCCTTGTCATTTTGACAAGGCTTTTGATGGCATATCCCCGTTTTGCTCAAAAAATAAAAAAAGAAATACCAATTCAAATCAACACCATCATCACAACAAAATTTTTTGATCAGGAAGGGTATAATTTGATAAAATAAAATGCAAAAATGCCTACCATGCAACCACAACATCTACAGTGTAATGCTTGCGAGAAGCTATTATAAGAGGGCCTTGTATGACAGCTAGGGTCCACGCAACCATCTTAATAAACCTGCAAAAATGAACACCATATATATAACAAATACAAATTGTTTCAGTAATTGCAAGCAGAACTCCTATGCACACCCCCAACTGATGTGCAAGGCAAACTGGAGAATCAAGAAGTACGTACAACAATTTTTACCTTTTGGAGCCATATTTGTTATAAGTGAGCACAAAAACCAACATAAATATCATGTGAGATGAAAATATCAAATCACCACAACCATAAAAGACTCCTCGTGGAACTACAAAGAAGAAAAATATAAACATGAGGTCAAGGATTGTGTGCTTAAGCTGAACATCTAGCTGAAGAATAAAAAGTAGACGGCTTACAATTTAGGAGTAGCACTTCAAATATGCTATCAGGACGAGGCAGTCTAGCAAGAGGTGAGCCCTGCATGCAACACAAAAACAAGTCGATCATCCACTAATGCTTGCATTGCTAACTTGCTATATTAAAACAGCGCGACTACTAGTATATGAGTCTGACATTCACCATTTTCACACAATGATTACCTCGCGACAGTGATAGTTAGGACCAGGAAGTTGTGTGGAGTAGAATGTTATGATTCGCAGGGTCTGACATGCCTGCAAGAAAAAGATATCTGACATTAGATTACCGAATGACTTAACCAGTGCAAATGAGTCTCAGACTACTTACTGCTAAACATGCTAGCACTCTGCACCAGATCAGAACTGTGTAGAAACGTTTGCTATGAAAAACAAAAGGATGAAAGGTCCACTGTAACAGCACAGACACAAGTTAGAAAATATGTAGATATATAACATAGATAACCCAGCTGACAATAATAGCATAGCTATTGCTGTAGAGAAACAGTGATAAGCTACTTTAAAAAGCCATGATGACAAAAACACCAATGCCAAAAAATAACAAATAAAACAGAGAATATGAGAGGTTGTGCATAGGAATGAAGGCATGCAGTAACTAAAACAAGCAGACATTCTAAAAAAAGTTACAAGCCAACTGGAGCAAGAATATTTGTGCCAAAATCAATCTCCACTTTAAAATTATGGCTAATGTGTTTGCAAGCCTAATAAGCAACTACACATTAACATAGCCACAAAGATCAATGTGAAGTGGCAAGAAGTAATGCCTCCCACAAGTGCACAGAACTAAACTTTCAGTAGGCTATTAAGTTATGCTTGTCATTTCTTATATATCTGAAGTAGATTTCAAGACCCATTTGGCATTTTCAAACGCAACATAAAATCAAGTATTCACCCAACACAATAGGCAATGCCATAATGACCTCACTAAATCATTTTTGTCGTATTTGAAATTCTAATATCAGGATTCTGAAATCATGGGTCCAGCAAGAAGAAGATTGGACGAAATTCTATAACCTTGAAATCATTAAAAAAGTGACCAAAACGGAATCTGGATTCAATTGCAACAGCATCTAGGTCAACGCTGCAAGTCATATGCAACACCTAACTCAATTGCTTCATCCTAGTAATTCATACTATATATCAGTTATAGCATTAACATGCTTATCACCAAATCAGATTTTCATAATGCAAGAAAGAAAGTGAAATCAAATTCTCCTACATCACCCCAAGTCACAAAAACTAGTACCTGGAGTTGTGAGCAAACAAGTATAAAGCCGGTTATAATCAAAATTCCAAAGGGCTAAAAAAAGTGTACTACCGTACAGCTAACCATCCCTGAAGGGACAATTTACATAATGAGAGAAATATACTTTAGAAACCAAATGATAGATGAATGATACAACAAGTGGATTAGTGAGAAGTTAAACAAGCTTACCAATATAAAGGAGAAGAAGACAACAGCAAAAGTATTCTCACTAACATGAGCCCTTTCCTTTCCAAGCTCCTATAAAGCAAATAAATAGTTACAGCTTGCAAATAAATAACAAAGAAAGTCTAGTCTACCTAGAAGCGAGTAAAATATAGTACAAACCGGAAGGATCATGAACCCAACATCCTGGAGAGTTGGTCCTGGCCTGTGAAGATAGTGAACTCCTCGAGCAGCAAGCCCATGAATATACTATAGAACAATAAGAACAATAAGAAAATTCACTACCTCATAATCAATTCACACACGAAAAAAAAACAACTTGAAATACAATTTCACAACCAAGTTCACTTCAAAAGGTTCCGAATTGCGCCTTTTTATTTAGAAAACAACGAAAATAAAAAAATTGAGAGGAGCTACCTGGAAAACAAGCCCAGCGAGCAAATATTTCCACTTTTCTGTCAAAATCTTCCATTCCACATATAGCTCCGCGAAAAACCTCTTCCAAAGCTGCATTAAATGCCAAATATTCTATAAATTAATCCCCCCAAATGGAATTCAAGTATAGTAAGAGCATCAAAGCGGAAAGAATAAAGGCCGAAAAGCAAGACAAAGGAAAGAAAGAAGACTTTGGAAGTCTCGAGAGCAATGTGCATCGTCATGCTGGTCAAGCGCAACAATCAGCAATTCTTCCTCGATCACGCAGCTATACTCCAAAGCATCCCCGTCTCTTCTCCCAAAAAGATATCAATCACTTTTTCACGATGCAGATCCAGAATTCGTCGAACCTCCGGAGAAGAACAAAAGGGAGCCTCTTTCCGGTATGTTTCCGGCGGGGCCCGGTGCGCGGCTTGGTCAAGGATCGCCGGCAACGGCTGACCTTTGCTGATGCGCTTCTTCTCCTTTTCTTCTTCTTCGTTGATTCGGTGACGACGAAGGAGAAGGGAAAGAGAAGGCGTGGAAAGGAGAAAAAGGACGCGAGGGCGAGGGCGACAGGCGCGGGGCCTCCAGGCGGTCAAAAGCGTGAAGGAGAAGAACGAACGAACGAACGAACGAACGAACGAAGAAGCCCGGAGAGGCGGAACGCTTCTTTTTTTATGTATTTATTTTTATTTTCGTTAAAATTAGATCCCAGTTTTGGTGGGACCGCTGGTCGATCACCGTTCGGTGGTTTTGAGCGGAAAAGCGAGGGGGTACAGGCAAAATGTACATATTCTTTGGTAATTTATACATAAGTCCTTCAAATCTTATAAAATTATACAAAAGTCTTTGTAATTTGAAAAATCATATATTGATTCTTAATTTCAATCGTGAATATAAATAGGTCATTACTGTCCATCACAAAAAAATTAAATTATAGATTAAAATTTAACCATAGTTGTAAAAATACCCTTTTCTCTTTTTTTCTTTCTTATTTTCAAATTTAGAGTTTTTTTTTCATATTTTTAAATCTAGAATTCTCACAGATAAATATGGATTTTCTCACTCCGATGAATCTGAATTTTCTCCCTCCAATAAAATTAGAGTTTTTCTTTCAAAAAAATTTGTAATTTCTCTTTTTAATGACTATATTAAAAGAATAATTTTTGCCAATCCACAATACACACTAATTTATAGGTTTTTTAAATCTAGAATTCTCATAGATAAATATGGATTTTCTCACTCCGATGAATCTGAATTTTCTCCCTCCAATAAAATTAGAGTTTCTCTTTCAAAAAAATTTGTAATTTCTCTTTTTAATGACTATATTAAAAGAATAATTTTTGCCAATCCACAATACACACTAATTTATAGGTTTTTGATCGTGGATTCGATAATTACAAAGAAAGCCAATAACTTGACTAAAAAATTATAGATTAAAAATAAAGTCGCACTATGATTTTTTTCATTATGATACATTTTTTATTGGAAAAATAAATTGTTTCTATGTAGAATTTAAACACCCAAATCATATAATTCGATTGTTCAAATTTTGTAGACAATAAATACAATCTTTATTTGCATAATTCAGACGATTACATGAAATTCTTAGACAAAAATATATTAATATCATGTAACAAAATGTTCTCTAATTATTCAAATTTTGATGGTAAATTTAAAATAAAGGATTTTTTTTGTAAGTTAAACTGAAACCCAAAACTATTATGTAATTTTTCAAATTATGAGGACTTATGTGCAATTCCATAGATGTGAAGGATTTGTATGCAAATTACTCTATATTTTTTTATTAAAAACAATAATATCAAAGAATTTAATATATGTTTTTCTAACCAAAACAAAATGTCTCGAGATCTGAATTCTGCATGGCACTTGATGAGCGTGCGGGACCCGGCATCTCTCTTCCTCTTCCCCTCCATCCAAGAAACTCGATCCGAGGGAGGTTTCGCGAGCTTCTTGGTCGATGATCAGAGCAAATCAGTAAGATGTATCGATAGCCAGAGTTCTTCGTCTCGAGGGAGCAGAAAGCACGTCTCGCCATCGTCGGCATCTGGAGGAGCCTCCGCCACATCTTGCCGATGAGTTCCCTGAGGACAGCGGCGCTGCTTCCCCAACTCAATACGAGATCCAGGAGGATTCGTCCGCACGAAAATTCAGATTATCTCTTTCTCTGTGTGCGTATGTCTTGATCTCGATAGCGATGATCCGTATTTGGCTCTTCAATGAGGGTTTGTGTGTTGTTCCTTAGCAAGGGTTTGTGGGGTTATTCGCATCATATCTTTCTGTATTCTTCGCATAGGGTTTTATGGGGTCATACGCATCAATCTCTCGGTATGTTTTCATGGATCTCTTCTGGCAAATTGAACGATTTTTAAATCTGCAATTATTTTCTATTGTTTTCCTTTTTATGAGTTTATTCGGAATCCTTGGCCCTCATAAAGCCTGAGATATGTGGACATAATTTGATTGAGGGTTTTAGAAAGAAGGGATATAATGTTTCGTTGATGGTGTTAAACAGTAATTGAGTTGGTGTATAAGGTGTTACTGCCTTGAATTGATCAACAGAAGATTGAGATTCTTTTGAGGTCGGCTGTGGACAACGAAAATATTAAAAGAACTGAAATTAATGCATTCAAGGGGTTTAGAAAATGTTAATCTATGATGGGATCCCATTTTGATACCTGTTGTCATTATACTAACTTGCTTATGATTGGATAGCAAATTCATGAAATTACTTCTCAGGTTACTGATTTTCTAGATATCTAAAGACATACTCATACCCTCGTTGGTATCATGATTTGTAGAAAAAGTGCCTTTATCACATGAAATAATGTCCACTGTTGGTCAAAGAGAAAATGAAATAAAAAATTGTATTTGAATCTGTGCTTTAGTTTGGAATTTCCAAGTCTTAAATTCCTTAATAATAAAGTGGATTTTGTTGCTCACAGACTAAAAAATAAAATTCATCATTTGAAATTTCAGTTGAACGATCAATTTCTGTCTTAGATGGGATTTTCCAGCAATCCTGATTGTGAAACCATCAAAACATGTTATGAATTAGTGTCAGTTTTTGAGTTAGGATACACAATTGTCTGCCAGTTGATCAGAAACTTCTACAATAATGTGCTGTAGCTTGGATTTTTTTTTTTCAAGTTGTCCACATATTGTTCTTATATGTCCTTTTTCTCTTCTTGTGACTCCTGCTGGGAGATAGAGCTCTTTGTCCAAGTTTTCTGTTATAGTAGTCACTATGGTCCTATTCTACTTGTTGTCTTAAATGGGTCATTTGAGCTTGTTTATAAATTCTGGAATTATTCAGTTTGCAGGGACCCTTTTCCATTTACAAAAGGTTTTATTCTAAATTTTGGTTGGCTTGGATCGTGGAACGTTATTATGTTTTTTACTTTGTAGTGGCTATGTTAATGCAAGTTTTTTACTTGCTGGCAATAGATATATTTGGATATCCAGTAGTAATATGCTCACTATGCTATTATATTCCCTATTATGAAGTATACAATTGGAATGAGACAAACATTGCATGGATTAACTTTGAAAGTGGTAACTCACATATAGCCATAACACAAGGTAAGAGAGAGAGAGAAAGAGAGAGATCTGAATTTTCATGTTTGAAGTGTTTCCATCAGACCTTATATTCTCTGTCCCCATGATCTTTTCTCAGAACGTAATGTTACTTTTTTTTCACAATATTGTAGAAGTATGGTGATGATGACAATGGCACCATATCAGATACAAAAGGAATAGGTTTTAGATACCTGAAGAAAAAAGGGTATATAGTGAAAGTAATGAAAGTTTATATGTATTTATGAGCACAAAAAATTAGTATCATGAATGTGCTAAGGTTACTGGTTGTTAACTACCACAAAAATTTATTTTAGTTCAGATTGTTATGTGAACAAATCAAAATCAATTTTCAGAAAAATAACGCAATAGTCCTCTAGCATTTCATAAAATATAGTGTTTATGCAAAATGCATGTAGTGCTCTATTAGAAAATGAGGAACTTCCTTTATTTTTTATGTTCTAAATTTTGTTTTCTTTACATTATAGCAGGAAAATAGCATTGTAAGTTGATATTATGTGATCAGAGAATAGATCAGATTGATTGCTGTGAATTAGCAAAATTGAAGGATAACTGTTGCAGTTGTAGATACCTGAAGAGGGTTATATAGTCAATATAGTCAAACTGAGATCCAGAAGGATTCATCCACAAGACAATTCAGGTGTAATCTCTCTCCGATTAGGGTTTCCGTGGTTCTATGGCTAGTGTTTGTGGTGGTTATTTGCATCATATCTTTCTTTGTTCTTTGAAGATTTGTGTGGTTATATGCATCATATCTCTTGTTGTTAGTCTTCCTTAATTTCTTCTGTTGAATTGGGTAAATTTGTAGGCCTTCTGTTAATGTCTATTGTGTTTCTTATTAATAGTTTTTTTCTGAATTCTTGGGCATGATTTCCTCAAGGCCTTTTATCTATAAGGACAGTTTGGACAAATGTTTATGATTAGGGTGTCAGAAAGAAGGGACATCATGTTTCACCAATGGAGTTGAACAGGATTTATGTTGGTGTTTAAGGTGTTAAAGTATTAGATTAACTAACAGAAGTTCAAGATCCTTTTGGGGATGTTAAGCTACAATTGTCAAACTCTAAACAAAAGGACTGTTAGAGGAGCTGAAATTAAGGCATTCAAGGGGTTTATAAATGTCAATCTATGATTTAATAAATTGTTGTTTAAAATTTTGTTCACTATGATTAGGTGTTTAATACACTTCAAACGAAGTTGAAAACCGACCTTTGCACTTACTCTAGGATGGTATTTCTCATTTGATAGTATCCTTGTTTCACAAATTTTAGACAAAACGTTAATAATTGAAGCAAAAATCATAAAAGCAGTAATTAAATCTGATTGTATCGATATGAGAGAGAGATAGAAGTTCACTGCACTTATTTAGGCATTTGAAACTCTTTAAGCAGAAAATTAAAACCAACCTTTTTATTGAGATAGGAAGCCCATTTTGCACTTTCTATCATTGTACTGACTTGCTTATGATTGATGCCATTATTGAGGATAGCAAATTCATGGAATTACTTCTCAGCTTATTGATTTTTTAGATCTTTCTTAACATAGTCATACCCTCATCTGTATCATGACTTGTAGAAAAAGTACTTTATCACATCAAATATTGTCCACTATTGACACATATTCACAAGCACAAAGCTAGATATTTTTTTCTTTCCTTTTACCTTTGACTTATTTCAAATAAATGATCGTTGCTGTTTAGAAATACACACTATACTATGTCCATCTGGAAATTGGTCAAAGAGAAATTGGAATAAAAGTTTGCTTCAGTTTGGAAATTTTCAAGTCTAAATTCCTTAATAATAAACTAGATTTTTAATGTCTTTATATAGACTTGGCAATATATGACTCAACTCGTTAATTGGACCTGAACTCAACCCGAATTAAATAGGTTTGTGTTTGTTATAATCGGTTTTAGATCGTAATCGAGTTGACTTGATTATAATTTGAAAAAATTCGGATTGTAATCGGGTCAACCCATATAACCCATTTACGATCTAACTAATTCGTTTATTTGTCAGATCATAAATGAGTTATGTTAAATCAGATTAACCTATTTACCAATTAAGTTAATTAAAATTATTTAATATTTTATTTTTTAATAGTTTTTAGTAATTTTTTAAATTATTATTTATTAATTAAATTTTTTAAATATTGCAATTAGTTTTTAATAATATTATTTTTTTAACTGTTTGAAATATGTTAAAATTATTAATGTTAGTTAAACATGTTATATCCATTTGGATCAATTTAAGTCAATTCGAGTTAATTCGGACCAATTAAATCAATTTAGGTTGGGTCAAAATATAACTTTTTTAATTACATAGGTCAATTCGGGTCGAGTCGGGTTATTCATTTAAAAATTGGGTCAGATTTGGATTCAAAAATTTGACTTGTTTAATAAAAGGGTCTGATTCGGATTTACCTGTTTAATATAATTCTATAGGTTTGATCCGACTGTGAACCCAAATTATTAGATCTATCCTTATATGTATTTTTGTTGGTAATCAATCAGAAATACAGACCAATTCTTTTTATCATTATTTCCTAAATCTTATATGTACTTTTTTAGTTCTTGTGACTTCTGCTGGGACATACAGCTGTCTGTGTCCCAAGTTTTCTGTTCTAATCATCACTGTGATATTATTCCACTGGTCATCTTAAGTAGATCATTTGCACTTGTTTGTTAATTCCTGACTTATTCTGTTTGTAGGGACGTACTAGAATGTCTGTTGGTGGAGCTCTTACAGCCATGTCACTTTGGCTCAATCATATTTACAAAAAGTGTAGCAGAGGAGATGATCTTCCCCATTTGTCCATTGTTGTCATAGCGTGAGTTTATTTTCACTTGTCCATAGTTTTATTTATGTTTCTTGTTCACAGTTCTGAAGTCTGCAGATAAGATCCTAATAAAATTATTATTTTTGTCATTCCAGTAGCCATTTAATTGATTCAAATAAAGCTTTTGTTGGTCATGCTTGTATTTCTTAAGAGGGGGATGTTGGATTACTACATTTCAAAGGATCTTTGAATATTGATATAATTTCTGTTTCGGTTCTACCTGTGTGTTCCGTGATGCGAAGATTCTGCCATTGACTTTTTAAGGACTAACTGCAGCACTTTATTTTGAAGAATTCATCTCTGTTTAAAAAAAAATGCAAATTTTCATTCAACTCAGTCACTATTTCCTACCATGCTAATTTAAATTCACCATTTGGTCCATCTCATTGATGGTGCATGCTTCTTCTGTTGACCAGGTGTGGCATACTGGAGAAAAGCTTGGCAACTAGAGGACTTCCTATTGCAAAGGCCGTGTATTCGTTTTTAAAAGATAACATATCACCAACATTCAATTTCACTGTATGGTACAAAGGACGTATTGTTTGTCAGCGGCCACAACTGAAGAGTCTACAGACTCTAGCTTCAGATATGTCTGCTGATGTGCACACTAAGGAGCTTCTTTCAATTACTGATTCAACCTTCCCACATCCCGGGGCTCGGATCTACACCAGGGAGGACCATCATATTGAAAGTAAGTCAAGGGTTGCTAGAACAGAAAAGGAGCTTATGGCAGCTGCTATGGGTTAAAGTTACATCCACAAGCACCCTGGTTTTTGTTCTGAGCTGATCCTGTTGGTCCATTCCATACAGCAAAGCGCCATGTGAAATAAAATGAGTTTCATGTGCTACAGTTCGGTTGAGTGCTCATATTTTTAGCCATGGTGGTTCCTTAGCTGAATGTGTGACCTTTTGGCATCAGCTGCTCACTTTATACACACATATGACTGGCCTAACTGGATAGGGGAAGTTTCAATTCTCCAAGCTGCTAAAGCATATTGAATTGATAATTGGCTTCGTTTTGGGAGCTATTTGGATAATTTTGTGATTCAGTGAACAATTTTTGTGCGGCAAGTCAGCTGGAACACAAGGTGAGTTGTTATTTGTGTAATACCCTAGGCAGATGTCGAATGTTCTCTATGTCAAGTGGATGACACTTGCCTATTGTGCCATTTGTATATTTATTTGGTGGTGTCATTGTCACATCTTCTTAAACAAAGAAAATGAGAAGCCTTACCAACTATATGATGGTAGCTGCTTTTACTTTTTGTAGCTAAAATACTTGATTACGTGCTTATAGAACATAGGACAAGTTAAAGGAGGATGAACATTGGAGAGCCCTTCTATTGAATATTTGATTACTGATATCTGTTCAGAGAGAAATGTTGCTCCTATGGTTGACTGAAGCATCTCTGGGGCTTTTCATAGATTAGCACTTGTGTCATATATGTTTTGATCTTCTATTGTAAAAAGATTCAAAATTAGGGTTGCCATATTTTCTGTTGCTTGTTGAATTTGTCTGCATATTTCACATGACATGCGTTACAGTTCTCAGCCATAATTAGGTACAACACTAAGAGACAAGTGAAGAAATGGAATCATTAGGAGAGTTATGTCAAGCACTTAGAACATTCATCCAGTTGAAAATTGCTTTCAAGGCCAATGAAATTAACCTTTTATTAGAATCAAGCAAGAGACTCAGTGCTCTAATAACATGAGTCACTAAGAAATGTGTAAACCAAGAAAGGTAAATGCTGGGGGCTGGTTTAAATGACTTTGATTTCCAGTTGCTCTTATTTATTTGTTTTTACCATTTTATTACGCTATTTATGCCTAAGATTTTTCAGTTGCTTTGAGTCTTCAGATGGGCTTGGTCTTGTCTTTCACATGGGAAATAAGTGTATTTCTGCTTCTTAATAAATTATTTCCTTGTTTTAGTTGAGTTAGAGTGTTCGCCTACAAAGAATTTGTGACATTGGTGGTGCAAGAACAAGTTGTACTTCTCACTGTGTGAAAAGTGTTTGTCTGCCTTTAAGATTGGAGATGACTGTATGAATAACTCTAAGTGCATCTTTTCATATGTATTTTGTTAATTACAATAATATATGATTTTCATGTAATTCTTTATAGCAATTTCAAATTGGAGAATTTTGTGCATGAATCTCACTAAATTTATTAATGTTGGTTCAATTGATTGAATTAAAAGGTCAGTTTAACATTTCCTTTCAATTTTGGATTTTGGGTTTTTTGTCATGTACCTTCTTATAATCTTGTGTATTTTCATATAAGTCCCTGTCATATTTATATTTGAATTTAGCTTGCTGGAATCTTCTTTGTAATGGTGTGTACTTCCCTAACATCCAATTCAGTCGGAAACCCTAGTTAGGTTTGGATTAAAGCTGCACAAGACTTGAGGTAAGCACATCATTCTTTCTTATATTCAATGTTTATATGTCAGGGTTGAGCCTATAGGAGTCTTTGTATTTTTATTTATTTATTTCATTTTTTGTGCTTGTCTGATTCACAATGACTTAATTTCATCATGCATTTTGATGTTTAGATGGTAATTTTAAGTCCTTATAAACCCATTAAAATTTGATCTAGAGTTTGCTTGATTTTGGGTTTTTGTTGACCTTAAACTTGAAAGTGGTATCTAACATTAAGGGAAAAAAATGGCAAAGAACCCTGGATTTAACTCAGAAAGATGAGAGTTCCTACTTTTTTTTTATTTTCTCTTGTGCATGGCTTTACTTACTAGCAGATATAGATGTGGCCCTCCATTCAGATGATTCTCCTATTTTAAAATTGAGTGTAATGATAAATTAAGGAGTCATGCATCTTGATCATTCTTTTATATTAATTGAGGACAATGAGAATGGAGAGAGCCTAAAGGAAATTGAGGTTCCATAATTCCATAATGATGCATGGCTAATGCTTTTAATGAATATTGCTTTTGAAGGGTAAATATTCATATTTTTAAGGTGCACCTGTGCCATTTGTGCTAACTATGGTTTTGATATTAGGATTTAGGTAATATCCTTATTATCTTTTCCCTGATGCATCAATAGAGGGAATATTTTAAGCGTGGATGTTCACTAATGTAGACACAGAAAATATCCACCAGCCGTTTGCTTCTTAGATCTTTAGGGAATTATCACAATCGAGGCTTGGCTTGCACATGCTTGCTTTTTGCATTCCTATGACACTCTAGTGGAACCATTGAGCCAAGGGCTATCTTATCTAGGCATAGAGAGGTTATTTTGACCATGTTTATTGCGATCTGGGTTGATTTCTCATACAGGGACTTGTTTTTGCGCCTTTTGCTCTTGATAGGCATTTTACTTGCTGCTTGTTGGTGATGGAGTTTTTGAGTGATGCGGGTGCTTATTATTGACCTTTCTTTATGATCCAAGGGAATGGCTAGCATTTTCTTTTGAATAATTGGAGGATTGCATACATGCAGTATTGGATTTGCAGCACATACACCGTTCTTTTTTCTCTATCAAACTCTCCATCAGCTAAAATGCATAAAGGTACCAGTCTTCTTCACACCAATCATATGTGTTCCTTTTGCTAATTATTATGATTACATGTTTGGAGTTCGGGAGTCATTCAGATAATATGGTAAAGTTGAGAAACCTAATAACTAATTTCCTGAAGAACATATTGGCATATTTTTAGATTAGCTGTCAATAGATTTGTAGTTAATCAATATCCATGAATGGGTTTTAAAATACTATTAGGAGTTCAATTATCGCAAAAGAATATTTTTTGGGTGAGCAAGTATTCATGTTTCCACACTTTCCTTTTCATTATCATTTATTCCTATGAGATCTGTTTAATTCTTAATACAGATATGCATGAGTCCTTGACACAAAGTTAAGTGTACTTCATTGTTCCCTTATTAAATGAAAGTAGCCATGAGATTTTGCTTCCATCATGAGAGACAAAACCTTTTTTGTGCATAGATTAGGAGACATATGGGTAGATATTAAAGTGGTGGAATCCTGTTTATTGGAACTAGCTTTTAGTTGTTGTCCAGGATGAGTTCTTGGTACAGTGGGAAATAATTTTTAGATGTCCAAAACAATGTTAAAATCAGAAAGGCAAATAAGAGAGTGAGATTCTCACATCAATGTCAAAGGATAAAGGAACTTATTCCAGTATGGCTAAAGTCACTGGTGAGGCACAGATATGTAAAATCATGAAGGGTCTGCATATAACTCCTTGATAATCAATTGGCATACTGATAGCTAGCCCCTGATTTAAGGATGCTTGCATGCCACCCGTTCCTCCTCTCCTTGTCTAATGGATTTGGACTGCATCACTTGTGTGGCTATGTCTATGTTCTTCCCAAATCCTTTATCTGCTTCTTTTTTCTTAATCAAGCTTTTTTCAATAGAAAAATCAAATGGTTTAAATTTTTGGAGATGCTGCTTAAAAGGAATAATTGGTGAAAACCTAGCCTGATTGTCAAATACCTTGTTCTTTTATGACAAAAAGGCATTTTACAGTTGTTTTCGTTCATCTGTGGTTAGTACAACTTTCAATAGGTTAAAATGTCTTCCACAGTTTCACTGTTGATTTTCCAAAAAATAAAAAATAAAAATAACAAGATATGCGTTACTTGAGAAAACTTCAAAAGAGTATATAGAGTATTGAAATGTTAGGATGTTTAATATAATTATATCTTTTTCTGGGGTTTATATGTGAAAATACATAATAACTTTTATGCTTGTCTTGATAGAAAGGGTTTCTATTAGCATATCATAGTACCGTCCTGATCCAAAAAGAAAACATAAAAAATAACAAAATCATAGTACAATGAAACATTAGCTTTTTGATGAGCAATCCAATTAAAATTGTTAAAAAAAAAAAAAAACCTGTGAGGAGGAGAAATTTTTTTAGAAGTAAACTCTCTATTTTAAGGTTAGAATTACCATAGACTATGGTGGGAGGATTCGAGACTTTCTTTCTAATTGTTGTGTTATCATTCCTGTAGAACTCATGTCCATTGGAGACCTGTTCTGAAACTAGGGTTCTGCACTATCTCAAGGCAAGGTTTCGGTTGATGCTGGACAGATTAGCAGGCTTGTGTTTCTTTGTTTAGCAGTCCAATGTGATGCTGAATTAGCATGTGGAAGACTATCATTGCTGAAATCTAACATCTCAATTTTGTTCTAAATTGTTTGCAACACAAGTATTGGAAGACACAAAGTCTGGTTGATTGGCATGTTTTTCATTTTTTCCATGTTGCGTGCCGCTCTACTTGATACATTCCTATTTTCAAATGGAAAATGAGAAACTAAAGAGTGAATTGTAGGAAACAGAGATTCTGTGCTTACATAATAATGCATCGCTATCTCTTGTCTGATTCTTCAACAGTCTTTTGTTGCTAGCTAGGAGTTTATTATTAGGATCTAGATAGTGCCCTTCCAATCTTTTGCCATATTTTTAGTGAATGCATCATTAAAGGAGGTTTTGTGTGAAGCTGAATGTCTTACATGCCTCATCAGTGCAGACACAGCACATATGTCAATATTATTAGAACACTATATAGCACTTTCAACCGCGAGTATACAGAAACAGAGAGTACAATGAGCAAACACAAGACATTGTAGACAGTTTTATAGTCGCTTCTCACATGCTTTTACAGGGAAACACCAAAGAGACTTCTATGAGAAACCGCGACTTGGCGGGGGTGGGATGCACTTGAAAAGTTTATTGCAATCTGAGTTCATCTTAGCAAGGCATAGAGGCGATACCTTGATAACGTTTATTGCAATCTGAGTTGATCTCACAAAGGGACATGTTATTGCACTTGGTACTGTTGTTAGGCATTGTTGTTGCTGCCTGTTGATGATTAAATTTTCTAGTGATGCAGGTATTTAAGGAGGAAGGCATTGCTTTCAGTTCAATGGAATGCTGCCTTTTTCTTTTGATTGACTGGAAGACGGCTTATAGAACATTGTTGGATGTGGGGCAGGTACATCTTTTTCTTTTTCCTTTTGTTGCGCTCTATCATTTGGGTATCAATTCTTTACGATCAATAATGTGTGTACCTTTTGCTATGATATCGTCATGACCACATGTTTGGCAAATAAGATAAATATGAATATGTTTCTTTTGTTCATTTTCATGAGATCTTTCTTAAGTCAATATATGGCTTGGTTGGGGTTCAATGTTATTTTCTAGCATCCAATATCCATCGTATCTCTTGACGAGTTGTGGCATCACAATCTGACTTGATTCTCCGTTTATATGCTAGTCTCGTGCGGAGATATTTCTCTTCCCAAATATGTGAGCATACCATATTTCTATTTTTGAAAGCTCACCGATTTTTTGAACGAATGAGCTGGATGTATCATCCTAGGTTTTTTATAACCCAATCACATGTTGACACATCATCGTGACTTTACAAATCCGAAGTGCATAGACCCTGCTTGCATGTAATGTTTGCGTGACATTGTAGCAGTTCTTTTTCTAAAAATCACTAAATAAAACTGCTCTGCGTGTAATTTTTTCAGAGAAAGGCAGTGAGTGCCCCACAACCCTCCTCACATGCAGTTGGAGAATCCTTTATTGCCACATAAATATAATTTAATTATCTTTTTATGTAAATTTTGTCTACAGTGAAACCTAAATCTTCAGTGACAGTTGAAAATTTTGAATAAAAACTGTCAAATAGACCCTAATGGTAATCACAATTGGATGCAGAATGTGATGGACTTATTTACAGAATATATGATATTGACCTTACAAATTTGGACAATCGAATTTCATATTTAGAAGACCAAACTTAAACAATAGAAAATTTATTTTATGTCTTCTAAATTTGAACAACCAAAATGAAGAGGAAGGAGGCACAACAATGAGAAAAAAGCGTAAATAACACCAAGTTTTCCTCAAAAATTAGGGAAAAATTTTTATGCAGATATAATTTTGATAGTGAAATTGCTTTACACGATTGTGGTTGTTAGTGACTTTGAGATTCATACATAGATTGGTAATCAATTTTTTATCTATTAAATTCAGTCGTTCGAATATAAAGTCTGATCGTCTCAACTAGTGGGCTTGAGAGTATTTATATTCTTTTATAATTGAATATAAAGTCCAATACCTTTGGTTTTTTTTTTAAAAAAATAAAAATTTCACAAAGAGGATTTATATTCTTTTATAATTGAGATTACACCAAAATCTCATTTAACAGATAAAAAGAATTTTAAACATTAACACAGAAAAATTGGTTTAGGACGAAACATATCATTCTCATTGAGGTCTACTCCTCCACAATCAAAATTTCTTAATTAGTACTTGACAAATTCCGTTGTAACGCAAGCAAAGACGTTGAACAATGACATGTTGAGGAGGACTGAGTCGTGCCCTAACGTGCTCTTCTTCCCATATGTGTATATATATACACAATGGTCATCATCAACGGAGAAGAAAAGCTGATCAAGAGGAAGCAAAAGATGGTGGCGCATGTGCTGGTGTTCCCATTCCCAGGCCAGGGGCACATCAACTGCATGCTGAAGTTAACCGAGCTTCTGTCCTTGTCAGGTCTCTGTGTCAGCTTTCTCAACACAGACTACAACCATCGCCGTCTCCGTCGATTCTCCTCCGCGTACTCTCGCCTCGCTCTTCGTCCTGGTTTCCGATTTCTCTCCATTGCTGATGGCCTGCCCGACGAGAAGCTCCGGTCGGCTGCTCGCTTGTGGGATTTGGACGACTCCTTGAGGATACACGCCATGGGTTCTTTCAGAGACCTGCTGATTTCTTGCAAGCCACCTGTAACCTGTGCAGTGATAGACTCTGTCCTGCCTTATGCTGTTCAAGTTGCGCACGAGTCGAAGGTTCCTCTGCTTGTTTTCCGCACAGCCAGTGCCTGTAGTTTTTGGGCATATTACTGCATTCCTAAGCTCATTCAGAGTGGCGAACTCCCATTCCCAGGTACCTGATTTCGATGAAGTGTTCCGTTTTATAGTTGAAATGAAATCTGATAGATTAATTGCAATAACAGAGGATGGGGATTTGGATGAAAAGGTGCTTGGGGTGCCAGGGATGGAAGATTTTCTACGCCGACGAGATCTTCCAAGCTTCTGCAGGGAAGCTCAGGATTCTGACGACCGGGCTCTTCAGATGGTGTCCAGAGCCATGGCTCATTTAGATCGAGCACCAGCCATGATTATGAATACTTTTGAATCCTTAGAAGGCTCTCTGCTTTCTCACATTACTAGCAATGTCTGCCAGAGGACTTTTGCTATTGGGCCTCTCCATGCAATGCTACAAAATGTTCTCTCTCGTCAGGGAAATAGTGAAGGTGATATCTCCGGCAGCCTTTGGCCGGAAGATCATACTTGTGTGGCGTGGCTCGACGCCCAACCGCATCAGTCCGTCGTTTATGTCAGCTTTGGGAGCTACACAGTCATGTCTAAGGAAGAAGTGCTCGAATTCTGGCATGGGCTGCTCAACAGCGGGTATAGGTTCTTGTGGGTCTTGCGGCCTGATCTCGTCAATGGAGAAGAGATGCAATCACTGTGGACGACAGAACAGGGATGCCTTGTGGAATGGGCACCACAAATTGAGGTGCTGGTTCACCCTGCAGTTGGATGCTTCTTCACACACAGTGGATGGAACTCCACGCTGGAGTGCGTGGTGGCCGGAGTGCCGATGATCTGCTGGCCTTTTTTCGCAGACCAGCAGACTAATAGTAGGTTTGCAAGTGAGGTGTGGAAGATTGGGCTAGACATGAAGGACTTGTCCGGAAGGAGCATTGTAGAGAGAATGGTAAGAGAAGCCATGGAAGGAGACAGAGCCAAGGAGCTAAAGAGAACAGCAGCGGCGACGGCAGAGCTAGCAAGATTAAGTGTCGAGGAAGGAGGATCATCTTACGTTCAATTCCAGAGTCTTTTACAATACATAAAATGCTTAGATGAATCAAGGGATCTATATGCTTGTTTTATATGAACATTTTTGTTCAGTTGTCCAATCTCACGATCAATTTCTCAATTTGAGCATGTTTTTGAGTTCCACTCTGCGATGATTTTCATATCATCATCAAAGAAGCCAATCCAAAATCATATTTTCCTTGATATCTTTTTTCTTTCGATAATCTTGCTTGCCGTGGTTCGATAAGCAGCGACAAGGTTCTGTGGTGTATGTCAGCTTTTGCAGCTTGGCAGTGATAACACGTGAGGACTTGCTGGAGTCTGGTCATGGGTTGCTGAACTCCAACCAGAGGTATCTGTGGGTAATGAGATCAGATTTAGTAAGCGGGAACGAAGAAGGGGAAGTGCCACTACTGTCGGGGGAGCTGAAGCGAGGAGGTGCTAGCTCATGCCGCAGTTGGTTGTTTCTTGAATCACAATGGGTGGAACTCAACCATGGAGAGCGTTGCTGCAGGAGTACCCATGATCCGCCGGCGCTTCTTCTCCGACCAGCAGCTCAACAGCAAGTTTGTTAGTGAGGTGTGGAGAATGGACGGGATATGAATGATATGTTCGCAAGGAGCATTGTGGAGAGAATGGTCAGGGGAAGCCCATGGAAGGAGGCAGAGCAGAAGACTTGGAGAGGTGGGCTGCTGCAATGTCAAGAGATTGCTGGAGCAGTGTAAAGGAAGGTAGATCCTCCTTTCAAATTGTCCTGTGGATAAATTTAGAATACAAGAAGAGCAATTTAGACTAAGATTTTAAATTTTAGTTTGATTTCGATTCGGAATTTATATAAAAGTAATTTAACCAAGCACGAATACTGTTAACCCCAATTTATCCAAATGTTTTTTCAAATCTAAGCAAGCACGTAATCAAATCTTTTGTTGTTTAATTTGTATGCGTTCCGCCTTAGTTTAGCTTATCTTTTTGCGCCTGAACTTCCAACTGCACACAGATGTTCATCTGTTTTCCTCAGCTGTTTCACAATTCGCTTTCGATTACATGTGGTCAATTCTGCCGGCGGCCGCCGGGGCCCGCCCACGAACTTGTTCTCTTCAAATGCTATGCCGTGAAGCCATGGCTCCGCAAAGCAGAACTGGTGTACTATGGAGCAGAAGACGGTGATAGTGGAAGAGCCTCATGTGCTTCTATTTCCTTTCCCGGCTCAGGGCACAGAGACTCCAATGTTGGCTCTTGCAGACCTCCTGTCTCTCGGCGGCATCCGCATCACCTTCCTCAATACCGAGCACATCCATAGCCGTCTCCTCCGCCACTCCCCAGCCCTTGCCCGCCTAGCTCAGCGCCCGAGGTTCCGGTTCCAAACCATCCCCGACGGCTTGCCGGAAGACGATTCTAGGCCCTTTGTTCAGTTTCTTGACGTGGAGGAGTCCATGAGGACAAGATCCAGAGAGCAATACAAGCAGTTGTTGTGCCCGGGCTGCGACGGATGGCCAAAGGTGACCTGTGTGTTGACGGACGGGATCCTCCGCCTAGCGCTGGAGGCTGCAGAAGAGGTAGGTGTTCCGGCAATCGTTTTCCGCACCAGCAGCGTCTGCAGCGTCTGGGCTTATCACCACCTGCCCAAACTCATCAGCGAAGGAGAGTTGCCATTTCCGGGTATGGTATTGTATTTCTGCAATTGCATTCTTACCATCTTCTTCTCACCATGAAAATCATAGCAGAACAAGCTGATTTAGATGAGATGATTCGAGGAGTCCCCGGGATGGAAGGCATTCTAAGACGCAGAGACCTCCCAAACTGGTTTCGAAATACGAAATCAGTCGACGATCACACTCTACAGTTCACAATCTCCGTCTCTCAAAATACCATACGTGGAAAAGCACTGATCTTAAACACGTTCGAGTCTCTGGACTCTGATATCCTTTCTCGCATGCGCTCCAATACCTCCCCTGACATCTACACTCTCGGGCCCCTTCATATGCTCCGCAAAGCTTTCCATGAAGATGACAAGTCTGCCGTACTCTCGCCCAACTCGACGTCCAGCAGCCTGTGGCAAGAAGACATGTCGTGCCTGACATGGCTCGACTCGCAGCCCCGCCAGTCTGTGGTTTTTGTGAGTTTTGGCAGTGTCACTGTTGTGTCGCGCAGGGAGCTGATGGAGTTCTGGCATGGGCTTGTCGACAGCGGTCATCGTTTCCTATGGGTGATGAGAAAGGACATGGTCATGGGCGAGAAAGATGATACAATGGTGCCGCCGGAAGTAGAAGAGGCCACTAAGGAAAAAGGATGTCTGGTGGCATGGGCGCCGCAGGGTGATGTGCTGGCTCACCCGGCAGTGGGTTGCTTCTTGACTCACAGTGGTTGGAACTCTACGCTAGAGAGCATAGCTGCCGGAGTGCCAATGATCTGCTGGCCTTTCTTCGCCGACCAACTGACAAACAGCAGATTCGTCAGCGAAGTTTGGAGAGTTGGATTGGACTTGAAGGACAAGTGCGAGAGTAGCGCCGTGGAGAAGATGGTAAGGGAGGTAATGCAAGGCGACAAGGCTGATGAACTGAGGGACAGAGCTACCAGAATGGCAGAGTTGGCAAAGAAGAGTGTAGAGGAAGGAGGAACCTCGTATGCAAATTTGAAAAGCCTGATAAAATACATAAAATCCATCGCATGAGTGTATTGGCAGATGAAGTTACCCCATAGTTTGATGTACTTCAAGAACTTAATTAATAAGATGGCTGAAAAGAACAAGTAATTTTATCAAGAAAAGTCGCAGTTTATTCAACACGACGATACATGATCACACTCTTAATGCACGAGTCCCCAAAGGACACAGCTTTAACCAGAGATCTCAATGGACTTCACCTCAGGCTTCTTGACCTCCTCCTTGGGCACAGTCACCGTGAGCACACCGTTCTCCACGCTGGCCTCCACATGATCGAGTTTGGCATTTCCCGGCAACCTAAACCTCCCGAGGAACTTGCCACGGCTCTTTTTGATGTGTGTCGCTCGTTGTCCTTGTCCTCTTGCTCCTTGCTGTCCAAATGCAGCCAGATCAGAACAAGCATTCCTTATCGTCACGTCTCCTCCGAGGCATCAATTTTTGCGAGAAAGGCCGGCCAAAACCTATCTCCATCATTTCCTTCCTCTCCTGCGTGTCCATCTCTCTCTTGCCTGTCTCTGTCTCCTGCCTTCACCGTACCGATTCTCCTTTCTTTTTTTGTTGTACTCTGCAGCGATTCTGTTTCTATATCAGAATGTTTGCTTCTTTCTCTAGCAGAAGATGGACATGGGCGGCGGCGGAGGAGGAGGAGGCATGGCCATGGCGCCACCGCCGTCATCAACCTCAGGGATGCCAGGGATGGGTGGCCACAAGGGCGGGGGGATGATGCACATGACCTTTTTCTGGGGGAAGCGCGTGCAGGTCCTCTTCACCGGATGGCCCGGGGACGCTGGCATCGGCATGTACCTCCTGTCGCTTCTCCTCGTCCTCGCCGTCTCCGCCCTCGTCGAGCTCCTCTCCACCGCTTCCCGCCACGTGGCCGCCCGGCCCTACTACAGCCGGGTCTCCTCCGGCCTTCTGCTGACGACGCTGCACGCCGTGCGGATCGGGATGGCTTACCTGGTCATGCTCGCTGTCATGTCCTTCAACGTCGGTGTCCTTTTAGCGGCCATCTCAGGTCACACGCTCGGGTTCCTTCTCGCCAGCAGTGGGCTCTTCAAGCGGTTTCATCAGTCCGATAAGGCCCATGAGAACAATGTTTTCCATGAACCTGCCAAATGCTGAAGCCAAGGAGCAGAAATAAAAGAAAAATCTGTAATGGAAGATATTGTATTGCCAAGAAGTCTTGTTTCCTTGAAAAATCTATGCATTTAGCTTTCAAGGGTAAAGATCACCTGAAGCATTGCCATTTGTGATGAAAGCACGCCAAGCTCAGTAATGAGTAAGAACAGGAAGCCTGAAATCACAACTGATCATCTCTGCATTGCGAGTCCTCTGAGGAATCGTTTCCCAAAAGATTGTACAGGGAGGAGCATTCCTTGCTGATCTGCTTGCTTCTTATTGTGTTCATGGTTTTCAGCCTCTTGGATCGGTTCCAACTCGAGCAATTCCACCCAGTGATAGCAATGCGGGCTTGGGTCCTTCCACGGCCACTCCCGTATAAAGATGTTAATATCATGTCAATAAGACTTGACTTTGAATTAGGTCTAAAAAAATAAAAAATAATTTAATTCAAACCAGTTGGATTTAGCAGAAATTGATTTTAAATTTCAAAAATATTTAGAAGCTAATTTTTAATTTGCAAGATATAAAAAAGTTGATTTTTGAATTTTAAAAGTTTTTAATTATTTTTAATGTTTTCCCTTATTTTAATTATATTAATATAATTTATTTCGAACCGAACCCGAAGGAACCGACATGTCTTCGGATTTGGTTTGGTATTATTTTGGAAGTATAAAATTAAAGGTTCGAATTCGAATCGAGCTCAGAACAAACTCGAACCGTTCGAGAGAGGAGGCGGAGAGTCGGTCGTACTCCAAGGACCTCACCTTCTTCGCTGAGGTGAAGGAAAGGAGATTGGGAGGGAGAAGAGGCTAAGGGTGCGCTTGAGGGCAGCGGGCGGCATTTCTGGATTGCGGAAGACGACGGCGCCCGGGGATCCGGAAGAAGGCGACCCGGCGGACGAAGTTTTTCTGTGCTGATCGCAGGTATAGCGTAGATCCAGGGGTTCGATCTTTTATATTTTCTAGTTTCTTTTGATTTTTGCCCTAGATGTGATTCCGATACTAGATTTCGGGGGTCGGATATATGTTTCTTTTTCTTGATCATCGATTGTTAGGGTTTTGAAAAGACGATGCTTATATGTTGATCTCCCGGTTATTCTTGTTAGATCTGTATGTATGATATGGTTGTCCTAATTAGAGTTTTTGGAGCGTTTGGATTTGGCGTTATGATTTGAAACTTGGATCCTTTGATCGGAGATCTGTTTTTTTTTTCTTGATCATGGATTGTTAGTGTTTTGAAAAGACGATGTTTATATGTTGATCTCGTGGTTATTCTTGTTAGATCTGTATGTACGATATGGTTGTCTTGATTAGGGTTTTCGGAACGTTTGCATTTGGCGTTATGATTTGAAAGTTGGATGCTGTGATCGGATCACTTCAGATGATCCTGAGCATGGATTGGGGAGGATGACGACCCCCGGGGATGCGGAGGAACGCGATCTGGCGGATGAAGCTTATCTGTGCTGATCGCAGGTATGACGTAGATCCAGGGGCTTGATCTTTCTATTTTCTTGTATCCTTTTGATTTTTGCACTAGATTTGATTCGGATCCTAGATTTCATGGATCGGGTATCTGCTTCTTTTTCTTGGTCATTGATTGTTAGGGTTTTAAAAAGACGATGCTTATATGTTGATCTCCTGGTTATTCTTGTTAGATCTGTGTGTATGATATGGGTGTCCTGATTAGGATTTGGAGCGTTTGGATTTGGCATTATGATTTGAAAGTTGGATCCTTTGATCGGAGATGTGTTTCTTTTTCTTGATCATGGATTGTTAGGGTTTTGAAAAGTCGATGCTTATATGTTGATTTCCTATTTATTCTTGTTAGATCTGTACATTTGATATGGTTGTCTTGATTAGGGTTTTCAGAGCGTTTGCATTTGGCGTTATGATTTGAAAGTTGGATCCTGTGAACGGATCACCTCAGATGATATTGAGCAGAGATTGGGGAAGATAACGACCCCCGGGGATGGGGAGGAACGATCTGGCGGAGGAAGTTTATTTGTGCTGATCGCAGGTATGCCGTAGATCCAGGGGCTTGATCTTTCTATTTTCTCGTATCTTTTTGATTTTTGCACAAGATTTGATTCGGACCCTAGATTTCATGGATCGGGGATCTGTTTCTTTTTCTTGATCATGGATTGTTGGTGTTTTGACAGTATGGTACTTATATGTTGATCTCCTGGTTATGCTTGTTGGATCTGTCTGTATGTTATGGTTGTCTTGCTCAGGTGTTTGTATTTGATGTTATGATGATTTGGAAGTTTGGATCGCTGCCTCAGATGGCCTTGAGCAATGATTTGGTGTTTGAGCTCAATGATTTGACCTTGGTTCTCTGATTGGATGACTTCTGAGCATTTTTTTTAATTTTTAGGCATATGAGGTTGGCCTTCTGTACGGTGTTCTTGCCTCATTGATCATTTTTTCGATGAGCTAGATTCTTTCTCACTTTTTATGCTTGATTTCTGGTTTACTAAAATTGACTCATTGCAGACGATTCCCTTTTTAATCATTAATCAGTATGATGCACACATACAGATTGTTCTTTCATCTGCAATTTCCTACGGTTTTTCTTGCATATGTAAAACAAAGAGCCACCATAATATTTTCCCATTGTTGGGATATTCGGCTCGTCGCTAATCTCTAATGGGAGCCTAGTTGCAGAATTGATTCCCATTAGGCTCTCTTCAATTTGTTTCGGTTGGTTCTGATATTGTACTGCATTTTTTACTTTGCTCAAGACATACTAAGGTCTAGGACTTCACGTTGCCCCCCTTGGCTCTTGTGCTTCAGGGATGAACAAGTCTTCATCTATGACTATGGTCATTTGGCTGTACAGTTTTCATTGTTTTTTTTCTGATTGTTATGGATGAAACGTCTTTTCATTTGATTAGTTCTTTGAGGAAAATTACCTCGGTTTTTCTTGGATCTTTGTTAATAACTTGGCGAATAAAGTATGTTTATTCTTTTCTATCCTTTCACAGCATTTCGAGAACACGGTGTTGCATAGGACCTCTTTTTGTCTTTATTATTATGTTTTTGTTTATGGTTATAAACGGCTACATATTCACTAAAGCTTCTTTCTCCTCTCTACAATCTGGACTCTGCCCAAAGTTCGGTTGATCTTATGAGTCTGCCTTGAAATATTTGGTTTATGTGATTGAATTACCTTTTTATCTGCCTTGAAATATTTGTTATGTGAATGAACTATTTTTTTTGGGAATGGTGTTACTGCCACATTGGCTGTCCTGATGATGAACGAGGATCTTTCTCCTCTGTATCTTGAAATTGATCATTTTGTAAATGGAACTTTTTCTGAGAAATTTTGTTGGCTAAATTTCGTAGTATTGATTTAAGAGTTTCTTCCCTTGATCTGGATACAATCATTAGGTGGTATGTGTGCTGTAGTTGTCTTTGATTTAGCTGTTGTCTGGGGTCTGATAATACTCTTTAGATATGAGAAATAAATTTGCTATCAGGAATCCCAATCATAAAATTTTGATGATGAAGATAACTTTTTATAAAAGTTAAACATCTATTTGGACGGAACGATAATAAATGTTTTGGGCTTTCTACCATCAATTGAATTTTTCTGCTAAATTCTTGGAGTTTGATTGTGTTACTAGGCAATAAGCCCTTGAACTGAATACTGGCATTGATTTAAAATATTTGATACTTCTTTGGTAGTACAGGCTGTAGCTCTTCAGAGCTTTTAGGTTTTTATAGAAATAATGTGGAAAAAAAAAATTCATCCCATGATAGAGCGTCTAGATTGCTAAATTCTTGGAGTTTGATTGTGTATAGGATTATCAGCCTTTTGAATCTTGGAGTTTGATTGTGTATAGGATTATCAGCCTTTTGAATCTATTTTTTGGAGCAATAGCATCAATTGAGTTTGTTGTCATCTGTTAGTATAGGACTATGCCTCCAAAGGAATTAGGAATATAATTTTTGCAAAAACTTTTTTTTGAGTGTTTGCACCGATGCTTGCGTCGCTTTTTATTTCCATCATCAGCTAAATAATGGAGCTTGTATGTCGAACCAACAAATCGTGCACAATTGAAGCTGAGTGAATGAAGCTGTTCGTTGCTTTTTATTTTGGTGCATTTCTTGATAACTGAGTGAGTAAAAAAATCGCGCACAATTGAAGCCGTTCATTATCCCTTGTTCGAACTATTATGCACATCAATAGGAAAGTACTGTCGTACACTGCACATACTGAAATTGGCAAATTATCTCATATAAAATATAGTTGCTAAGTTAGTATGATAATTGTGATCATTCTTTTTATGTTTTTGAGATGAATTTGTATCATGCACAGTGAACTAATTATGCCTCTTGCTACACTAAACTAATTATATAAAATTCAGTGATTTTGGTTTTGTTGTTCAGGTTGAAGAAACACTGTCACCCCGCGAAGTGCTAAAACTGAAGAAGCAGGAAGTTTCTGCTCACTGACTTCAACCACAAGCATTGGGTCTGTTCGGATCAAATAGAATCAGTTATTCGGTTTCAGTTCGATTGGTTTATTCAGTTCAAACTGAACAGTGCACATCCCTAACCTAAACCAAAATTTGTAATTCCTCCTAAACCTTATTGACTGGCCCATATACATAAAAGAAAACAAAGGGTATTGTTAAAATTCCTACCAGAATCAAGACAGAAAAACGTAAAATGAAAGAAAGTACAAAAGTTGGCTACACATCCTTTATCCATACTAGTTTGTCTAATACACATTTCTTATTTTGTAAACATCAAAATTGTGAATCAGCAGACTGGTTTCACTGAATTAAATGTTGCTAATACCCTAGCTTTACAAAACTAAACAGAAAGGCTAGCTCTCTGTATTGGGCATCCATGTTTAGGATGAGTCGCAATGGGCAAAACACAGCACCAAAAAATTCTATATATATGTACAATAGGAGTAGTTTGGCCCATAGGCAAGTTGCAATCGTTTATACATGGTGCTGGACCCTCTTACTATGTTCGAAAACCCTATGGGCAGAACAAGAAAGAAACAACCAAATGGGAAAACAATGGATCTGAATTACAGTAACATGCCATACAGAACCAACCATTCAATGAGCAAGGGAAAAGTTAGCTGAGATTTCCTTGATAAGCTTGCTCCTCTGTATTTAGAAACTCAGTATACATATTTAAGATGAGTCACAATGGGCAAAACAGAGCACCAGAAATTATATATACATATATATAGATAAATAGATATTTTGAGCCATAATCTGGTTGGCAAGTTCCAATCATTCATACATGGTGCTGGACATATCAGCCTCTACCAGGTTCAAAAACCCTATGAGCAACACCAGAAAAAAACTCAACCAAAAATGAGAAAACAATTTACCATAATTACAGTAACAAGCCATACAAAAACCAACCATTTAATGGTCATTAAAAATCTAGCTCGGACTGTCCTCCTAAGCACTTGAGTAAACTATTCATCAAAATTAGGAGCAAGTTATTGGAAAAAATGCTAGTCAACAATGTGCTCAGAGGATAACATGGCCGATGACCTTTCCTTTAGATGGGTTCTATATAGCTCTTTGGAGTTTTGGGAGCTACTATATGAATGCACACCATGTAAACAATATTCACA
Source organism: Trichopus zeylanicus subsp. travancoricus (assembly GCA_005019695.1). NCBI lineage: Eukaryota > Viridiplantae > Streptophyta > Magnoliopsida > Dioscoreales > Dioscoreaceae > Trichopus > Trichopus zeylanicus. The sequence continues at coordinate 347,517 of RXID01014395.1, read as the reverse complement.
TGCAATAAAATTGTTGGATGGCTCATTTTCACTTGAAAAAAGGAAAAAGCTAGCTCCTCCATGTTTTTAGAAAACTCATGATCCATGTCCGAATCGCTCACTATAGGCAAGAGTCAAGAACAACAAAATTCCTCAATGCCACCTTATCGCTTTCACTTCACAAACTGCCCCAATAAAAAGCAGTATATTTGGATGTCACATAACATTTTTATTAGTCAAAACCTTCAGAAATGAAGAATTTGTCATTATTAAAATCCCAAGACAAAACCTTCTAAAGCTAAAGTGACAACTAATGATGAAAATTTCTTAACTAGAAATTTATTGGCAAACAATCATCATGTAAGAAGGCATGAAGCAGTTTTCCTCACAAAAAATGTTACGCACATGAAAAAAAATAGAGCAATCATTAGAAAGTCTCACGCAGATAAGTATGCTACCTATGATTTAAAGGAAAGTACAACCCATCTGAATACCCATGCCCTGAAAACATTATTACAGCTACAACCAACACAAAAATATTAAGGTGCATGGAATGAATTCACATACCTCTCCATAATTGAAAATGCACCTTTTTCTACCAGATCTGCCACCGTCACATTTGCCATCAGATCTATCCCTGCCATGTCCAACACTCATGTCTTCGCTGCTCCCATAATCTTGGCCACATGCAATTCCTTTAAGAGACTTCCCAGCTCTATGGCTAACACCATGTGGTTCCAGTCTGTTGAAATAATCCAAGAAAGCATAATATTTAGAAAATTTTCTATCTACGCAATACAAACAATTGCTCAGTGTTACACTACACATAATTTATGCATCATTAAGAATTATCACAACTAGCCCTACCATACATCCCATGACAGTGTTTGATGGCTCAAAAGTTAGTTAGAAAGACAGACTTCGTTGCATTGAATAATGGAGGAGCAGGAATGGTATTGAGATGTGTAAATATTGGCTTTATGTAGGTCAAGTTCTCAACATGGATTAGGATAATAATAAAAGGTAGGAAACAAGGGCACCTTTTGTGAATAAGCACAGCTCGACAACTTGGTAATTCCAATTTGAAATTACACATGATGAATAATTTCCCCCCTCCCCAATAATCATGCATGTAATTAGCACCAAGAGATAAAATGTTGCAATCTTAAACTGAAAATCAATATTTTTGACGTTACCTAAACATAAATTTATACATTCCTCCCGAAACTTATTGATTAGCCCATACAACCACAAAAAAGAAGATGGTTGTTGACCAATTTCCTGTCAAAATGAGTACAGACTAAGGAAAAATGGAAGAAAACACTAAACAAGGGTTACGCATCCTCCATCCATGCTAGTTTATTAAATATACAACATTCATATTATGTACACATCAACGATGTGAATCATGAGACTGGTTCCAGTAAATTTAAATAGTGCTACTACCCTAGCATCAGAAAGGTGAACAGAAAGGCTAGCTCCTCTTTGTGTTTAAAACCTCAGCATCCATGTTTAAGATGAGCCACAATGGGCAAAACCCAGCACCAGAAAAATCTCAACCAAAACGGAAAAAAAATGGTTCAAATTGCAGTAACAGTCCATACAGAACCAACCATTCAATGATTTAAGGAAAACGCTAGCCGGGACTGTCCTCCTGAGCACTGGAATAAACTATTCACCAAATTTAGAAGCAAGTTATTTGATTATATACTCGCCAACAATTTGTTTACGGGGGACAACATGGCTGATGATTTTCTTTTTGGATGGGTTCTGTACAGCTCTTTGGAGTTTGATTAAGTTTTGGAAGCAAGTAGATGAATGTACAGCATGTAAACAGTATTCACATGTATTAAAATTGCTGGACAACCCACTTTCATTTAGAAAAAGAAAAAAATAGCTCCTCTATTTATTTAGATGACTCAGCATCCATGTGTAAATGACTCACTCGCTATAGGCATATGGCAAGAACAGCAACATCTCCAGCCTAAAACAAGAAAATTCCAACAGAATCATAGTACACTACAAGATTGTCCAGAAAACACAAAATAGTCCACGATTTCAAATATTCTGCAGAAAACACAATTTGGATAGTCACCAGGAAAAGAAACATCCAGCATAAAGTAGCTTAAGTATTTTATCCTCGCACATCAAATTCGCAAGTAATCGGTATAATCTCACAATGATGAATATTCATCCAATTATCAGAATTCACCATTGCCAAAACCATAAAAAAAAACACTAAATCATTCAAAAATATTAGAAAAATATAAAGAATCAGCAAGATCAGAATCATAGTCATCATAAGGAAAACAACAGAAAATAATAGCAGATTTAAAAAACGTTCAATTCGCCAGAAATCCATGAAAACAAATACCGGGAGATATGATGCGTATGACCCTATAAACCCTATTTGAAGATCAGCGAAAGATATGATGCAAATAACCCCACAAACCCTAATTGAAGAGCCAAAACACGGATCATCGCCAAGAAAAACAACAGAAAATAATTGCAGATTTAAATATCGTTCAATTTTCTTTGTAAAACCCTCAATCAAACTATCTCCATAGATCTCAGGCTTTGATGAAATCACGGCCAAGAATTCAGAATAAACTCATAATAAGGAAAACAACAGAAAATAATAGCAGATTTAGAAAACGTTCAATTCGCCAGAAATCCATGAAAATAAATACCGAGAGATATGATGCGTATCACCCTACAAACCCTATTTGAAGATCAGAGAAAGATATGATGCAAATAACCCCACAAACCCTAATTGAAGAGCCAAAACACGGATCATCGCCAAGAAAAACAACATAAAATAATTGCAGATTTAAATATCGTTCAATTTTCTTTGTAAAACCCTCAATCAAACTATCTCCATAGATCTCAGGCTTTGATGAAATCACGGCAAAGAATTCAGAATAAACTCATAATAAGGAAAACAACAGAAAATAATAGCAGATTTAGAAAACGTTCAATTCGCCAGAAATCCATGAAAACAAATACCGAGAGATATGATGCGTATGACCCTACAAACCCTATTTGAAGATCAGAGAAAGATATGATGCGAATAACCCCACAAAACCCTAATTGAAGAGCCAAAACACGGATCATCGCCAAGAAAAACAAAAGAAAATAATTGCAGATTTAAAAATCGTTCAATTCACCAGAAAAGATCCATGAAAACAAATAGTGAGAGATATGATGCGTATGACCCTATAAACCCTATTTAAAGAACAAAGTAAGATATGATGCACATAACCCCACAAACCCTAGCCAAAGAACAACGAACAAACCCTAATTGAGCAGCCAAAACACGGATCATCGCCATCGAGATCAAGACGCGGAGAGAGAGAGAGAGAGATTACCTGAATTGTCTTGTGGACGAATCCTCCTGGATCTCGGATTGAGTTGGGAAGCGGCGCCGCAGTCCTCAGGGAACTCATCGGCAAGCTGTGGCGTAGGCTCCTCCTCGAGACGAAGAACTCTGGCTATCGATATCATCTTACTGGTTTCCTCTGATCATCGACCAAGAAGATCCGAGAAACCCTACCTCGGATCGAGTTTCTTGGATCGAGCGGAGGAGGAGGAGGAGCGGTGCGGGATCCGCACACTCATCAAATGCTTTGGTTGAAAAAGCGTAAATCAAATCCTTTATATACTCTGCAGCCGGCGATAAACATTTTGCCATTTCTTCGCTATTAGCCACCAATCTTAATTGAATATTGATGACGTAAAAAATATGATAATTAGATAATTATAATTGATTAATAAAATTAATTTTTACCAATTAAACAAGCATCACAAAATAGTTATTATTTCTCGAGGCGTGTATTATTCGGTTTGAACTCAATAAATGGATTAAATTAAAATTAAATAATTAATTTTGTTCGGTTTATTTCTAAAGGTTATACTCACATCGAAGATCGATTATAATGAATTTTTTTCTCCAATTTTTAAAAAATATTTATTTAGAATTTTTATGACATTAATTGTACATTATAATTATGAGTTTATTCAAATTGATGTTCAAACAACATTTCTAAATAGAATCTTTGAAGAAAAAATTTACATGATTCGGCCTAAAAGATTTATCAAAAAAAATGATGAAGCAAAAATTATAAATTATATAAATCTATTTATGGTTTAAAATAAGTATTTTGACAGTGGTATTTTAAATTTTATAAGGCAATTACAAATTTTGGTTTTCAGGAGAATTTAGCTAATAATTATGTATACCTAAAGGTCAATGAGGGTAAAGCTCAAATCTTGATATTTAATATGGATGATATCTTATTGCGCGGTAATAAGCTAAGTTATTCAAAGTGATTGAAAAGATGCTGTGTAGAGTTTTTGAAATGAAAAATTTTGACAATACTTCATATGTATTGGGTACTAAAATATATAGAGACATAAACTGTCATTTTCTTAGGCTTTCTCAGAAGATATATATTACTAAATTTTTTTGAAAATATAGTATGGATAAGTGCAATACGAGAGAATCATCTACAGTTAAAGGTGAAAAGCTAAATCTTCAACAATATCCTCGAAATTAAATTGAAAGATAAGAGATATAGAAAATTTCTTATGCATCGGCTATTAACAATTTGATATAGTTAATATTTTATATTTGTATAGAATGGACTCTAATTCTTCAACAGTCTTTGTTGCTAACTAGGACTTTATTATTAGGATCTAGATAGTGTCCTCCCAGTATTTTTCCATATTTTTAGTGAATGCACTATTAAAGGAGGTTTTGTGTGAAGCTGAATGTTTTACATTCCTCATCAGTGCAGACACAGCACATATGTTAATATTATTAGAACACTATATAACACTTTCAATCGCTAGTATACAGAAACAAAGAGTACGATGATCAAACACAAGACATAGTAGACAGTTTTATAGTCGCTTCTCGCATGCTCTTACAGGGAAACACCAAAGAGACTTCTATGAGAAACCGCAAATTGGCGAGAGTGGGATGCGCTTGAAGTTGACCTGACTCTTCCATCTATACCACTTCCCTGGTTTGGCTGTAGCAGATATGAAGTTGACTGACTCTTCTGCTCCACCAGGTGTTTGCTTCCTTGATCTTCGAGTAATGAAGCGTCTGGCATTCCTATGGTGCTCTCCTGGAAAATCGAGCCTAGGGTCATCTTAGCAAGGCATAGAGACGATACCTTGACAATGTTTATTGCAATATGGGTTGATGTCTCACAAAGGGATATATTAGGTTCCGTTTGGTTTGGAATCAGTCTTTTTCAGAATTTTTTTTTAAAAATTAATATTATTTTATTTTATATTATTATTAAATTAAATTATTATAAATAAATTAAATAAATTTTTAAAATTTAAATTATTGGAATGTTAATTTTAATTAAAAAAATATGAATTTATAAAAGTGATTCACTAATCATTGAATCTTGTGTAATAACGAAGTGGAGATTCTCATCCCAAATATGTGAGCATACCAGATTTCTATTTTTGAAAGCTCACCAATTTTTTGAACAAATGAACTAAACGTATCACCACGACTTTTTTTATAACCCAATCGCATGCTAACACATCATCGCGAGACGAACAATGATTGGGCTACATGCTCTTTTTTTTTTTTTTTTTCTGAAAATCACTAAATAAAACTGTTCTGCTTATAATTTTTTCAGAGAAAAAGGCGGGGCTCCACAGCCCTCCTCACACGCAGGCGGAGAATCCTTTATTGCCACGAAAATATAATTTAATTGTCTACAGTAAAACCTAAAACTTCAGTGGCAGTTGAAAATTTTAAATAAAAACTACCAAATAGACCCTAAATTCCTAATGGCAACCACATTTGGATGCAGAATGTGAAAGACTTCTTATTTACAGAATATATGATATTAATTTAACAGGCTACATAAAAGCCCTAGACTTCAATGTTAAAGAGCTCAACCTCTCCAAAACTCAAACAGATGTACAAAATACATTGTAACGCTAAAACTTGTATGAAATATGGAACTTTGACAAACATTTTTTATGATCAACAAAATAAAAAAAAGGAAGGATTGATGGAGAAGTCATTAAACAAGAAACATCAAATGAATTAGTTAGTCAGCCCACCAGTCGCAAGGTCCCAATCCATCAGCACTGATATCCCCCTACAAATGAATGCAGATCTTCCGGTTCAGTCAAAGAAGTACACCAGAGAACAGTAAGAATATAATGCAAGAAAATATCACTTTTAGAATTTAATTTTTATGACATCATGAACATTGTGATGTGCATGTCTTTCTGTTAAAACTCAACTATGGGTAATGCCTCGTATTCATATAGACAAAAGGAGGTGAGGTAGATATCAGTTTTTCAAGTATTTTAAATTCTGGTAAATGCCTATTTACCAATTACAGCATGAAGCAAAATGGGCAGTCTGATTCCTATTTCGATGGTACATGCAATATCTGAGTCTTGGCCACAAGATACAATGCACCCAAAAAGTACTTCCTAATGGTGCACTTGCCATGGAGTTCAACCATTATCTGCCTTTTACCATTGTATCCAAACAAGTTTAAATCAAATAAACATACTATATTTAAAAATTACATTCCATAATTATATGTTCTTCATGAAAGTGTCCATAATTACTTGAAAGTTGCATTTATGGTATCTTCTACAAATTCTTATGTAAGCAAACTGCTAAGGGTGCAAACCAAGGTCCAACAAGAGAAAAAGGCCATTTAGTAGAAATTTAAGTAACAACACATGAATGATAACTACTAGGCAAAGAATCAATATTTATAAGGATTTGAAATTCTCTTGATCTCATTGTTGCCTGACTCTAGATTTCAACAAGACTAAGTATAAACTGACTTCAATAATAATGTGTTGCTTCTACTGTTTAAATATTTTCAATAGCAACAAGCATAACTAGAAAACCATAGCTATTAGATAGGGATTATTTTACTAAAAGCAGATAGAAACCATTAGCAAAAGACAGATCCAAAAGGACACAATACTCACAGTGATCTCCATAGGTGCAAATGGCTTAGCATTCTCATCTTGCTCAACTGGAATTGGTGGGAACTTTACATCTACCACTTGAAAATGTATCTGCAAAGAAAAGTATTTCGAAAAAGGTGACACAAATTTCAAGATTTATTACAGGCCACCAAGATGTCCAGCTAATACTACGCAATGCAAAAAAAATTACAAGACCTTCTCATCTAAATCCAAAGGTAACTCTGATTCATCATATTTCCACACCCATATGCCATCTACTCTCCTGTCAAATTCATAGAATGAGCAAAAAATATTACAAAAATAACAAAAAATAATAATAATCAAGTTAAACAATATCCATGTAAAAAAAATGCTGTTGGCCCTTATTTTCATCTTAAGTGTAGTACATAAGAGAAATTTTATCATATGAGCAAACTAAATGAAGTGGATAAGATTGCAATAGGCTAATCTAAAGGATACACATTTGCCAAATAAAATACTTTGTTTTGGTAGGAGCCAAGTACAACACTTGACTAAGCATAGATATCAACAAGGCATTGAAAATAACTACATACAAACTTACAAATTTTTGCTTGAAAATACTAGAGTTTTTGTTGCAAAAAATAAAATTCTTACCGTTCATAGGGCTCTCTCAACAGATATATAGGAATATGTACGTCACTGAAAAAACCAAGAGACACTGCAAGATTGGTAACAAAATATATGAGTCTATAAAGTAGTGAAGCAATTTTGTTACAAATATAGTTAAAAGCTGTAAAACAACAATAGAAGGAAAACTTAAATATTCCTCAAACTGCAAAGCAGTTCCAAAGTTGACAAAAAAAGAATTGAAAATAATAGAATATAACAATCTACAACACAAACAATATGACACGCCAATTGGGATAAGTGGAAAACGAGGATACATGTCCAATAACCTATTTGTAACCAAAAAAACATATATCTGCCCCATTCTATTGTTAAGGATATTAAGGATCAAAATAAGTTAAGATATGTTGACCTGAGACTAAGACAAATGAGTGGGAAATTAATACTGACAGACTTGTTGACAACAGTTAAGTGGTTAAAAAAGTGAGCAGAACAATAATTCAATAGACCATAAATTGTAGAGCTAGTACATGCCTTGAAAGATGGAACTAGATTTCATTGCTCAACACAAGAGGAAAAGCTTTAATGCAAGACAAAGGTAAAGCATGACCATCATCACTACTATTAATGGTGCATTGTCCAGCAAATCAATACTGATCAGCTTAGTAATTGCATTTTTCAAGTGTTTGTTTGAAATGAAATACATTTTCCAGCTGCTCTTCACAACACGAAAAAAATGCAGACTTGATTAATCGTTTTCGAGAGAAAATTTTATACTTAATAAAGAATACAGCATCAACTAGAAGGGTTGCTCTATAGAAACATCAACTAGAAAAGTTGCTCTATAGAAACATTAACTAGAAGAGTTGCTCTATAGAGGAAGAACGACTGTGATATTGTGCATAAAATTTCACATTTTATGTGCAAGTATTTAATGACTTTTCATTTTTCTCTTAAAAATTTCTTTAGGCACAAACATAAATAAGTGCAAGTCTGATCCATTGGTTGATACACTGCTAGCTGAAATGACAAAGATCACCTCAAAGGCAGCAGCAAGGATCAATCAAACAAGTATTAGAGTCTCCATCCATTGTGAACTGACGCAGTTTATCAACAAAGCAGCAACCAATGCATATTAAGTGTCTCCTCCAACAAGATAGAGCCGATTAAACAATAGTTGCATGAGAAGCAAATTTATATCAACCTTTAAAACTTTCATCTCTCAAACTACAATTGTAACCAAATGTGACATCAGCCTCAATAATTCCAATTTCGTGACTGCAGGTATGCTGGCTGATGGGCCAAACAATAGGCCAGGCCTACTCATAAGCAGGCTCGGTCCCAGCTCAATCCCAAAATCCTAAACCCAGGCCAATTTTCCGGGCTTGTCCAGACTTGCCTGTCAGCAGCAGGCCAATACAACCACATTGGACTTACCTTTACTACTGCAAATACTTGTGATAATCATAAGCAACATTGTAGCATAAGTGCACCATGGATCCCTTTTTTGCATGTTCTTCTTTTCCCCCTCTTCAAAATCCACAGGGAACTGCTGAAAATGATACATCATTGACGAAATTGGCTGCTCAATGGACTTTCCACATTATTGTCCCTTGTGTCAGCTATTTGTTAGATGCCAAGATAAGAAGGTTCATACTGATGACACTCCTAAACTTTGAAAAGCCCTTTGATATACATATGTAGATGCGAGCTGTTGTCTAGTTTGATCTGCTGAACATTTTCTATAAAATATATAATACAAATGAAATACTTGGATAGGATTTTTTGTTGAAGATCTACAATGGACGCATCAACAATTACCATCAGTACAAGGGACATCCAAAGATGCACTATAACACTAGAAAATTCAGATTGACAATGGAAACAGTAAGCACTATAAGCAAGAAGTCTTTACTTTTATCTTTTTCTTACATGAACACCAATTGTTTCTTCTTATTAGTATCCAATGTTTTTTCAAGAAACGTGAATAAATCACTTTTATGACACCTGATGACATCCTATCCACCTCTGTTGGTAAGTGAACCCTAGTTCCTCAATTAAAGAAATAGATGCCTTACCATACTACCAAGGGTGGGTTGATCCAATGGTTCTACGGTTTGTAAATATTTTAGAATTGTTTTGTTTTTAGGAATTCAATTCATTCTGGTGTACATTGGAAAGTTTTCTACCACCAATCAAGGAGCAACAGCAAAACAGTTAGCTCCTGATTTTCCATTAGTTAAACAAAGATAGTAGGATCCTGTCACCTACTAAATTGGACTACATGAGATTGACGACCAAGTACAATTTATTCACTCAGAAATATAAATGGTAATAGGAAGAAAACGCCTTACCTTGCAGGCCATTAGCATCAGATGCTTCAATCTTTCCACTGAGAATCTCCCCAACAAATGGGCGGAAGACAACCAATCTAAACACAACCTATGGAACAAAAATTATTGATGAATTAGATGTCATATGTTACCAAAAAATAACACAAGCAAAATCTCAAGCTTCTGTCACAAAACATGTCCAATTGTGAGAATTTTAAATAATATTAGAACTATATATCTAAAGATACTAAAAATTTGACAAAACAAAATAATTTGTTGGTTCGACATACAAGCTCCATTATTTAGCTGACGATGGAAATAAGAAGCGAAGCAAGAATCGGTGCAAACACTCAACAAAAAGTTTTTGCAAAAAGTATATTCCTAATTCCTTTGGACGCATAATTCTATACCAACAGAGGACAACAAACTCAATTGATGCTATTGGTCCAAAAAATGGATTCAAAAGGCTGATAATCCTATACACAATCATTTGTTTATATGTATTGTTGCATGTGTAAGAGACGAATGACTATCATTGGGAGAATTTAAGAGTCAACAACAAAAAGAAACAATATCTCTCAATTATTGTAAAATAAGGAAGTTCACAAAATTAGCTGGACTCAGAACACAAGCCCATTAAAAATATTGCAAGCATAAAAAACAAAGGGCTTCACATGGTAAAAAGTTAAAGTTGGTTAACTAGTATGATTAACTTCAATCATTGCATTTTCCTTCAGTCTCAACGACAAAAATGCAATGATTACACTTATACACACCCTTAACCAATTTTAACATTTCACCAAACAGAACCAAAGCTTCAAATGACCATCAGACAAAGTATGTAAAATATATATTTACCATTAAAATAAAATCCTTTCAAAGTGTTAGTTTAAATACAGTTAACTAAATCAAACTACTGAACAAACACTTACCATCATCTACATTTGTTTTACAGCATCTAGTAAACTTATCAAATAAAAATATATTCACTACAATGTATAAGTCGGACTAGACGAAACAATTGCATTGTTCAGAAGACAGAAAAAATAGCATACAAATTGGTGCAACATGACACCAGTTAAGATCTACAAACTAAAGTATAATGCTTTCACCATTTTTACTACAGAAAAGTTTTTTCATCCCAAAATACCTTTCCATCAATCAAAGCTGTAGAAGGACATGAATTGTCATATAAACAACCATAGAATATAATTGATTGTAATACCATATATGTTGCAAAACCTTCTCCTGGCACAACAAAGCCACCGTTGATGGACTGTATGTCATAAACCGAGATGCAAAGCCCCAAATGTGGGATAACCTAAAGTAAATTGAATCACTAGATCCAGTTAAAACCCAGAAGAAGAGCAAACATGTTACTAAAATAAAATACATGAAATGAAATAGACCTTATCCAAGAATAGCCTCTCAAGTTCCTGCTTAACTGCCTCAACAAGAGGAAGGCCAAGTAGGTGTGGTGGCACAGGCAATTTGTGCTCCAACAAGCTCAAGCAAAACATAGCAACCTTGAGTTGGAACACACAAATTGAGAACAAAAATCCCGCAAAATCAAAACTTGCTTCATAGAGGAACAGTATCAAAAAAATTTTGTTGAAATTATCTTATAAAAATCAATCGCCCGTGAATTTGGCAAGAATTTGATCCCATATATTGGACTCCTGGCTGACCTCTTCTAACAAAATCTTTCTCAATCAAATTAGAAATGAGTCGCCCATAAATTTGGCAAGAATTTGATCCTATACATTGGACTCTAGATGACCTCTTCTAACAAAATCTTTCTCAATCAAATTAGAAATGAGAAATATAAATTCAGAAAATCAACTTGTAAACATCTACCTTCAACTAACAAAAACCCTTGAATTTTTCCAAAAGTACTAAGACGAAGACGAAGAGAGAGAGACAGAGACAGAGAGAAAGAGAGCCCTTGTATTTTATAGTTGATATTATAATTAAATAATATTAATAATTATTTTTAAAATTAAAAAATAAAATCACATAAATTTCTGTTTAAGACAACAAAGAAAAATAAGGTATAACAATCAAATGTAATCCATCTAAATGATTTAACGTCTAATGTTATAAGCAAATATTTCTTTTGATAGTTAATAAGTATTTTTATAGGTGAAACTTTAATATAAATATAAACTATAATTTTTATAATTTATAAAATTTGTCATAACTTTTAATATTTTCCCTAATCTAATTACTTGAGCAAATCAATACTTGTAAGCGTCAAAAATTCATGACCATTGACTATTAATTAATTTAGCAATATTTTTTTTGAAATAATCTGGTATTTTTCGCGCTTGCATATTCAATTGGACAAAACCCCTTAAATTAAGAATAAATAAATAAATAAACTTTTACATAGTCTCAACATTTTCTTTTATGTCAGAGAAATTTTTTTAGAACAAGAATTTACTCACTAGATCATGAAAGAATTCGCTGCTGCCTGGCACACGGCAGCGCATGGCAGCCGCGGCGGCCACGACGCAGCGCTGCGCGTGGAGCTGCAGCCTTCCTGTGCGCTCGGAAGCCTTGCAGCGGGTTGGCGCAGGGGAAACGGAGCAGCGGCTGCTTGGCGGCGGTGGCGCGAGCACCAGCTGCACTGGACGGCGGCTGCGCGGGGCAGCGTGCGCAGGCAGCACGCGCCGGGCGGCTGCGCACGGAGAGGCTACAGGGGAGACGGCGGCGGCGTGGGGATGGCGGTGGTGGCACGGGAACGGTGGCGGTGGCTGCAGTGTGGGGAAGGGCTAGGCTTAGGGTTTGGGGAATAGTTGTGAGATGAGAAAGAAAAAGGGTTTTGGCCTTGGGTTTGGGTTGGTCATTAGGTTAGGTTTTGGTTTGGTTTTGGATTGGTTCGGTTTAGGTTTCGGATTGGATTAATGCAATCTAACCTGGTGCATAAACAAGCTAAATATTTCCGGATGAATGACCTTCAGATAAAGAGATCTGAATCACATTGAGTTATATGCCAACAGAAGCATCAACAGTTAATCCAACTGAAATATGTTCATTGGATATTTAAGGATGTTAATTTTCAAGTTCTAGAGTTATGTTCTTGTGGAAGGCTAGGGTTTGGTATTTGATGATGAGTGTCGCGCATTCTGAGAAAAATTCTTCTCCTTTCTTTCAGCAGTACATCCAGGTTCTTAACCTGGACTGGACTTGGTTTTGAGCTTTACTAATGACTCGATTACAAACTAATAGGCTATGATGAATCCGGAGCAGAAGACGGTGGCAGTGGAGCAGAAGACGCTCACAGTGGAAGAGCCTCATGTGCTTCTATTTCCTTTCCCGGCTCAGCGCACAGCGACTCCCATGTTGTCTCTTGCAGACCTCCTGTCTCTCGGCGGCCTCCGCATCACCTTCCTCAATACCGAGCACATCCATAGCCGTCTCCTCCGCCACTCCCTGGCCCTTGCCCGCCTTGCTCAGCGCCCGAGGTTCCGGTTCCAAACCATCCCCGACGGCTTGCCGGAAGACGATTCTAGGCCCTTTGTTCAGTTCCTTGACGAGGAGGAGTCCATGAGGACAAGATCCAGAGAGCACTACAAGCAGTTGTTGTGCCCGGGCTGCGACGGATGGCCAATGGTGACCTGTGTGTTGACGGACGGGATCCTCCGCCTAGCGCTGGAGGCTGCAGAAGAGGTAGGTGTTCCGGCAATCGTTTTCCACACCAGTAGCGGCTGCAGCGTCTGGGCTTATCACCACCTGCCCAAACTCATCAGCGAAGAAAAGTTGCCATTTCCGATTATGAAATTGTATTTCTGCAATTGCATTCTTACCATCTTCTTCTCACCATGAAAATCATAGCAGAACAAGCTGATTTGGATGAGATGATTCGAGGAGTCCCCGGGATGGAAGGCATTCTAAGACGCAGAGACCTCCCAAACTGGTTTCGAAATACGAAATCAGTCGACGATCACACTCTACAGTTCACAATCTCCGTCTCTCAAAATACCATACGTGGAAAAGCACTGATCTTAAACACGTTCGAGTCTCTGGACTCTGATATCCTTTCTCGCATGCGCTCCAATACCTTCCCTGACATCTACACTCTCGGGCCCCTTCATATGCTCCGCAAAGCTTTCCATGAAGATGACAAGTCTGCCGTACTCTCGCCCAACTCGACGTCCAGCAGCCTGTGGCAAGAAGACATGTCGTGCCTGACATGGCTCGACTCGCAGCCCCGCAAGTCTGTGGTTTTTGTGAGTTTTGGCAGTGTCACTGTTGTGTCGCGCAGGGAGCTGATGGAGTTCTGGCATGGGCTTGTCGACAGCGGTCATCGTTTCCTATGGGTGATGAGAAAGGACATGATCATGGGCGAGAAAGATGATACAATGGTGCCGCCGGAAGTAGAAGAGACCACTAAGGAAAGAGGATGTCTGGTGGCATGGGCGCCGCAGGGTGATGTGCTGGCTCACCCGGCAGTGGGTTGCTTCTTGACTCACAGTGGTTGGAACTCTACGCTGGAGAGCATAGCTGCCGGAGTGCCAATGATCTGCTGGCCTTTCTTCGCCGACCAACTGACAAACAGCAGATTCGTCAGCGAAGTTTGGAGAGTTGGATTGGACTGGAAGGACAAGTGCGAGAGTAGCGCGGTGGAGAAGATGGTAAGGGAGGTAATGCAAGGCGACAAGGCTGATGAACTGAGGGACAGAGCTACCAGAATGGCAGAGTTGGCAAAGAAGAGTGTAGAGGAAGGAGGAACCTCGTATGCAAATTTGAAAAGCCTGATAAAATACATAAAATCCATCGCATGAGTGTATTGGCAGATGAAGTTACCCCATAGTTTGATGTACTTCAAGAACTTAATTAATAAGATGGCTGAAAAGAACAAGTAATTTTATCAAGAAAAGTCGCAGTTTATTCAACACGACGATACATGATCACACTCTTAATGCATGAGTCCCCAAAGGACACAGCTTTAACCAGAGATCTCAATGGACTTCACCTCAGGCTTCTTGACCTCCTCCTTGGGCACAGTCACCGTGAGCACACCGTTCTCCACGCTGGCCTCCACATGATCGAGTTTGGCATTTCCCGGCAACCTAAACCTCCCGAGGAACTTGCCACGGCTCTTTTTGATGTGTGTCGCTCGTTGTCCTTGTCCTCTTGCTCCTTGCTCCTTTCCCCGGTTATCCGGAGGATCCTTTCGTTTTCCACCTTCATCTTCACCTTCTGTATCAACTCCGGCAGAGCAGCAGTGGTTTACAACCAAATAAAAAAAATGAATGGAAATATATTTATTTTTAATCATTTTCCTCTATTTTTGATTTACTAAATGGACCCATACTTCCGTGCGGGGGCCCGGCCTGAAGTCAAACCCGCCTGGGCTTTTGTTGTTGCTGTTAAAGGGCGGCCTGACAAAGTGGGCTCGGACGCAACCACCGAGTGTCGATTGTTTGTGTCCAAATGCAGCCAGATCAGAACAAGGATTCCTTGTCGTCACGTCTCCTCCGAGGCATCAATTTTACCGAGAAAGGCCGGCCAAACCTATCTCCATCATCTCCTTCCTCTCCTGCGTGTACATCGTGCTCGTCTCCACTCCACCTCGCTCTTGCCTGTCTCTGTCTCCTGCCTTCACCGTACCGATTCTCCTTTCTTTTTTTGTAGTACTCTGCAGTGATTCTGTTTCCATATCAGAATGTTTGCTTCTTTCTCTAGCAGAAGATGGACATGGGCGGCGGCGGCGGAGGAGGAGGCATGGCCATGGCGCCACCGCCGTCATCAACGTCAGGGATGCCAGGGATGGGTGGCCACAAGGGCGGGGGGATGATGCACATGACCTTTTTCTGGGGGAAGCGCGTGCAGGTCCTCTTCACCGGATGGCCCGGGGACGCTGGCATCGGCATGTACCTCCTGTCGCTTCTCCTCGTCCTCGCCGTCTCCGCCCTCGTCGAGCTCCTCTCCACCGCTTCCCGCCACGTGGCCGCCCGGCCCTACTACAGCCGGGTCTCCTCCGGCCTTCTGCTGACGACGCTGCACGCCGTGCGGATCGGGATGGCTTACCTGGTCATGCTCGCTGTCATGTCCTTCAACGTCGGTGTCCTCTTAGCGGCCATCTCAGGTCACACGCTCGGGTTCCTTCTCGCCAGCAGTGGGCTCTTCAAGTGGTTTCATCAGTCCGATAAGGCCCATGAGAACAATGTTTTCCATGAACCTGCCAAATGCTGAAGCCAGGGAGCAGAAATAAAAGAAAAATCTGTAATGGAAGATCTTGTATTATTTTCCCTGTTGCCAAGAAGTCTTGTTTCCTTGAAAAATCTATGCATTTAGCTTTCAAGGGTAAAGATCACCTGAAGCATTGCCATTTGTGATGAAAGATCTTCGTTCGATTTTAACAGAAATTATGCAACGCTAAGCATCTGGCGTGAAAAAGAGCAGGCCAAGCTCAATAATGAGTAAGAACAGGAAGCCTGAAATCACAACTGACCATCTCTGCATTGCGAGTGCTCTGAGGAAATCGTTTGAGAAAATATTGCACAGGGAGGAGCATTCCTCGCTGATCAGCCTCAGCGACATGCCCAGCTCTATCTCCAATCAGATCTGAATCTGCTTGCTTCGTATTGTGTTCATGGTTTTCAGCCTCTTGAATCGGTTCCAACTTGAGCAATTTCTCCCGGTTTCTTTTCGAGTAATCCTTTATACTGCCTTCGGGCCTTCTTCTCTGATTCCTACTTATTCAGAGGAAAATTCAATATATAATTAATCACTCAACACTTGCCTGTTCTTTTTGCTTCAGTTTGAGAAGAGCATCTGAAGCATCTGGTTTTGAAGATTTATCAAGTTTTATCGTCTGATAACAACAGGAAAATATATTGGGTAAAATATTAAATACCAAAACAAAAAAAAGAGAAGACAATAGTATTACTTTTGATTGCAAGAAAAATTTTCCTTCGTCGTCCTTATGTGGATTCACGTGATTGTATTCTCAGAGCACCTGTTTCAGAATTCTTTCACTACAGTGAGGAATCACAAAAGAGCTATTCGATACAGTACAATATATTCCAGAGAATCTCTAACAAGCACAAGTGGCTACATATTAAACTGGGACCAGCACAAAAGCTTGTGGAGCCTGTGTGATCTCCACAATTATTCAATTGTAGTGAGAGTTCCAAGAATCAAATAGCTTTCATAGAAACACACAGCATAAAGCCATGCCATGAACTTTTACACGTCGAAAATTGTCAACAAGCATGCCATTCCGCCTACCCTAAAAACCCTATGCTTTTCCCCGACAAAATGGCATGCGAAACGCATAAAATCATTTACACACTCAAAAGAACTTTTAGCAGTTTAGACTTCACGGAAGGCACCTAGAGATATCTTCAACTAGGTAACCTCAGAGACAAGCAACCAGTTGTAAGAAATTCAGCAACAAATACCGCATCTATTTGTTTGTAGGAGTTGGGACAATATGCTTCTCATATTTCACTTTGGCCGGTTCAAACTCCCCTTCGTTAAAAAGCATTTTTCTCATTATTGCACAAAATATCGATGTCCACCGTATTTTATGATATATATATATATATAAAGATATATAAAATATTTATGTGTGTTAGTCTATGATTTATTCTATGGTTAAAGGCAATACAAAAAATATTATATTAATGAAAAAGAATAAAAGATTAAAATGATGGAGGTGAAACTCTAATATCACCAATTCTTATAACAAAATAACTAATTTAGCTGTCACAATATATTTTGAGAGTTTTGATATATATCTATCTATTTCATTATTATGAAAACTTTAGATGAATAGGATATTTATAAAAATGATGTAACTAAATTTTAGTCAAAATAAGATATCGGTTCACAATGTATTAATATTGATATCCAACACAATTCAAGATGTAGAAAAAAAAAATAACATACAAGAGAAATACCAATGTCCATCATAATTCACAATATAGAAGAAAAAAATAATACATAAAAAATTTATGTGATTTGATTTATAATCTATCTTATGAATGAAAACATCCAAAAGATATTGTATTGATGAAAAAAAAGGTGAGATACAATAATAAATATGATATTCAGTCAAAATAGAAGACTGTTTTACAATGTATTAATACTGATATCTACCATAATTCACCATATAAAAAAATACATAAAAATTTACATATTCGATTTATGATCTATTCACAGTGATCTCAGGTTTATTTATCTATAATATTATTCTAGATAGGCTAATGTCGAATAACCTAAAAGTGGTTATTTTTATTTTTCATTTCTCAATGAGATTTTCTATAAACCAAGGATGAATTGACGAAGGTAGAGAAAGTCAACTGAGCATCTGCTGCTGTCATGAGACTTCACGAGGGAAGCCTGGCAGCCCAACGGACAAAAACTCGTCCCGTGTGAAGGACAAGGAGCCGACTGTCAAAGAAAAGTCAAAAGGAAAATCTCTGCGGAGCATCTGACAGCAATCAACACCGAAAAAGTCGGACGAAGGAGCTTCAAGGTTGGCGAGGAGTCATGTCACTGAGTTCAGCCATGTAGTTCGGACGCTGACTGCCCGTTTGGCTCAGAATTGAGGTTTGTTGAAGCGAGCCGTACCTAACCAGGACTCATGGGGACTCGTGGACTTGTAGCAAACGAGGAAAAATCTATATATTTTCAGTTTAAAAACATATATATTTGATCAAGCTTTCCTTCTTTCTTTCTGCGCCTAAAATCGAATTAGGTGGTCCTCTTTCTTCTAGAAGAATCTTTTGGTCTTTTTCCTCCAATCGCATTCGATTTTAAAAATTTTAAAATTAAATTAAAAAACATTATAAAAATTTAATTAAAACCAAATCGAAAATTAAAAATTTAAACTAATTTTTTTTAAAAATTAAATTCAATTATATTCAAATTAAAATTAAAAACTAAAATCAAAATTAATATTATACATTATATCCGCATGTGTTTCGATTCGATTTAATTTTTACGATTTTTCAAAATTAAAAATTAAAAATTAAAATTAAAATCAAATATCGAAATTTTTTATTTTAAAAATCAAACCAAATGGAAAATTAAATAAACCAAATCGAATGGATTATTCGGATCAATTTATTATGTTCAAATCGAATAATACACACCTTTATTCAAGATTTTTAAGCCAAGTCACAGGAAAACAAAAGACATTAAGCCAAGCTCTGATCAGGCCGAAGTCAAAACACAACGAAAACAGGATCTGCAGTCGTTGCATTAGAGAGAGTGTCCGAAGAAAAAGGGCCTGTCCATCAAACACAGAGAATGCGGAATGCTGACGACCCTCCAACCGAGAGCGATCTTCCATACTTTGTTCACAATTTGCTTCAATTTCTCCAACTTAGACCACAAAACCCCAAGCACAAACTTAATCGCGCCGAAAACATTGACAAACACAAGTCTTGTATCATCAAACGGAGCCGTCAGTCCGCATTCAATCAATTGATTGAGGCAACGAGCAGCAAGCAGAACTCATGAGCACAACAACACATTTATTCTGATAACTTCAACATAATACAACAGTGAACAATCCTTGCTTATTCCACAGGGCATGCCTGGTGGAAGTGATTCATATGCAAAACCTCTTCTCCTCGAGCTTCATCTTCTTATTCTTTGAAACTACAATCTCCTCCTAAGCTTCCTAGATATCACCAGACATTATGATCGCATTATTCACTCCATCTATGCCATCAAAAAACAATCTTTCACTTGTTCTTCAGATTTCCTGGATGTGTTTTTTTTTCTAGCATTAACCCACTAATAATCAGTAAGCATCTCTAACTATCAGTAGAAAAACACTAATGGCTGTTCCCAGTACGCCCACTCTAGGGGCAAATGGACGTCGCGGGGGGCTCTTGTCGAAGGTGGCTCTGCTTCTGCGAAAACGGCAATTCCAGATTTCCACGAGCTACATCCGCATCTGTTGCACCAATACAGACTGAATAAGAAATAGCAAAAGCATGCGCTTCGACGGAATGTAGACAATTTGAAACAAGCAACAGACACTTGCCATTGTCCATGATGAAGCGTCCGGGAAACCGAGCAGCCCGAGAATCAGCATTCAATTCATCCAAGTTGAGGTTCAGTGCTCGTGCCACTCTTGCAGGGATCAGCACCGTCGAGCAGGCTGGCACCCATTCGCAGCATTCGCAATCAGAAACACTAATTTATCGCTCGAATCTCTGTGTTTTCGAGCACGCAAGCCAAAAACACTACCACACACATAACAATCACAAAGCCATTTACCTGGTTTCCTGCGAGTTTCGCTGGTATTACCAGCGCTACGCGGGATGAACACACCAGTTCCGTTCGACGATTTCCCCGACCTAGCAGCGTTGAGGAAAACAGCTCTCATTCCGGATCCCGGCTGAGGCCGGCGTTGATGTCGTTGCTGCAATGGCAACCGCGCAGCAGCAGCCACTTCGATGTTGGCCCCCGCGACCGAGATCTGTTGCTTTATCAGCTCCTCCCGCCTCAGCCGCTCAAGTTGCAGGAAGTTGGGAGTAGCCAAAATCCCTCGGCCTTGAAATCTGCTCCGCTTATCCTTCATCGCTCGCCCGGCCGCAAAACGGTGAGACTGCCCCAATGGAGTCGACCATCCTTCCACAGGACACAGTGTCGACTGCGGCGAACCCGGCAAGACCTGCCAAACAAAGAGGCACACGTCTCCGATGAAGCTGAAGACCAAACAAAAGAAACACTAGAAAACTCGGTTTTGGAGAGATTTAGACCTTGGGTTCTTCGTCGCCGTCTTCATCGGTGCTCTCCGCTTCCGTCGTCGGCTCCATGGAGGCAAACAGGGTGTCGTCCAGGAATTCGTCCGGAAGCCAAGAGAAAACCCCACCATCATCATCCGCCATGACCGTCGCCGATGGAGAGAAAGGGAGAGAAGGAGAAGGATGAAGAATAGCCACCGCGCGCTCGCTCGTGGATGGCGGTCGAGGAGATCTTGAATTTAAAGGAGGGGGAGAGAGAGAGAGAAGGGGGTGCGAAATGGTCAGCACATCGCCGCCCGTGTCCGGGTGCATTGGCATGGCGTGAGCGTTGACCAGAGACTTCAAGATTTTTCTCTCTTGCTTTCTGCTCTTGATCTGCAAGGAATAGAAGCCAGGCAGCGACAAACGTGGGCCAGCCCTTGGCCGTCCAAATAATGCTTTTCATTATCGTGATCTTCACCCAAATCAAATCAAAATTAATAAATTTTTTTTTATAAATTAATAATTTTTTTATTAGAATTGATTCGCTAATAATTTAAAATTCAAAAAATTATTTAAATTTTCAATAATAATTTAACTTAATAACTGTATAAAATAATTAATATTAATTTTTAAAGGAAAAAAAATTTAAAACTAAGTTAGTCCTAATCTCGACTTGGCTGGTGCATGACAATTAAAAAAATACGCCAAGCTCAAGAATCCTACACCGAGCAGTCTCCTTCACAAATTGGTAAACTAATTAAAACAGTGATGGAAGGCAAGTATGACTCAATATGGGCTGATGTTCCGGAGGAATTGGTGGCTGCGCTGTGCCGTCCGCTCTGAAGAAGAAATAATAATCGCAGATGGAACTCGCTTAAACCATAAAAACAATACAGATATCACTGCATTTATAGTTTTCATTTGTCACATGAACTCACCCGCCCTGTGACCTACCATATCAAATTAATGGGTAGAGCAGATCCGCTGTGATATCACGCAATTTGTTTATCTGAAGGTGCTCATGCTATCAGCAGCAGGCAGTTGGGACCGCTGGGGTTCAGCTGCAACCACTCTATTTGAGATGATGCAACCCATGAACTGCATGACATGTGCTCCTGTAGCTGTATATGTTACATGATTAGCTAGTAGAGAAGATTGAACAAAAGCCATTGTTACCAAATACCAGATCGTGCGCTAGGTTTGCAATGGAGATGTTACAGGAAGTAACATGAACAAAATGGAATAATCATAACATATAATCAAGCATGAGGGAGACACAATGCACAGGTCCAGTCTTCAGATAGAAAACACGTGAGGCATGCTTCATTGGATTCAATATATTTCCAAAATATAACATGCAGAATCAATAACGAGCTCTTGTTTTGTATAAACACAATGATGCACATAAACTCACAGCCACTCCATGAATCCAAGCTGATGCTGCAAATCATTGCAAGATAGTGTATGTACACAGATCATGTCAGAACGCTACCAAGAGAGCTTGCTCCCTTCCCTTCCACTCAACACCTGCACAAACAAAAACAGGCAGGATAGTTAATTTCTAAAATAAAGAACAGCCAAAATGACAAGGCTGAAATGAATAAACATCAGAAAAACCACCTAAAATCTGGAGGATCTGGTATTTCACAGAAACTATAGAAACTTTCTGATAAGAAATAATGTAGAAGTGTTCGATTAAAATAGATATAACATAGAAGTGCAATTTACAATGTACAACCAACAGTTGAATAAGAATAATGGCACCCTCAAAATATAAAACTCTTAAGCGGCTGAAACAGCACAAATTGGCTTTGAAAGGCTACAAGGTACTGATGTACAAGAGGAAACTGGAGGCTGGTGCAATTACAGACCATCACATCAGTACCAAGCAAATTGCTCTGGAACAGTTAACTACAAAAATAATGTCCTCATCAGTGCCAAATGATTTGTGTGCCTCATCCAGACATTCCAAAGGCACTCTTTCATATTTCCTGCATATTTCACAAGCTAGATTATTTGACACAAAAACCAGAACAGGTACACCCAAAATGTAAATGATGCATAAGAATATGCCCCTAGAACATGAACTGGACTAACCAAACTGTCAGATTATCTTCATTGGATTGGAAAATGCTATTAAACGAAAAAACACTGTGAAAGAATTTTATTGGAAGTTTACTCGCTGTCATTCTGATATTCGACTGTGGCTTTGCATATAAAGCTTTAGTTGAAAATTGCAGATTATATGCAAGAGGTAGAGACCAAATCAAAATGATCAGTAATAGGTAACATAGAATACATGGAGATGAATAATGTTGTGCATTTTGTATTTCACAGGGTGGCAAAACTTTACACATGAAGTTGATACTGAATTTTACATTAATAAAGAATTAATAATGGAGATACCTTGTGCTCGCTGGATCTCTTATTTCAAATTCATCAGTGCCTGCATCATAACCACATATCACAATGTAGTGCCCTAGGAAAGGGAATCGTATAAAAGGGAATTGTATTCAAAGGAACAAATACTCGATAACAAGGATGAGTGCCAAAAAAGTCACCAGATTTAACAGAATAATTATAAGGAGAACATAAGTCCATTTCATTAGCATAAAAATTTTGATGTCAGCAAGCAGTCTAAAGGCAGCCTTTCCAAGTTTCACAAGATGATACATACATCACAAACAGTCATTCAACTTTTTGACTTTTTCTGACAAAAAAATCTTACATGTCATTCTTAATGAAACAGCGGAAAGACAAGATTGCTGAGATAGGTATTGTGTATTGCTGGAACGAATCAATAACAATAAGAAACACAGAAAATATAAATATGAACATATAACAAAGTACGTGGTCAACTTCATCATTGTCTGAGGATAAGGACTCACAGGTCTACCTAAAAATCAGAACAAAATGTGATATGATTGTTATGGATTGGCTTCTTCTGGCAATAAGTGAAACAATTTTGACTTCCAAACCACCAGTGGAATCATGTCGTATACATAAAAGCGCCCTGGAAATCTGGTAAAACAGTTTACGTTTGACTAACATTTCCAATAAATTTATTTTAGCATTTTTCCTTGAAATTTGTTAATATGCATGATTTTCCTACTGAAGTTCCCCTCCGTATAACATTATGAGGCAATTTCCATAATGTTCAAATGAAAATTCAAGAAACCCAACTAACAGTTGACAGCTAGGGAGTGAAATTCCCACCTGTATAATCTGAACTCCCATCATGGCATCTGGAAATAACTACCTCCTTCAGCCAAGATTGACTGCATTGAGCATTATATGCTATTTAGTATATCATGGATTGTTGAATCAGAAAGATGTATCAGATTTATCAGCGGATAGGAAAGAGAAGGAACATTATGCATATAAGAAGTCACCAAATATGTCTGTCTATTCATATAGTATTAAAATTAATCACGCTTCTAAAAGAAAGATATAGAAAATCAGAATACAAGAAGGGACGGCGTCAAAAAATATACCTCAGCTTAATCTTATTGACTAAAGCAATAGCAATATATTGGCCAGACAAAATAAGGGAAGAGATTTCTTTCCCACTTATTGATCTGCACTGCATAAGATATAAAGTTTCTTAAAGCATATTAGTGAACCAAATATTAACTGGTTGATTACAGAATGCTTGATCATACCATTTTAGAGTCCATCACCCACACATGGATACAAGGCAACAAAGATCAAAGATAATTAATTACCTGTATGCTGACCCCAATTTCAAGTGCTTTTCCAAAAAGACTATCAACACGCCCTAGGTCATCCTCCAAGTGATCCTACAATTGAATATCTGGCTTGTGATCCATGCTTGATGCCTCGAAGATAAAAGAAATGAGAAAACTCCATACAAGATATGGGTTTAGGTGAAGCCAATGTTCTATTTAGCAAGGACAAGAAACTGTGAAAATGTGACCACACAGTTAGCAATCCTGAGGAATCAGAAAGACACCTAGGATACTAAGACAGTTCAGACAAGAACTCAAGCATTGAAACAAGATACTAAACATTAGTGGTCAATTACATGATACAACCTGTCCTGATAAAGCCAAAAAGTAACCTCACAAGTCGTGTGACACAGACATCAAGCTTTCCAAGTATATAGAACTTTACCTAATACAACATCTTAAGACAGTATGACATGTTTAAGCAACTGGTCAGGTTTTTCACAAACTAGGCAATCAACTCCAGAAAATTCTGCCTACTTTGTTCTATTCAAAACCATTGATGCTGGACCAGGTGCAAATTTGTCAAAACAGTCAAATAGTCTACTTTCTTTTTATTTTTCCTTTTTATTTCTTTTTGAGAAGAACTATAAACTAAATGCATTTTAACTGGCTATTGTGAAAACTCAAAAAGCATGAACATAATTCTCTACGAAGTTCTTACAATTTTTTGTTAATCGTGGAAATCCAATCATTATTTTTTGTGGATACAAGATGAAAAATGCAAGTTGCATATGTTGATGCTGCTAAACTAATAGATTCATCCTAATATTCAGAATACAACCATTAGCTTTTACTCTTGATTTTTTGAATCATTTGCATTTTTCTTAACAAAATGTCAAATAGATACTGAATGACTAAATAGGAACCACTTTAACTAAACAGAGCAGCAATACAACATCACAGTAACTCCTGAACAAGCAATGGCGAGTATAATGCCACAAGTTTCATTCATAAAGTCAAGCACAATGTCCATTTCTTGATTTTTCTCCAAGAACGAAGTGGTCACCACAAGTTTCATTCATAAAATAAAGCACAATGTCAATTTCTTGATTTTTCTGGAAGAACGAAGTGGTGAAATCTAGAAATTTTGGAACAGGAAAAACAATATCTAAAACAGCCCCATGTGAATGTAGAAACATTTGACATCTCTTTCACAAAGCACACGCCAAAAAATAGTTCCTTCAGAAAGATTTTTAAATGCAATAAATCCCATATATTAAAAAAAAAATTGAACATCTGAAAGACAAACATGAGCGACAACATCAGTGTACAGTTTCATGATCATCAACTCACCTTATAGAAGGCTTCTGCAGAATAATTCGGATTTACACCTAGAGTGACAGTGCAGAAGGAAAATCTAACCGAGTACTCATGCAACGAGTACGCTAAATCAACAGTCCAGATACTGCAACACAAAGAAAGAAAAACATAAAACAAAAATATAAAATTGTCACTGATGGAAATGCAATTCACATAAACACAGCAGAAACTCAGAATCTCACCTCGTTGTTGGGCAGAGCTTCTCCAGATCTTGCAAATTGCAATTGTTGATCCCAAGCGTCTTCATGACCATCAACACGCACGCAAGCCCGCAATCCCAATTGAATTGCTGTCGAACATGAGGAACCTACAACACCAAGATCATCTCATCTAAAAACAAACCCAAAAAGCAAAGCAAAGTGACATGAAATTCAAAATTACTACATCGACAAAGTGAGAGCGAGGGAAGGAGACGACGGGCTCCTCCGATTCTTGATCATCGTCTCCGAGCATCCTGAGCAGCTTCTCGATCATCATGCGCGGCGGCGACATTGATCATCGAAGAAGGGAAGAGATTCTAGGCCTTTCTGCGTTGGATGGGAAAGGAGAGAGTGGCGGAAAGGGGCGAAGGCCTTCGAGAGAGGACGAGGACGCCCGGCGGATCCGGCGATGACACACTTCGAACCCGATGCGGTCGCAGCCGCCTTGCTGACTCGATAATCTTTCTCAAATCTGCGTGGCGTTGGGCCTTGCGGGCGCCCGAGGCCAATCCTACATCGGGCTTCTGTCCGGGCTTGATAGATAGCCCGTGATCATGCTTAGTTTTGCTTTTGGGAAAAGTCCTGTTTTTTCCTTATAAATTGTTTAGTTTTTAACAAACAGCCCTCCAACTTACACATTTATAAAAAATCACCTATTTTATTACCATCAGTAAAAAAATTACTCACATTATACTATAAATGTATAAAGAAATACCTCAATTAAAATATCTAAAAAATATTTTATTTTATTTTTTTTAACTAATTGAATAATATAAAAAGAATCAAATTATCCTCATTTGATTTTATTTCGATAAATTAGTTCACAACTACTGATAATCGGTCTAACAAAATTAAATTTTAAATATTTAGTTTTATACTATTGGACAATCGAATTTTCACAAAAATTACAATAAAATATGCTATTTTTATATTAATTTAATAATTATCTGAACCAACATCAAATAAGGATAATTTAGTTCTTTTATATTAATTTTAATTGATAAAATTAAATTAAAGTAAAATATTTTGTGAATATATTTTAATCAATATGATTTTTTATAAATTTACATTATAAGGCGAGTGATTTTTTACTAAAAATAATAAAACGAGTGATTTTTTTACTAATAGTGATAAGACGAGTGATTTTGCATAAATTTACAATAAATATCTTTTTCAATCTTCTTTCAATCATAACGATCTTATTTAATCTTTTTTTGCTTACACAATTTTCTCAGTTATTTTTTTTTGTCACAACAACCTCACCAACTTTTTTCTATTTGTGTGGTCTTCTCTAACATTTCCTATATTTCAACTATCTTCTCCAATGTTTCTTCCATTGTAGTGACCTTTTATGGTCTTTCCTATGTGGCATCTAAAATTTTTAGATGTATTTACAAATTAACTATATATATATATATATATAATTCTATATACTACTATTTTTTTTTTGTTTCATAGTGTATTCATTTTTTATTTATATGTACTTAATTTTTATATTTTAATTTTTATTTATTTGTAATTATGTGTTTAGGATGTGAATGAATTAATATGTTTTATTAAATGTACTTATATTTGTACCCATTTACATATTAATATCATCCAACTCAATTCAGATTTTAGGAGCAAATAATTTTTACATGGAACATTTCTCAAATAAAATAAATGCATAAAAATTTTAAAAATAAATATTTTTCAAATAAAATGAATATACAATAATTTAAAAATAAATATTTTTCAAATAAAATAAATATATAATATCAAAACAATACGTTTTAGATAAAATGAATATTTTGTTATTATAGAGTGAATACTTTGTATTTAAAAAGTGAATGAGTTAAGGGTTGTGAAGATTTTACTTTGCATTATCTATCTATGCGTGTCATCCATCGTATTTCATAAATGAATAATTTATCCAAAAAATAAATATATAATGGTTAAGAAATAAATATTTTTCATACAAAATAAATGAATAGTAACTAAAAAATAAATAGTTTAAAAAATAAATGCATAATACTAAAAAAATAAATACTTACAATAATAAATACTTTATATTTAATTTTGAATACAATGTCAGAAAAATATTAAATATGAGAATAATAATTACTTCATTCACGAATATATATACAATAATTATTTTTGAACCATACTATAAATGTCTCATATTGTATATGTTTCTTCAAATAAAAAAAATTTATTACTAGGAAATTTCCCTTTTTTCCGTTTTCTAAAATTTATTGTTCAAAATCTCTGCCGTCCACGTTTCACGCCGTTGAACTTTTGCCTGCACTACGCATGGCTGTTCAGACCCCGAGAGCTGCTCTGGAATTATATCACCTGCTTCACTGCCCTGCTGTGGTCGCCCCTTAGAGAGAGAGATGGGCGGAGATCGGAAGATCGGAGTGGCGGTGGACTTTTCCAAGAGCAGCAAGAGGGCGCTAGCGTGGGGGATCGACAACCTCCTCGACGCCGGCGACACTCTCGTCGTCCTCCACGTCAAACACGGGCAGACCAATGATGGCAAGCACGCACTCTGGGCCGAATCCGGATCGCGTACTCCCCTCCCCCATCTTTTCCTTTCTTTTCCCCATCCTACGATCCTTTTGCTAACCGAGGCTTTTCTCCGATCAGCCCTGATCCCTCTGTCGGAGTTCCGGCAGCCGGAGGTGATGAAGCACTACGACATCGCCACCGACGCTGAGGTCCTCGACTTGCTCGACACCGCTTCCAGGCAGAAGGAGGTCCTCGTTCGTTAATTTTCCGGTGATTAGGGTTTATCATTTGGTTTGGTGATCATTTATTGTGGAATTTTAGGTGACGATCGTGACAAAGATGTACTGGGGAGACGCGAGGGAGAAACTCTGTGAAGCCGTGGCGGATCTGAAGCTGGACTCGCTGG
Source organism: Trichopus zeylanicus subsp. travancoricus (assembly GCA_005019695.1). Classification (NCBI taxonomy): domain Eukaryota; kingdom Viridiplantae; phylum Streptophyta; class Magnoliopsida; order Dioscoreales; family Dioscoreaceae; genus Trichopus; species Trichopus zeylanicus. The sequence goes on along the minus strand of RXID01014395.1, from coordinate 318,759 downwards.
TCATGGGAAGCCGAGGCCTCGGCCAGATCCGGAGGTTCGTGCCATGGATATCATTTGTTGATCTTTCTATTGCAAGGATATCATTTATTGATCTTGTTGCTGTCCATGGCAACTTGTTAAATGAAGAAAATTTAACCCAGAGCAACATCAAAGATAGCAAGCTAGAATTTATTACTATGTAAAAATCTTTGTCAATAAATGGAAAATTTAGATGCACAGCAATAAAAGGATAGATTGTGAATTCTCATCTCCCGATTTCTTGATCAGACAACCCGTTTCCCTGTCAGCGTTTACAGTGCATGTGAGATTTAATGTTGTGTGGTGATTTATGTTCTGAAGCAAGTGTTTTCTTATTGCTAGCCTTTTCAAAATAGCTTATTGCCACAATCTTATCCTTTATTTTATGTCATTGGTAGGAATGCTTAGTTGATAATTTGAACATGAGTACTTTACAGTTGCAAATTAGGTTGCAAGCCGTCCAAATTGCATCAAATGACGTGCATGACAAATTTTTCTTCCATTGTTGCTTCATCAGAGAAATAACTACTTGTGATAGTTTTCTTTTGCAGTCAGTTCAAAACCTGCACGCAAAAGTTATACATATTGTGTCAGCAAACAAAACATTCTGTTTGCAAGTGCTTTTGATTGGCTAGCTTATGTTTTAGACTGTTCCAGATGTTTGTCTATGTCGGAAATTAACAACTTAAATAGAATGTTGATGTGGAGGAGGAGCAAGGAGAGGAGATTAAGTGACACCAATACACTGATTCACTTCAATATGACATTATTCATATGCCTTATGCCCTGTATGAAATTACCCAAGTAAATAAAGCAAATGACTCTCATACACCTTTTCCATTAAATCCCTATGGTATAAATAGTATTAATGAGTCTAGTAAGCAGCACAAGTATATGCATAACTAGTAGCTGCTTTTTTGTCTAGGGTCCAGCTTGAATTTTATTTGTTTGTGACTCATTCATGAGCATCAACCAGAGGGTTTCTTCTGAATAGTTAGTTTCATTTCAACAATCATTTCTTGGTCAGGGAAAAAATAAGCTAGCTGACTTCTTTGTAATTTTAGAACTGTGATGATTTCATTATCAAATCAACACACTTGGCATCAGTAACTCATTTATCAAATAATGTCCACAGCATGACCACGTGATGAATAAACAAGTTTGCAATTTTTCAATATCTAGGATAAGAGATGTTTTTTCACTGGGGATATAACTGTATTCTGAAGAAAATAACTGCAGTAACAGTTATATCAGGTTTTCCAATTCCTGTCAAAATTCTAGTATCAAGTAGGAAAGGTTCATTAGAGTGTACTCTAACCCAATTTGTCTTTGTGCAGGATTTTGTTGGGTAGTGTAACAAACTATGTGCTAGCAAGTGCTTCATGCCCTGTGACCATCGTCAAGGATCCCGAGTTCAAGCATTGATTGGTGTTAAGAGGATTGTTTACTGTTATGAACTTTTTATGGCCATATGAACTTTTTATTAGATAAGAGTGTGAAGTCCCTATGTACGCACTGACAGATTTTACAGCTCATGATGTTTGATTGAGAATAAATGGAAAGGCTTGTTGTGCTGAATAGTATTTCATCTGTATTTGGCGGTGTGCTGAAGGTATGGTAACTCTTCATCTGTATTTGGCCGTGTGCTGAAGGTATGGTAACTCCTTTAATGAAGCCTCTCCTGTGGAATGACCTGCCGTGACTACTCACATGCCACTCCTTGGTTTTGATGAAGAAACTGGTCCGTCATCAGCAGATTTTAAGTTTAATTTTGTCTGCTTAACTGTTATCTAAAACTTAAAAATAATGCAGAGAATGCATTTTGATCAAATTTACTGAATCAACTCAGGAGCTGCGTTGACTGCGCGGTTGTATCCACCTCTCTTGTAGGTGGAACGCTTTCGGTATGGGTTTGGGGTTGGAGGACCCGGCCCGTTGGTGCAAGCAATCCCCCTGAGAAAGCCCACTGGGCCTTCTCCAGATTCCCGATTGCCACCCGTTTACAGACTCCAAGGCGGGAGACGGAAGCAAAATTCCGGATTCGGAACCCTAAGTTTCGCCAGTCCCGATTCCTCCTCTCTCCCCGCGCGTCTCCATCTCTCCCGCAGACTCGAGGAACGGCGGAATCTAATCTCTCTTTTGGTCTCCTTCCTCAAATTTTTTTTCGTTTCACTTGAGATGAAATCGTGAACTCCATCCCTTTGCTGTCTGATCTCTTCCAGTAAAATGTACGGGAGACGAGCATCTCAACTTCTGAGGGAACTCTCCTCCTCCGAACCAGGACAGCTTACTCCTTTCAATGTAAGTTCCTCGTTCAGATCTTTCAATTTCGTTGTATTTTCTGAAGCGGATTTGATTCATGCCCAGTATGAATAGATTATGCTTAAGTTGTATGAAGAAGATATGGCAAATCTCTACCTGCATTGAACAAGAAATGATCGAACACTAGGATCGCCAAATGTTTTCTTAGATTCTCACAAGGAAAAATCTTGATGCTCGGAACGAACATGAAATTTTGGACTTTTTGCAGTTTAGACATATTCTTTGGGAATTCTAGAGTTCTGTCAAAAAATTGCTATATGTGTATAATTCTTCTGCTTGTTTAATACTCTCTCTTTTTCCGTTGTGTTTGACACGGTCTACTTTGTTTTGTTGCTTCAATTTTATTTATTTATTAATTATTATTATTATTATTATTTGCACTTATTCATTGTTCCACTATTTTGTTGGTCATGGCCATTCACTTTCAGCTTGCACTTATGCCATGTTAATAATGTAGAGTGATGTATTCGAGCAAGTAATTAAAGAATGCAATGAGCATAGCCAACAGCTTCATTCACTCATCAGGTATGCCTCTTTGCTATGTCAAATCTAACATGATGTATTTGCTAAAAAATAAAAAAGGATTGAATCATATGCAAGCAAAAAATGTGCAACTTCTTTGTCGGTTTTTTGGCATAACTAAGTACGTTGTTGTTAACAGTGGATATGGACCTTTTGATGGTTGATCATTTAGTGAACAATCATCATATTTTGGCACTATTTAACTAACTACTAGTATGCTACTCTGTGAAGGAAAATTGAAGACCAAAATCTAGACATACAAACTGCAAGGAATGAGGATCACTTTGGTGCTGTTATTCACCATCTTTCTTTACTCCGCAACAAACGTTGCCTCATGGCTTACATGTAATTGGTTGCTCACTTGCTTATATAATAATGATAATAATAGTTATTATTTATTGTGTTACTGCTTATTTAACAAATTTGTCAGACTCTAATTTGTAGGATTGATACTGTGGAACTAAACTTTTTGGGGTTTTTCTCTAAAGTTTTTGTTTCTTGAATCAACAGGTACAACCGAGCAGAAGTTATCCAAAGCTTGAGATGGAAAATTGGTCCTGTACTTCCTCGAGAGATTCAGGAAAAGCTAAATTATTCAGAAGAAGAGTATTTTAAAAAACATTCTACATCAATTGAATCCTATATGGCGAAGCTGGATTTGGACCTAGCTGTGGTATAGCTTTTTTTAACCTGCTTTTCCTAGTAATGCTTTTTAGTTGGCAACCTAAGTGTGTGTATCTATTATTTTGAAGTGCATACTAAAGCAGGTCTAATTATCTAGGATATGGTGCCTCCGAAGGATCCTTATATTCAAGTTAGAGTACTTGATGACATTGGGGATGTCATTCTTGGTGATCTAGAGGTATCTCTGACTCGAAATTCAGTCCATTTTCTCAGGCGGACTGACGCTGAGCAATTTATTTCCCAGGTGCGACAACTTTTAAGCTCTTATTCTCCCACCTTTTTTTTATAACAGTGCTTTTTGTGAACTCTAGGGTTTGATGGAGGAATTTCTAGAGTGATGGAAGGTCCGAGTTCTAAGAACTCATCCATATTCTCAGGTTAGTTTCCTTGCCCGGACAGAGCTTCATTTTGGTTCAGTTGGTGCAAACTGATTTTTTTTTGCTTGTGATGTATTTATACTAACCATTGCAATTTTCACCAGACAGATGAGGAATGTTGATGCCAAAGCTATTCCTATGTAAATTTAGGAGATCTTTAGAATAGCAATAGCATCATATAAGCAAATTTGTAGAGTGCGCCTGCTATTCTGATTCTAGTTATCACGTTTTCACATTACCTAAATGGCAACTGTTCGTTTGTAAGGCAAAATTCATTTTTCATGTTTTGAAGTACATGTCTTATCAGTCAGTACTTGGATTTTGGCATGGACTCAAATCCTTTGAATACCATTTCAAAATGTGCTCTGCTGTTGGCTTTTCTGCTACAAATTGTGGAAAACAGTGTTATTTATTCAGGGCCCATTTGGGCACCTACATTGGATATAAGCAGGATACTCATCATTGAGGCACTGGAGGTGTGATGTATGGAATTTAGTGGAGGAAATTTAGGTTTAGGAAAAGGGAAATGCAATCTTTATTTTCTTCAGATAATGTGAATTGCTCTGAAGATTAATAGTTAACTCTGGAATTTGAGAATGGATGGCCTGGATATCAGCATGAGTTTAGCTAGTCCACTCCATCTCGGTTTAAACGGCCCCTCAATTTGGATTAGAGACAAACTTTAGAATCTTTGATCCGGTGTTTCTGCTGATGGCCAGGCCATATCATGTTCTTAATATCTGCTAAGGCTGTTAGTTTGTTTTTTATGGTTCGTCGGCTTTCTGTTCTCTCCAGAACAGCTGAACGCCTAACCATTTGAGTCTATATCTTGTCTTACATCTAGCATGAACTTGATACATCCAAATCCAATATGGTTAAATTACGGCATGCACATAATGTTTTCCCGAGGTTCTGAATCTTTTTTAATGGAAATTTTTTGGCTATAAATAACATTTATGGTCTTCTTGTTGTTGCAGATGGAACGGAAACCCAGATTCTCAAGAATCAATGAAGAGATAACAAGGCCCCATGCTCTCCTGACAATGATGGGCTTGGATTCCCATTATAGGTGTTCTCTAATGTCTCTAGGTGTTCCATTGGAGTAGGGTTGAAGTTTGCAATGCATCATTATATACATAATTCAGCTGCAGGTTTAGTTGGATCTGCAGCGGGGACCAGCTTAATTGCTCATGATACTTATCTGAACTTTTCTATTTCTGAATCCTGCCTTGATTAACAGTCCCCAAGTTGTACCATTTGGGCATCCTTCGCTTGTGCATGACATGTATGTCTCTCTTAACTTGGATAAAACATTTGAAAGTGCATGAGAGATCAGTTGTGGCAAATGATGATGTGATTTCAAATTTTGTTCCCGCCCATGTCATTAAAGAAACAGGTGTAACCGTTGGGTGAAGGACCGACCTAGGCACCATCTTAATTGGAGGAGGTTGGGGCAACCCGCACCATATGTATTCAAAACCAAGATTGGGACCGCAAAGAGACTTTCAAGCAAAGAATGCCTCAAAAGAATGTCTCAAAAGTGTGATTTTTGAATGCTCAACAAACTCTCTCAATGATATATTGTTTTCTGCCCCTGAAGTGTAAGTGTTTTCTTTGCAAATTTACAATATAACTTGAGTTTTTTTTTTTTGCTAATAATAATAAATTAGATAATTTTTCATATCAAATTATTTTCATTTAATTTTGATTTGGATAAACGGTTTATAATCACCGGATAATTAATTTGATAAAATTGAATTCTTGATTTTCAAATTTATAATATCAAATAGTTTTTATGAAGAATTCTAATGAAAAATGACGAATTAAGAAAGCCAAATGGGCATGCGACATCTGATGTTAGCAAAGTACTAAGTGTACAAATGATAAATTTTTATCTGGTGAAGCGTGTATGAACAAGGATTCCTTCCATTGGAAGAGTCGTAACGGACAGCACTCAAATGGGACCCCGACAGAGGAGCGCACCAAATTCGAAGCCAGCCAATGAATGGCAAACAAGCTTCAAAACCGGTGCCTTTTTATCTGCATGCCCGTTCGCATGATGGTACTTTTCCTCGCCTGTTCATTCAAAAATCCGCTGCTGATTCTCTGCAAACCAGGCTCCTATTTCAAATCAAAGCACTCGGGCGCTCCTCCCCCTTCAACCTCTTCATGAGGTTCATGTGTTAGGCTGGGAGAGCAAGCGCGGAGCGTCGGCAATCATGTCCGTTCGCAAGCTCGCCGCTTCTTTCAGTTCTTCCATGCGCACAGTATGCTTTCTCTTCCACCTTTCTGTACAAATGGTCATCCCCTCATGGATAGACCACCACAATCTTCGTTTCGCAGTGCATGGGACCGCAGGAGACCCCGTCTTCCATTAGTGCACTGCGGTGCATCCCTTCTCAATCCTTTTTCTTTCTTGGCCTTCGGGTTCCCTAAATCTCTCAGACGAGCTCGTGTTCTTGATCGCTCTTCTTCTTCGACGAAGCCCGCTGTCTTCTGGGATTGTCCTGTGTTTGTTGAAGCTGGGGATTTCAGAATGGAGGATTTGGTGAAAAAGATTGGGGTCAAGGATAGTGCCTCTGTTGTCGATGATGGTGGTTGCGAGGGTGAGTGCTTTAGCGATGCAGTGGACAGGGAGCGTGCTGGAAGCAACTATAGTCCTGAAACTTCGACTACCGAAGAGCCGCAGAGCAGTTTCGATTCAGAAGAGTCGTCAAACCGGAGAGAACCACTGGGTGGGCCAATGCGGAAGAACTCAGCTTCTGATTTAGTTGTTTCCGAAGAGAGAACCCACAAGGATAATGTAGAGGTGGTCAAGCTGAAGCCCAATAACTCAGGTTCTGCAACTTGTTCTTTGGATATGCACAGCTTCAATTGTTGGTCATACTCTCATGCCTTCGGGTTGAAATCTTGCGCATCTGTATTTGTTTTTTCAGAGGTTGACATGATGAAGGAGAGGTTTGCGAAATTGCTGCTGGGGGAAGACATGTCTGGCTGTGGAGAAGGGGTGTGCACAGCATTGGCGATCTCCAACGCCATAACCAATCTTTGCGGTACGATTTAGACTCTTGGTTTTCCTAGAGCAGCATTACTGGAATTTGCGGCTTCTTTACTTCATATATGGCTCGATACAAGCACTTAGAAAACCCTGTTGTTTTGTATTTGTTTAGCTACAATATTTGGCCAGCTTTGGAGGTTGGAGCCTTTGCCTCCTGAAAAGAAGTCAATGTGGCAAAGAGAGATGGACTGGCTTCTTTGTGTTAGCGATCACATTGTGGAATTGGTGCCGTGCTTTCAAACGTTTCCTGATGGAAGCAAGCTTGAGGTCACTTCTATATAAATATCCAACACAGTTTGTCTCTCAGATATTCACACGAACTTTTGTCTACCCAATATCAAGCTATATGATTTGTGAAGCGTAGCTTCTCATGTTTCTCTCATAATTATCTTCAGGTTATGACTTGCAGACCACGATCGGATCTATATATCAATCTTCCCGCACTGAGGAAGCTAGACAATATGCTTCTCGTAAGAATTTATTTCACCTCTTTCTATTTGGTATTGATTATGATGAAGTGTATTCATACTAAAACATCATACTTTACCGTAGGAAATGTTAGATAGCTTCATTTGCAGAGAGTTTTGGTATGAAGAAAAAGGAATATTGGCTGCAGATGAAGATAGTTCACGTTCTCTTAATAAGCACTTCAACTATCAAGAAGAGAAGTGGTGGTTGCCTGTACCTCGTGTGCCTCCTCGAGGTCTATATGAAGAAACAAGAAAGCAACTAGAGCACAAACGCGACTGCACAAATCAAATCCTTAAGGCTGCCATGGCCATCAATGACAATGCATTGGCTGAAATGGAAGTTCCCCAATCATACCTCAATTCGCTTCCAAAGGTTTGTCTATCTGTCCATCTTTCAGACTACAATTTCTGTGTGTTTGCAGGAATGTGCTTGAAAGGCCACTGAAAATCTAATGCTTTATTCAATTTCCTGTGTAAATGTTAAATGTTGACACAGATATGATCTCTTACATTGTTGTTGAAGTACAGAATGGAAGAGCCAGCTTAGGCGATGTAATATACCGTTACATTACTTCAGAAGAATTTTCTCCAGAATGCCTCCTGGATTGCCTGGATTTTGCCTCTGAACATCAGGCTCTAGAGATCGCTAATCGCGTCGAGGCATCTATTTACGTCTGGCGTCGGAGGCCAGTTGCTAAACCTGTTAATTACATGAACCGGAATAACCCAAGACCCTCCTGGGGCATCGTCAAGGAGATTATGGTAGATGGCGATAAGAGCGATAAGCGAGACTTGCTCGCGGACAGGGCTGAGACCCTTCTGATATGCTTGAAGCAGAGGTTCCCAGGACTCACACAAACATCCTTGGATATGAGCAAAATCCAATTCAACAAGGTTAGATTGTTATCGAGTAACATCAAGTCTCCTACCAAATGCTGAAAGATTTCTTACTGATTCTGGTGAATGGTCTTCCAGGATGTTGGCAAATCCATTCTAGAAAGCTACTCAAGAGTTCTGGAAAGCCTGGCATTCAACATCTTATCGCGGATCGACGGTTTGCTCTATGCCGACGACTTGGCCAAGCACTCTGATCAGTCATCAGTGGTCCGGCCAGCTAGTGTCATTGTTCACAAAAAAGCTGAAATCCCATGCTCCGTACCCGTCTTCAGCACTCCTTGTGCAACTCCTTGTGCCACACCAGGTTTCTCACCTGCATCATTTGGTAGCCAGACAAGAGGAGAGAGGTCCCCATTCATCAGCAGAAAACCTCCCAACCGAGGATTCTGTATCAAAAAGGTCTTGACAGACTACCTTGGTGTCGATACAAGAGGCAAAAATACTAGTCATATGAGCCGAGAACCCGCAGCTTCATGATGAGAACTTGAGAACTTCAAGCTTCCTTCAGTTTCAAACAGCTCAGTTTACCGAATCGATGATTATCGTTTCAGTTTCTATATATTCTGTCCTGTCTGATATGTTAAATTTATCGACATTCCTGTTAACATGTTATAGTTTGCAAAGATTTATCGATCATTAACATGTTACAGATGATTCTGGATGTAAAACTCAAAAGAGTTTGTCCAAGGCAGTTTACGTTTGCATTCTTCTCTTTCAATTTCTGGGTTTTTATGCAAAACTTGCAACACGTGATGTAATGGAAGTTTGTAAAATTGGGGGTTTTTGCAAAACACCACAACGCGCTTTCCTCTTTCGGTCGATCTCGGACAAGGAATTCATCCAGTCCACGACGAACGCGATGGAGCCGATAGGCGAGTGGCCGAGCAGCAGATCCGACGACGGCGGCGGAGGAACCAGCATTCACATCACCGCCCTCGACGGTATCATCAACGTCAACTCGCTGTTCACGCTCGCCGTCTTCGTGGGGCTGGCCTGGAACCCCACCGACCAGACCGCCACCCTCGCCACCCCTAGCTGCGCCGCGGGAAGCCGGGTCGAAGAGGACCTCGTCTCCTTCCACGTCTACGCCTTTGCCTCCTTCCTCTTCTCCAGCCTCGTCGCCCTCTGCCTCAAGCAAGCCATCCGCCTCGCCCGGAACAATCACCGCCACGTCACCCCCCGCATCGCGCGCGTCAACCGCACTCTCCTGCGCGGCGGAATCCTGGCGTCGGCCGTGGGCTCCGTCTCCGGTTGTGGATTCCTGATGATTGCGCTGATAAATGTCGTCCAGGTCAAGCTCGGCAGGCTTGCCTGCGGCTCCTCCGCCGCTGTGGGGGCCATCGTCCCCCTCGTCACCCTCGTCCCCGCCGCCATGCTCATCTACACCAGTATTGTCTTCTATGCCTTCACCCGCTGATCAAATTGAATCCCACTTACCATTTGTGGAGCGAAGGTTTGTGCTCGTTCATGTAATCTGAAATTCTTCTTCTTTCTCGAATTTATGTACTAGTTTTCAATTCTGTTATAGATTGGAACATCTGTGAGGCATTTTGTGATCATATCTTGTTGAATGCCGAAAAGCCTTGTGTTTGATTTTTTTCATCTTCTGATGAGTGGCGGCGGCTTTGGTTTTCTTCCATTTTATAGCTTCTTTTTTATTAGAAAACTGTATGGAGATTGAACAGAAAGCGCCTACATTAGCTGGATCACGTGGGAAACACTTAGTCAAACGATAAAAGCTCATCTCTTGATCCTCGTAAAATAGTTGGTATGTTTCATCTTCAGATCTAATTCATCTTTGTCTTCATTAGCTCATCTCTCCGTTCAAGCTTCAACTATGGCAAAAGATCACCTTTCCAATTCTGCGAGTTTCCGCAAGCTATGTTACCTCCTCTTTTCCTTCTCTGCTCTTTCTTCTATCTCATTCATCTTCTGGTCTCACTGCTCTGCCCCTTGCAATTCTGTGTCTTCCGCGGTTTTGCATAATCAGAATCAGACCATTGAGCTCTTATCCTTCCCTCTAGCTTGGAACCAACTGTCCTTCTCTTCGAAACCATCTCCAAAGCTCCTCAAGATAGCCCTCTTTGTCAAGCGATGGCCGCATCGGAATCTCGCCGGAGGACTAGAGCGCCATGCCCTGACCCTCCATGCTGCGCTCGCAAGAAGAGGTCACGAGGTCCACATCTTCACCACCTCATCAAATGGCACGTATCCGAGCTACCCGAATGCCAACATGAAGTTCCACTTGACCCCTCCATCTCCTGCTGGCTTCCTAAATCAGCCTCTAGCTTGGGAGCAATTTCAGATCCAGAATTCTACTCAGAAACCCTTTGATGTTGTTCACACTGAAAGTGTTGGGCTGTTTCACGGCCGTGCTCGCAATATCAGCAAGCTTGCTGTTTCTTGGCATGGAATAGCATATGAGACCATACATTCTGACATTGTTCAGGACCTTCTTCGTGATCCTAGCGAAGCCCGACAGTCGGTATTGGCAGAGAGAATTGTCAAGGTGATTGACGAAGTAAAGTTCTTCCACAAGTATTCGCACCATGTAGCTACAAGCGATCATGTTGGTGATGTTCTTAAGAGAATTTACATGATCCCAGAAGAAAGAGTTCATATTATTGTCAATGGTGTAGATGAGGACACCTACAAACCAGATCCAGCAAGAGGCGAAGAATTCCGAAGAAAAGTTGGGGTGCCTGAGAATGCAACTCTAGTAATAGGAATGTCTGGGAGGTTAGTGAAGGATAAAGGGCACCCTCTGATGTTTGAAGCTCTGAAACAGATCTACATGGAGGATGATGAATTCAGACAAAATGTTTTTATCCTAGTTGCTGGAGATGGACCGTGGAGAGGAAGATACAAAGACTTGGGCCCAAATTTTCTTCTTTTGGGTCCTTTGCAGCAAGCTCAACTTGCAGGGTTTTACAATTCACTTGATGTTTTCTTGAATCCAACTCTAAGAGCTCAAGGTCTGGATCACACATTCATAGAAGCAATGCTTTCTGGGAAATCAGTTGCGGGAACACGGTTTGCAAGCATCACTGGATCTTTGATCATAGGGTCAGATTTAGGATACACATTTCTGCCAACTGTCGCTTCTCTGAAGGAGTCTATGTACAAAATTTATAGAGATGGAGGAAAGATTCTTAAGAAGAAAGGAGATGTTGCTCGAAATAGAGCAAACCATTTGTTCACTGCCACGAAGATGGCAACCGCCTATGAGAGACTTTTTCTGTGCATCTCTAGAGCAGCTAATATTAGGGATGGATATGATTACTGTAAATACCCTCTTCCATTCGATTAGAGTGTATGGTAATGCCCTATCCATTTTCTAAAACCTAGTGCAAATTTGTTGTAGTGTCAGTCTCCACTAAACCAAATGGCTAGTGAGGTGGAAGTCTCATTAATTGATTCAAAATTTCATCTTGGAGCTTCCCGATTCCTATATATATGCCTTATCAGATGGACATGTGCATAGGAGTCAGAAATGGAGGCTTCAATGAGGTACTTCTATCTCTGTGTTTTGGTTGTAGTTTTAGGGATTGCAGGACCCAAAATGGTTGATGGAGCTGAGGAGTGCGGGAATGATCCAGTGGAGAGAATGTTCTACAGGATGGCTCCATGCGCAGCGGCATCACAAGATCCACAGGCACAGGTTTCAGCAAAATGCTGCTCAGAGGTGCAGCAAATACGCCACCAGTCCGCAGACTGCCTCTGTGCTGTTATGCTCTCAGACACTGCAAAGAGTGCTGGAGTCAAACCAGAAGTGGCAATTACCATTCCCGAGCGCTGCAACCTTGCGGACCGCCCTGTTGGCTACAAATGTGGCAGTAAGTTCACCAACTTCAATTCAGTTACCTTTTCTCCTCCAGTTCTCATCTGCTTACACAGTTGTGAGCTTCTGTAATCAAACTGTTTATTATTTTCAGGTTACACATTGCCTTGAGTGGCATAATGTTGAGGTACCTGGAGTTTACAGGGACTGTTTGTAGCTAGCTGCTGGTCTGATAGCTTGGTTGTTGTAAGTTATGATGTGTGATCTGTGAAAGTAAGGCTTGAACTAGATTTTACTTTTATTTGCACTAAAATTGACACCAGAAGCATAGGACAACAATGACGAAAGAGTTATTGCTAGAATAATCCACTACGAAGATGACAAGTGAATTTTTTAAGCTAACAGAATCAACTGTTAAATTAAAAGAGAGTTGAAAGAGTTTATTTTCGAATAGAGAAAATTATTTTTTTTTGAAAATATATTTTAATTAACTTGAATTTAACTAAACATATGCATCTATTCATGAGCACCTATTTAAAGGTTCATGAAGTTACCTAATAAGAACAATAAATTTTCTAAGAGAAGTAAATTCTTATATAGAGTTTTTAGCAAGTAAATGCCTCTGTTATTGTGAATTTACGAAAAATCACCTATTTAATTACTATTAATAAAAAATTACTTGTCTTATATTATAAATTTACAAAAAATCACATTGACTAAACTATTAAAAAATATTTTATTTTAGTTCAATTTCATCAATTAAAATTAATATAAAGAGTTTAAATTATTCTCTTTTGATTTTATTTTAAATAAATATCAAAGTGGTATAAAAAAATTAAAAATTAAAATTCAGCTTTGTTAATTTGATTGTCTGATAATTATGAACCGGTTATTCAAAATAAAACCGAATGAAAATAATTTGATCTTTTATATTAATATTTTTTGTTAATAGTGATTAAGATAGGTAATGTGTTGCAAATTCACAATAAGAGAGATAGTTATTTGCCAAAAACTTTTTCGTATAACATCCTTCCCATAACATTTGTGCATAAAACACTTTTTTATATATTAATGAACTTAATAAATACTATAAATTTGTTAAATATGATTTATGCTAAGTAAATATCAATAGAGGATGTATAAAAAGTATAAATAACATAAAATTTAATTTGTTCTTATATAGATAATTGTGTTTTATGTCGGAAATATTAGACGCAATGTTTTAAATTTTGGATGAGATATTTCAGTTTCGAACTAAACTAAAAAGTTTTAGTTTAGAATTCGATTTGAAACTTTAAAAATGTATTATTTATATTTATATATGATATTTTTGTCCGAAGCATAGCATAGGTGGTGGAGAGCTTGATTCGAGATCAAGTTGCTTTGGATTGAATCTTGACTGTTATACTTTTTTTTTTCTTTAACGATTGAGACGTATTAGTTTGGATGGGTATCAAAATCAATATGATATTAAAACTTAAAATCTTAGTTAGAAGAGAATGGATCGATGTACTGGTAACTTCAATTTCTTTTCATGATTGCCCCTCCATTGATTGCCCCTCCATGCTAAGGGGTGGGTGTGGCTGTTTGTTTCTTCTTCAGTTCACACACAAACACAATATTTTCTATCTGTTACTGGGAGTTGGTGTTGCCATAAAGAAACTATGCCTTGTATCGTGCTCTCACCACCCACCCAGGCCATTGTGCTGAGGTGATAATGAAACTCTTTGGTCAATTCATGTTTTCTGGAACCATCTCTGAGCAGTAGATATAGCCCTTAGGGAGGGATCATTCTGCACATACGAGAGAGAAAAATGGATATCTCTTTGAAGTATCTTTGCCTCTTTTGTGTGTTTGCACTCACAGTTACTGCAGGTTTAAAGGGAGCTGACGGAGCTGGCGAATGCGGAAGTGTGCCCGCAGATCGTATGGCCTTTAGAATGTCTCCATGTGCATCAGCCTCCCAAGATCCACGGGCCAAAGTTTCTGCAAGTTGCTGCTCGGCAGTTCAAACAATCGGCCGTAACCCACGCTGCCTCTGCGCTGTTATGCTTTCCAAGACTGCACAGAATGCCGGAGTTAAGCCAGCAGTAGCAATGACTATTCCAAAGCGCTGCAACCTTCCCCGTCGCCCTGTGGGTTACAAGTGTGGTGGTAAGTTGTGAGAGCCCATATTTTGATACTTCATTCTTCTGCTTCACCTCGTAAAGCTTGTGGTTGGTTCTTAAACCCTACTGTGTTCCCGCCCAGGTTATACGCTGCCTTGACAGCCCTCGGCAAACTGAAGACCTCAGAGTAGACGGGAAGAGGCTGCTGGCTTCTGTTCTGCCAATGTAATGGCGTATGTAACTTATCTAGGATAAATAATATTGGCAGAGTTCCCAGATGACAAAATCCTTGTTATAATTGTGATGACTGTATATGTCTAATAATTACTGAAAATTACTGAAAGTCATTTCAGTAATTTTTAGTGCGAAGATGCTTGTTAAACTAAACTCAAGTGATCATTCTGGCAGTGTTAGTGTGTACAGTCTGATACTGAATTATTATCTGCTCTCTACTTTGCACTGAAAGGGTCCAAGAGATTCGTCTATAATGAGCTAAAAGTCGAGTAATTTTGACAGTCGCCTACTACAGCCTGATAATAGCAGGTAATTACCGCATGCTATCTGGATTTGATTTGGGCTATGTGGAGATTATTAACCCCCAACGCTATGAGCCCTTGAACAACGACAACAGATCTGGCCAATGGATATGTACAACAATATGCTGACAATTAAACAGTTCATTGTGATTAATCGTTGGCAGCACTTTACGCGTTAAGCATGCGTGTTTGGCATCGCAGTATCTAATGATGATCTGAGATAGTGGACAATTGCAGCTGTTGCCCTGTAGGAATATATGATATGCCAACTCCACTCAGATTGAAACAGTCATTCCACTTATTGTCTTATTTTTCTGGACAGATATTTTCTGCAGAATGGATCATACCTGACACAACTCAAACTGACATAAATCACACCAGGATACAAACTAGTGAACAGCAAAGGTATACATAAAAGGTACACAAATCACACCACTGCTATAGCCTTCGTTCTCTCATGATATAGGCATACTGACTCGAGTAAGCCAGAGAGCCAGTTGAAAACAGGAAAGCCAACTCTCAAACATTCTAATTTGACAAACACACTAACAGTTACAGGTCTGATCAGTCGGTAGCTATATTGACAAGACAGTTTCTGCAGTCACCTCCTTTAAAAAGGGGAGAGAACCTCAGAACTTTGCTGATGCTTCTAGTTAAATATTGGACTCGAATACTGGACTGGTTATTATACGGCAGCCATCTATTATTATAACTGCAGTCCAGGGTACCTGTCAGCATTGTAGTATTGTTAGTTTTGAGCAATTGAAAACAATGGATGAAAAGATGCATCCACAAATATAACAAGCAGATGACAGAGCAAAGCGTGCAATATATTCAAGAACACAGATTCACACTAGCTAGATATATGCTTGATGCCGCCTTGATTTTTATCAGTATGATGGCTGATGTACACTTTGATCGACAGAATTGTTGAAATTTACACAACAATTCCATTGTTCAATTTTGACTATGGCTAGGCTCGTGCATCACAATGTCATTCGATCATTTATATAGGTGGAGAGGGACTTTTAAACAAATCAAAAAGAAAATGAAAAAACTCCGCGAGGTTAATACTCATTTGGTTCTCTTGATAGTCAGAACACTACAGAATATGTGCAAACATAGCTAAAGGTTTCTCTCTGCTTCTAATAGAGCCAAATCCCAGGCATACCAAGCAGGCGGAATTTTCAAAGGAACAAAGTATGTTTTTTTGCGTAAACAACCAACTTAGGTGCTAGATTTTGATTACCTTCCCTCTAAAAGAAGTTACTACCTCCACAAGAAACTTCAGTAGTAAAGGGAACCTGAAATGGCAGCCAAGGTAAATGTAAATGTTTCTGCAATTCTTAAATGTCTCTTTGGGAACAATTTTCCTTGAGTGTTACAATACCTTGCCACCAGTCCCCCCTTGAAGCCATGTTTGGATCATCCAGATCATCTTCTCCATCCTTCTTATTCTGTTGATGCCAAAAACAGTACAATGAATTCAAATTTTTTTTTATAATGAAAGTGAAAGCAGAAACTTAAAACGAAATTTCATGATTTTTCGGTCATATGTACTTACAGTATACTGACTACCATAGTTCTGTGAAAGTGTGTTAGTGCAGAAGTCTTGGCCACCATAATACAAGGATGAACTGAGATTGCATGCATTCACTGCTCCACCAGAATACTTGTCTTTGTTAGCTGTGGTCTGGCCTTTACTTGCGTTTCCTTGGGGTTTGCCATCTGAAAAACATGGTTGCAATTGTTGAGGCCTGGAATTTTGTTTCCAAGAAAGAGCAAGGTCTTTGCTGGAATAAAATTTTCAAAATTTCAAAAGTTTAAAGCAATGTATAGTGCGTTATAAGAAAACTAGGCATAGTTAGGTTGATCAGAAAATGAAGCCACAAAGTGAAAGTTTCAATAGTGGGAAGCACCGAATTGGCAGCAGATCATCAGAACTCTGACAACTCTTCGACCATGACATGTTGTAATGTACTACAATATGCAACAAAAACCTCAGAGGCTTCTACTTCAATTTAACAATCCAACTGAATTTACAAACAAGAATTTCATCATATCCTAAGCTTATGGCAGCTGATAATGTGACACTCGATCCAACATGATATTATCTCTAGGCATTTACAATCCACGGTCCGATTTTAGGGTTTTATTTTTTCCCGTTCTTCGAAAAAGATTTTATTGTTAGATCTACGGCAGTCATCATATTTAGTCTAGTTTTAACTTCGACCCTTTGTTAATGTGAGATTAAAAAAAACTACTGTAAGTTACATGCCTACTACCTATCTACTGGTCCACTATCCCATCGGGCCTAATAATCTTCTTTTCTCAAGAGTTCAGCCTCTCACATTGATCAATAGGTGTAGAGTGGCTCTAATACTACTATATGACGCTTTTGATGCTGCATAATATTATTTCTGAGTGTCTGTCGTCTGCGGTCCACTTGACCCCAAGATTTTATTTTTCTTAATTTTTCAAAAAAAGATCTTCTTCTTATTGAGTGTACGATAGTCATCATACTTAGCTCAGTCTCAATTCCGATATTCCGATATTTTATTGACGTAGGACTAAAGACAATTAATTACATACCTACTATCTCCCTACTAATCCACAGCCCTACCGGATCTTACAGATAAGCAAATAGCAATCTGATGAGAGATGAACTGCAAACATCGACTGGAAGAAACATTCATGCAGTTGTGAGACGCGATTGAAAGACGAACCTGCTGTTGCGCTCTGAGGATTCGTCTTTCTTGAGGAACCAAACAAGTCCGACTGAAATGAACCTCTTCCGGCATCCTGAACCAACCATATAGCACAAAAAAGCAAAAAAAGAAATATTTATCAGAGTTGCCACAGAGGCATCGAAACAAACAAATAACATTAAAGCAAACAGATCAATCTGCGATTCAGAAATACAAGAAAAATCTAACAACAAGTGAAGAAGGAAGAATGAAGTACCGAGGACTTGCCCGCGTCCTTCCGCCCAAAAAGCTCATCCGTTACCGAAGAAGAAGAGCCAGCAGCCTTCTTTCCTTCCATCAGGGTCGCCTCAGCAAAGCAAGCGAGAAAGCAAAGAAGAAGAAGAAGAAGAAGAAGAAGAAGAAGAAGAAATCTCCTGCAACTGGATAAACCCGACACCAACAGAAAACGGAGCAGAACGAGAACACGTGAAGCGCGTATGGTCACGACTGCTTTGTGTCTGTCCAAGAGAAACCCATGTGCCGCCATTTAAAGCACAACGAGAAAATCTCCATTTCTGGCAAAAAAAAAAAAAAGAGAGAGAGAGAAAATATTCGGCTCATTGATTTTTCTTCAATGAATTTATCTGATCAAATTGGATTTGCTCCGAGCTTTTCCTGATCTTTCAAGTTGTGCAAGAATTAATCAAGTCCTGTACGTTGGGTGGGCCGCCGCCGCGTCCACAGTGCAGCATCTTGAGCGGATAAGAAAGGCCCTCTAATTATTATCTAATCGTTAATCAATGTCGGTAATCCGTTGGTGTGTCAGCAGCGGTGATTGCGATGCGTCGAAGCCGCGCAGATAGCGCGTGATACACAGGTTCTTTCGGCTTCTTGTGTTCTCGCTGTTGATTTGATCATGGTCCACATCAAAATCATCGTCTTTCCGTTTTTGTTGATCAAGTTCTTTGACTCCAGTTCGTGTGGGAGAAAACAAAAAAAAAAAAAAAAATTCAAATGCTTCGACTTCACGTCGGAGAATTCAGAAAGTCATCCAGCTCTTTGCGGCAGAATGCACCTCTTGATTGTGAGTTATATGAGGCCAGAAAAGCAAGATTACTGAGAAAAATATTAAATTTACCAAAAACACCTCTAATTTTTAAAATTATCAATAATTCTCCTTTTTTATTTTTGTGCAAAATATATGTTTATATGTGAACAAAACTAATCGTATTAAGAGTTTTTATGTTCATTACGAACAATATATATATATATATATGTCCATATTATTATAACTTTATTTATATTTATTTTATATTATAATTACTTGTATAAAAAGGGGTTATTGGTAATTTTAAAAGTTAGAATGGCTGTTTGATAAATTAAAAAATGTTAAGGAGATTATTGATAGTTTTCTGTACAAGATATGGTATTTTTGGAAGATTCCGGTGGAATTGCAATGAGTGGATAAGCGAGCTCAGTCAAATCATGTGATTGTAAGCCCAGGATCCCTCCATATCCAGACATCCAAGTTGATGCAGACAATTCAGTGACTGCCCATGCTGCTGCTTTTGTCTTTGGGATTACTTACAAAGAAATGAAGCAGATGCATTCGGGAATAAGGTGGTCCATCAGATTCTTCTGTTCAGATTAAAAGAGGATAAATTGGACAAATTCAACACGGAACGAAACACATCTAGTAGCATCAAAACCTGTAGTCGAGGCTCACACATCATAATAGATTATCTCCTAGTTTCTGCAAGAAAAAGAAACCTCAAGCTAGAATACAAACAGTGTCTAACATTGTTCCTAGAGTCTGGACAATGTTTGATGACATCGAGTTTGAGACATGCTCCTCCAAATGCTTCTTTGCATCCCATCTTGTCTTCCGACATTGGCAATCGCAAGCTTCTCCGGAGGTAATTCGTCTTTCTCTTGAACTGCTTTGTTGTACTTGATGGCTAGATTCAGCATCTCCCGCTCAGTTCCTAACATCATATGAGTAATTTACTCAAAAAGTATTAAACCCTATCGAAAGATTTTGCTGTTCCAACAAATAACTTTTCAATCAACAGATGGTTCAGAGGCTCATGTAGCAGAGCCAACAAGCGAAAAAAGAGATCCCATACCTGCACTGTCTGTTCATTAGTTATAGAATGGGTATCAAACAGCTGCAAAATCTACCCATCAGTCCACTTCTTGTGCAGGTCAACATCTTTTTCTTCAAGCTCATTTTTCCTATAATTAATTGCTATGGAGTAGTAATGTCTGTTTAAGCCATGGATCAGTGCCTGATACACAAGTGAAAAATGAGAATGGGAAGCAAGAAAACCAAAGTTGGGGAATATAGAGTTAATTTAACAAGAAATATACTTCAATGGATGGTTTGTTCAGATGTCCAAGGTTAGATGTTGTGTGTCTTGGCCCTTAACCTAGCATCATAGTCTGTGGGTTGATCAAGCAGAAGGCATCAATGACCACCTTCCCCTTGACACTTTGTATTGGGTCCACCACAACAGCAACAGCCCTCTCAAAGTTTCAAAACTCTGAGGGAAATCCAAACAATAAGGAGATGCTTAAAGCCTTAAAATCAATGTGATGACAACAAATATAAAAGCCATACTCATTGAATATAACAGCTTAAGAATCTGTTAAATTAGGACCATTTTCTAGTGACTGAATGATGCAGGACAATTAATAATAGTGTAAAATAAGTAATATTAATTTTACAAGAAAAAAATAATTCTAAAATGAGCTGATTCTGATTCTGATCTCAAATCAAACGGAGCCTTAATGCACCAGGCTCATTGTTGGCTGTTGGGATTTTTACATCTAACCTCTCTACAAATTTAAAAATACGCTTTCATGATTTCGTGATTAATGGTATATACTAGTAATTCCAATCCAAACGGGAGCATAGCTTGAGAGTGCATTAGCATTTAATCCACGAAATCACACTATATAATCAAATTTGCACCTCCAATTAGGAAATCAATTGATCTGACGTCTTTCGATCTAGTACGATATTATCCTTAAGCATTTACTGTAACGCCTCCAATTTAGTACGATATTGTTTTTGGGCGTCTGTGGTCTATGGTTTGCAGTCCATCCAACCCTAAGGTTTTATTTTTCCTACCTCTCCGAAAAAAGGTTTCATTGTTGGGTTTACGGTAGTCATCATATTTAACACAATCTTAATTCCAACATTTTATCGATATGGAACTAAAGATAATTGTTATTAGTTACAGGCTCACTATTTGTCTACTAGTATATTGGTTCATCGGGACTAACAATCTCCCCCCTTAAGGGCTTAATGTTCTCACTGAGCTCACCCATACCGATCAACAGATGCGGAGTGGCTCTGATACGATTATGTGATGCCCCCAACCCTGCACAATATTATTCTTGGGTATATTATTTCTGGGTGTTCGTAGCCCGCAGCCCATCCAACCTTAGGGTTTTGTTTTTCACAGCTTCTTTGGAAAAAGTTTCGTTATTGGGCTTACGATAGTCATTATATTTAGTTCAATCTTAACTTCAACACATTGTCGATGTAAAACTAAAGATAACTGCTTTCAGTTACAGATCCATTGCTTATTTACTGACCTATTAGCCCACCAAACTTAACAATCTTTTCTCCCTCGAGAGCTCAACATTTTGATCTAACTGTAATGCCTTCGGGCGAATCCAATCAAGGATTAGGAGTATGATCATCCCAATTAGCAATATTAGCAGAAAGAATGCTAGTAAGACTAAATGCCAATGATCATGTTTCCTAATTGCTATCCAACACACCCTCCAAGTTTGACTTATGTTCGCATGTATTAAGGTTTATTGGAGCTTTTGTGCTTTAATCAGCATTCACTGTAGGGTAATAGAAAGGGAAAGAACTCTTGATTTGAGACTGTACAAATCATGATAGTAAACAGTAACAAACTAAAAGCAGAGGAACACCAAATTCAATAGCATTTGGTTCGAATTTGAACTATTTCTTCAAGCTTAAGTTACGCCATGATCTTTTACATTCATGTCATACCGAGAAACCATGTATTCATTTTACATGTTCTGGTGTCCCAGCAGGCATGAAAGTCTGGTATCTATTACAGCACAGCGTCACACTTCCATTTAGCCTGCTTAAAATGCCAAACACATCCCGGAAGGTATGCTTGAAAATGAAGAGTAAATCAACAAAGTAGACCAAGAGATTAGTCCTGAGCTAAGTGTTGAGATAATTTGCTGCCATCATTAACTCCAACGACATTTCTGGCTCAATATGGAACTCAAGTCTCCTGCCCATTGCATGAGCAATAATAAAATCAAAATATAAGATCTGCAAGTGAACTATAGTTTGACTTGTGGACACCAAGAAAACAAGGACATAATCAGAGTTATTTTTTGGTTGATTTTGAAGATAAATTGACAGTAAAATTCCACTAACTATAGCAACGACGAAAGTTCAATAGCAAGTGATTTGCTTATACTAGAGAACCCACTATAATGGTACAAACAATGATCAAAGTAATAATACTGCCATAAAGTTGTCATCTTCACTGCCAAAAGGGCCAGATAAGATGAAGAAGCAAAGCCTTGACAATAACCAGAAAAGGAATCGGGTTTTTTCTAGTCAATAAGAAATTATTCCATAGTTCACTGTTAATCATAAAGATAAAATAAGAACAGAACAACAAAAGGGATAGATAGTTCTTAACCAAGCTGTAACTGATAATCAAAGACTAGAGATGGACTACAGTTTGGGCCATAAATCAGTCAAAAGTAGAACACCACTGCTTTGATTAGGCCACTTGAAGTTTCTCCAACAGTTCATAAAAAGGTGACACAGAAGATCAGATGAACATTCTTCTAATGATCATTCCATGCATCATGTGAATTACATTTGGTTCACATCTCAGTTGGATCCAAGTAATTCCAAGTACATGACCTTTTAGAGCCACGTATATAGTTAACACAAGATCCTTCTAGTCCATTTACAAAAAATTGTTTTTGAATGAGCAAAGTATGTTAGTTATTGACTACTTTGAGGATCCCAACAATTTATTCATTTTAAGCAGTCATCAAAAGCATGTGTTGCCTGACTTCTTCATTATGTGATGAGACTGTCTTGTACTTGCATAATCAATAAAATGCCTTATCATAGATTATAAAGAACATGTTTTTCATTTTTAACCTAATGTCTAAGGTGTTTCTGGATAAAGTCTTTAGATTTTGTCTTTCAAGCATGTGGCAGGCTTGTTCACTAAGCACTCATCGAGTTATTTCTTTCCCCTTTCCATGTAGCTTATCATTGGTTGAACAATTAGAGAAACATTGGACACCATGCTGCTTCGATGGTTTCATTTGTATAGCAATCAGCAACGAGTGGCAAATTGATGATAAAGAGTCCCATAAAGATTACACATATTGAGAAAGAAGAAACTAAGAAGAGGAAATTATCTGACAAAGATGACTCTTTTTGCTAAAAGCACTATGTTTTACATCTTTTCCTTCAGCATTTTAGCACACAAATGGTAGATAAAAGAATCCGATTTATGCATATTGCTCACAATCTCTTCAATGACAATATCCACCAAGGAAGAATTATAACCAATACGTAGCTACAGTGGCTTGCAATTCATTCTAGATGGTCACAGGCAATAAGCCACACCAAAATAGCAATTTGAGCACTCAGGTCTCTCGGATTCATGTTAGTTTATCAAACAAGATTATTAGATGATTGTTCAAGTAACAATTCTCAACTATGGAACTAGCTCTTCCTCCTTTCAACTATTCAAAAGAGACAATGAAAAAGCCCATTTTGCTAAAAAAACACTATTTATTCAAGGGAGACTGAATCGTCAACACATGTATGTATCAGTAAAGATATTTCCAAAGCAATTTGCTCCCACAGTGAAAGTCCAAAACTTTAATTCATATACGATGATAATGACTCGTTCGGTAAAAGAAAGGGAGCAAATTTTGGGGAAGACCTGGAGAATTGCAAGGACCAGTAGAAATACTGGCAGATCTTCTCAAGGATCGGGGTGCTGATCTCCGGGAACGTCACCTTGCCGTGCTGCGCCTCCGCGAAGCCACCTGCGACGCGATATCCAAGAAACACGTCGGAAGATTCAAAACCCAAAGGAAATGCATTGAAATAAGAAGGAAGAAGGGAGGAAGGACCTGGGGAGGTGAGCATGTTGCGGATGGTCTGGGAGACCATGGCGGCCTTCTTGTCGATCACGAACTCGAAGCCCTCCGCGCTTATCAGCTTCACCGTCTCCTCCTTCTTCATCTCCCTCGATCCTCTCCTCCCTTCCTCTGTCCAATCGCGTAGATACGCCAGGGCTGTAGGAACTAGGAAGCCTTGGAAGAAATGGGCCCATGGAAACTTGCCAAATCAGTACTTAGAAATACTGAATTAGCGTATGTATTTTTTTTTAAAAAAATTCAATTATGTTCATTTTCCTCTAAATAATATTTTTACGCTTATGCCCTTTAAACCAAAATAATGCTATTTTTATAATAAAAACATTATAAAATTACTAAAGTAATTTTTGTATAGTTAAATACGATATTTTAAAATGTATATGAAAAATGTATTTTTACCATTTTATAACTCTTTTCAAAATAGAAAATATTTTAATTTAAGAGATATTAATGGAAAAAAAATGATTTAAGGAGGTACGAATGTAATTAAAGTAAGATTTATGTAGAATGGCACACATAAAAGAGTACCTCTTAGTAGCATGGAAAAATGTGACCCCTCTAGAACTTAGAGAATTTAATATGAGAAAAAAAAAATCCTAAAACTTCTGAAACTTTTTTATTTTTTAAAAAATTTCTTTTAATTTTTTAGATTTTTAATTAGTCCATATCAGTATATTTTAATTTATTACTGTACCTATAACACATATTATTATATTTATAATAGTATTATAATACATATTCTTATACTTATATAATATATTTTTTATATATGCAATCAAAATTAAATATATATAACTAAATATGGGAAAGTGATGGTGTAAACTCTTGTAAGAATTTGAGTCCCTGAGTATGGAGAGCTAACTCTAAATGTTTGAATTTATTTAAAATTCAAATGGTGAGTTAATATGTGGTTGAGTTCTCTCAATGAAGTATAGTTCTTTGTTGGTTTTGGTTTAAAAAAATCTTTGAGATTTGATTTACTAAGTTGATTCTTGTTGAGGAAATTTAAAGAGTGTTGAACTGAAAAATATAATGTTCCGAATACTAAATTATTCTAAAAAATTAAACTCATGGAATATATACTTTTTTCATCATATATATTGGACTCTATTTATCTAATATCCGATATGAAACTAATTTATCATTCATAATACTTTACTTAACTGGTTTCATCTTGTGATTCATACTAACAGATTTTTATTTTTATTTTTAATTTTTTAAGAGAGATTAACATGTGACTCAATTCAGTCACATCATCACAGTAATTTCGACCTTAAGAATTTGTATAGATTCGAACTTGAAGTTTTGATACTATTTGTTGGGGAGTCGAAAGAGTGTTGAACCGAATAATTTAGTGGACTAGATACTAAACCATCCCAAAAAGCCTAAACTCATATTATATAAGTCTTTTTCACTATATATAACAGATTCTATTTATCCCATTACGCCCTAAAATCGAGACGTAACAAGCGTCTTATACCTTCCTAGATAACATGTATATAAGGCTCATCTTGTATAATTATAAAATATAGATTTTTGTAATAATTTTGTAACTTATAATAATAGTTTTAATATATATTACTAACATCTAATATAATATAACAAAACTAATAAAGAATACACCTAAAATCAGGGGTAATGAAATCATAAGTTAAAAATATAAGTAAGTCACAAGAGTCCAAATAATTCAATAATATAATTCGTAGTTAAACTCTAAAACTCAAATAATCAACCAATAATATCCTAAATAATCACTTATTTTTTAATAACAAATAATGTCTAAAAATAATTTTGTAGATTGTTATATATCCCTTTTTTCGAACTAATCTCTAGAATCAGAACCTGTAAGAGAATAAGTAATCCTATGTTAAGTTGATAATTTAATATGAAATAAAATTTCAAAGTATGTTTTTCATTAAGTATCAATTTTTTATGGAGTTATATTCAAAATTAAATAATAAACTCGTATGTCATTAAAATAAACATTCTTTTCTAGAGGAGAAAGATAATGAAAATAATAATAGTAAAATACTAATAATGATATATAAGTAAATAATGATTGGTGTCTCCTTTATAAAATCGGGTACACACATAATAGGTATTCCGAGTCACAAGCACATTGGCACACTTAAATTCAGTGATTTTTTCACGAATACACGATGTTCTAGAAGAGACTACAACACGAATATATCGCTATTTTGCTATATGTTGGTGACAGCGAAATCGATTTCTCACAATCATATGTATGTCGATATGACTATTGTTTAACCCCCAATGGCAGGGTCACAATACAAATCATGATGGAGACAACATAGTCAAATTTAACAGAATAAAGTAAATCATATACTACTCACACAAGAGATATCATAATTAAAAAATACATATATAATTTTTTGAAATAAAATATAGTTCTATATGAATATATAACAAAAATATTAATGATAAATAAATAAATATATTTATTTATTTATAAGCATGGTTTTCTTGATCTCAAATCATGGAATCACACGCATTTCACAAGTCACGATATAATATAACATTATATCAATTAGATAAAACTTCATTTTAAATGAATAAAATGTATGAAAACATAGTAATTTAAGAAAATAAATTATTTTAGTATATTAAAATATTACTTAGCACTAATGGGAGTTACTCATTCTCTCACCTGACGAGAAAAATACAAAATAAATCACAAGTAAGAGTTTTAAATATCATCCAAATCTAAATTATCAAACAAAATTTCAATTACAATCCATAATCATTCAAATATGTTTCTAAATAAAGTAATTCAATATCAAATTTAATAACTTACATTGATTTTCATCTAATCATATTTTAGGATTAAACAAAATTTAAGTGAAATTCATTCATCATATCAAAACATGCATTTCTCTGCGATAATACAGAGAAGCTTCTGTGTGCCGCCGCCCCCGCCACCGGACAAAATGCCACATCATTCCATCGCATGACACGCTTCTCACTGATTTTTTGCTTATAACCACCCCCCCCCCCCCCCCCCCCCCAAACCCCTCTCTCATTGTTTTGTCATATTTGAAAAAATGGAAATACACCTCGAATTTTAGAAAAATGTTTGTTCAGCTCAGAAAAAATTTACATTATCATGAAAAATCAGTAATATATAATAATAAAAAATTGTAGGCGGTTTTTTGAAAAAACCCTTTAATTAATTAAAAAAATAAAAAATTCCAATATTTTTAAAAAATATATATATGCATATATAAAATTATAAATTTATAAGGGACCGTTTCAACTAGGGGTGTGCATTCGGTTAAAACCGAACCGAACCGGCCGAACCGAATTTTTTGAAATTTTCGAAAACCAAAATCGAACCGAACCGAACAGTAATAGAACCGAACCGAACCGAAATATTTTGGTTCGGTTCGGTTATAACCGAATTGCAAAACCGAAATTGACAGGGTTTAAATCTGGTCATTTGCATAAGGGATTAAGGGGGAAAAAAAATTTAGTACAAGATATACAACAACAACACAGCAGGAGCAACACAGCAGCAGCAGGAGCAACACAGCAGGAGGCTAGGAGCAGCAGCAGCAGCAACAACACTTGAAGTATAATGTACATAATTGTCATATTTGCAAGAGCAGGCAGCAGCAGGAGCAACACAGCAGGAGCAGCAGGAGGCTAGGAGCAACACAGCAGGAGCAACACAGGCATACAACAGGAGGCTAGGAGCAGCAGGAGCAGGAGCAACACAGCAGGAGCAACACAGGCATACAGCAGGAGGCTAGGAGCAGCAGGAGCAGGAGGAACACAGCAGGAGCAAGTGAGCAACACAGCAGGAGCAGCAGGAGGCTAGGAGCAGCAGCAGTAGCCAGCAGGAGCAATACAGCAGGAGCAAGTGAGCAACACAGCAGGAGTAGCAGCAGCAACAACAACACAGCAGGAGGCTAGGAGCAGCAGCAGCAGTCAGCAGGAGCAATACAGCAGGAGCAAGTGAGCAACACAGCAGGAGCAGCAGCAACAACAACAACACAGCAGGAGCAACACAGTAGGAGCAACACAGCAGCAGGAGCAGGAGCAGCAAGAGCAGGAGCAACACAGCAGGAGGCTAGGAGCAGCAGCAGCAGGAGCAACACAGCAGGAGCAAGTGAGCAACACAGCAGGAGCAGCAGCAACAACAACAACACAGCAGGAGCAACACAACAGGAGACTAGGAGCAGGAGCAGGAGGAGCAGGAGCAGGAGCAGCAGGAGGCTAGGAGCAGCACCCCTAGGAGCAACACAGCAAGAGCAAGTGAGCAACACAGCAGGAGAAGCAGGAGGCTAGGAGCAGCAGCAACAACAAGTCAACAACAACACAGCAGCAGGAGGAGCAACACAGCAGGAGCCAGGAGCAGCACAACAGGAGGCTAGGAGAAGGCTGAGCAGTAACAGCAGGACAATGTATAGTTGCAGACTAGCAGTCTAGCAGAAGCGGGCAAGCTGCAAAATACTTCAACAACTCAAATTCATGTAACAAGACAGTTCAAGACTTCAAGTCGCAGGAGCAGCAGTCAGCAGAGCAGCAGGAGCAGCATAGGAGCAGGAGAAGCACAATAGCAGGAGCATGTATATTGTATAGTATCAGAAGCTGGCAAGCTGCACTGCTGCAGAACACTTCAACAGTTATGTGGTTTAGAATAAATATGATCAACTGTAATTATGTGGTTCAAAATAAATAACAGTAATTATGTGGTTCAAAATAAATATGATCAATTCAGTAATCAGTTAGCATTTTAACTTTAAAGGATTATATCATGCCAAATGATCCATTAAGAAAAAAGCTTGAGAAATCTCATGTAGTCCTGTGTACAGAAGTAACAAAACAGAAGCCAGAACTCAGAAGGCCCAGAACCAGAAGTTCCAACTTCCAAGCAGCATAACATTACTAGGGTGAAGCCAAAGAATGAGACAATCGTCAAATCAGTCACTTGCCCATATGCGAGCATAGCATATGGCAATGAGCCAATGATTCAACATCTTCATCGCCTCAAACAGCTTATGAAAAATTCAACAAATATCATTAAAAAAACCATAAAACAATTCCAAGAGGGTCATACTATCATATTCCCTCTCTGGCTGTCCCCGTGAGCGAATGGTAGGTAGTGGTTGCCATTACAGGCCATCCAAACAACCATGCTATTGCTACAAGTAGGGGTGTGCATTCGGTTAAAACCGAACCGAACCGAACCGAACCAGAGTAGGGGACCATTGGAACACCTCCGCATCAAAACACCAAAGACAAAAAAAACCTCAAATAAAAGCAAAAATTCAAGAGGCTCAGATGGCTTTAATGCATCATCAAAAACGAAGATGTCTCCCCTCAGGCATCAACCTGCTTGGCTGCTTTATACTGCACGTAGACGTAGATACATTGCCCTCATTTGCAACTTCGATAGCCATAGGCGCAGAACTTTCCTGCGAGGCAGAAATTGGCATTGGACTTGGAATAACTGGATTTGTGCTTGAAAGCTGCTGACTGTCATCCTGGTTCAACATCTGTCAATAGAAAAATACAGAATTACATATCAAATTGTATGAAATCAAAAACCCCTAATTTAATTTCACAAAATTCAACCCTAACCTTGCAATTTGATCCCGATGATGCCGTTGTAGAACCCTAATTTCACAAAACCCTAATTTAATTTCACAAAAAATCAACTTTAAATTTCATAATTTCCGAAATACTCTCAACTTACAGCTTAATCCGTTGTAGAAAAATGAGAGATTGAAGCTCAGAGCGCGACCAGAGAGATATTGAGGGGTTGGGACTGAGAGTCAGAGCCTCAGAGGAGAGGAGGAGGGGGGTAGTCCGGGGGTGGACCGTGGACGAAAGGATTAACAATAAAATCGTATGAAATCAAAAAACCCTAATTTAATTTCACAAAAAATCAACCCTAAATACCCTCACCTTGCAGCTTAATCCGTCGACTCGTAGAAAAATGAGAAGATTGAAACTCAGAGCGTCGACTAGAGAGAGGCGTCGCCGCGTCGGGACTCAGAGCCTCAGTCCTCAGAGGAGGAGGGCCAGGGGCCGGGGGTGGACGAAAGCTGGAGGGATGAAGGCGCAGCACCGCAGGTCCGCAGCGGCGAGAGCGAGAGCGGCGAGAGCCAGAGCGAGAGCGGCGAGAGCCAGAGCAGCGAGAGCGGCGAGAGCGAGTACGAGAGCGCCGAGAGGGTTAGGGTTAGGGTTAGTAGAACAGCAGGCGTCCGAACCGCTCTGCTGAAAACGGAGATTATATAGGCGATCCGGTCTGTTCGAGCCGATTAGATCAAAACCAAAACCAAAATCGCAGTATATAGATATATATATATAATTCGGTTCGATTCGGTTTTTACGGTTTTCGAAAATCAGAAACCGAAACCGAACCGAAATTTTAAATTTTTTTTTTTAAAACCGAAACCGAACCGAGAACCGAATAAACCGAACCGAATTGGTTATTCGGTTTCGGTCAGTCGGTTCGGTTAAGTTAAAATCGAATAGTGCACCCCCTAGTTTCAACTTCAAAAATCGCCCTTCGCCGGCTCATCTCCTTCTCTCTCTCTCTCTCTCTCTCTCTCTCTCTCTCCCCCCTCCTCTCGCCATCTGCTGCCGTCCCGATCTCTGCTCCCCGTTGCTTCCTTGACAGCATCGAATTTTGTGGGATTCTTCCGGTGGCATCTGAATTGAGGTAGTTTCTCTCAATTTCTCTGTGTTTTTTCAATCTTCTTTTTCGGTATTATGTTGTGATTTTGTCTGATTTGTGCGAATTTTCTTTCGGGTTTTTAGATCTGAGGGCAGCGATCCGGATTGGAAATGGGGCACAGGGTGGATCACGAGTACGACTACCTGTTTAAGATCGTTCTGATCGGCGACTCCGGTGTTGGTAAATCGAACATCCTCTCCAGGTTCACGAGGAATGAGTTCTGCTTGGAATCCAAGTCCACCATCGGCGTCGAGTTCGCCACCAGGACGCTTCAGGTGAGCTTTTCTCCTCTGAGCTTCTGGATCTCCGGCAGCGTCCTCGTTTTCAATAGATTCTGAACTGTTCTGGTGTCAATTATAGTGGATGATTGATTCTAGATATTGAGTTTTGGTGTCCGCAATGTTTTTCGTAGAAAGATTCATGCGTCTCGACTTTGTTTATGCGACATATCATAGGAAATGCTGCTGGAATTGAGCGCCTGATTATCTTGTAGTTTGGTTGATTCACATTGTTCACCAATATTGAGATCCGTCTGAAAACATGCGAAAATTTGCGAGCTAGTGAAAAGAGTGCTTACAGGCAGCTCGTTAATCTGTAACGAATAAGGGGAGGTTACATTCTAAGAATGAAGACACTTGTCGGTCGCGAATTACTGCACAGGATATTCACGGCTACGTCGGAGAGCCAGGGGTTTTCAGATTTTTGATGGATTATTAGCCCTAATTTCTTGTGATAATACAAGCATATATGTGATTCCTCTGTCTTACGTGGGATGTCCTCTGCAGGCGTCCAAAAGACCGCCGTTTTGGTTGCCTATGGGGATAGCGTTGTTGGATATAGAAGATTGATGAATGATTGTTAACTTCTTATCTTTGATCAATTAGAAATCAAAGCAGTGCCTTTTCATATTTTTCTTACTTTTGCTGCGAGAAACTCTTCAAACTAGTATTGCTTCACATCAGGCCATTCTGTGGCTCTTACTTCCCAGTTGTGGTAAAGCTACAAATTCGACGTCCCAATTATCTGACTTTGATTTTAAGAATACATTTAGCTCTGCAAATTTTTTATGAGGTATTTAGTTGCTGAATAAACTGTCTCCTGCAGTTTTTCGGTAGAGCCACAATGTTGTTTTAATTGCTTGTGGGCAATTGTTTTGCTTTTTGAGCAGATTGAAGGGAAGACAGTCAAGGCACAGATATGGGATACTGCTGGTCAAGAGAGGTATCGTGCTATTACGAGTGCTTACTATAGGGGTGCAGTGGGTGCTCTCCTCGTGTACGACATAACAAAGAGGCAAACTTTCGATAATGTCCAGAGATGGCTTCGTGAGCTTCGTGATCATGCGGACTCCAATATTGTCATCATGATGGCTGGTAACAAGTCTGATCTGAACCACTTAAGATCTGTTCAGGAGTCTGATGCACAGATATTGGCTGAGATGGAGGGGCTTTCCTTCCTTGAAACCTCAGCGTTGGAAGCACACAACATTGAGAAGGCATTCCAAACTATTCTAACAGAGATTTACCACATCATAAGCAAGAAGGCACTTGCTGCACAAGAGGCAGCAGCCACGGCACCACCGACTCAAGGGATAACCATTAATGTTTCCGATTCTGCTGGAGGCTTCTCAAGGAAAAATTGCTGTTCTACTTAGGCATCATACCGAAGACTGCGCATCCTAAGATGATATCATTTTTTCCTTAGCAGCGTTACAATGTTTATGTCATTTTTTTAAATTTTCTTACTCTTTTGTGATTTTCAGCTTCATTGAATGTAGGATTTTGATCACGAGAATTGCTAGCAATGCATCCATTTTATATTGTTGTTTCCTGTTTCTGTATTCTCCAGCAGACTAGTTTAATGGAAAGCCTGGACTTGGTGCTCTTTTTTTGTATCATGAGTTGATTCGAGCATCTACCATAAAGCTTTTTAACTGATCCATTCAAAATACTAAGAAAGTATGTGAGAATGCATGCAAAATTGATGAGACCGGAAATTTGTTTAGTGTGTTTAATATGTTTAGTGGGTTCAAAGTGTTAATTAAATTCATTAATATATTTAGAATATTTAGACGATTTAATTACCAATTTTTGGTCAATATATGCACATTAATGAGATGCATGAATGAATCTCGAAGAAGTGAATGGATATATATAAACATGATAGGTGTCTGGATACACATATCATGTAATCTGAAACCATTACATCTTGATGAAGCATAATGAATTCTTCTCTTGTCTAGTCTACCTTCAACCCTCTTTTCTAATTTAGTGGTGGATTTCTCAGGGAGTTGTGTGCCTACCCTCTCTTGCAACAGCTCCATGGCGTTCATCATCCTATTGGTTCCAGCGTCATACAGGTTACAAACTCCATGACAGCAAGCTCCTCTCCGGTCCGAGCCGTCAGTTCGAAGTCTCAGCTCTCTGCTTTCTCTTCTACCACATACTCCTGGCTTCTTCTGCTTAGCTTCAATTGATGGGGCCTGGGGGAATGCTTCAAGACACGACTCAGAGGGATGAGTGGGTACAAGATTCATCTGTGGATCATAAAGGCAAGGTTCCTCGCCGCGCCTCTACTGGAGTCTGGAAGGCAGCTCTCTTCATCATAGGCATTACTTTCAAGCCCTTGATGCTCATCTATTGTATTTCAGAACAATATCTGTGAACCGTGGACATGACTGAAACCCTCATGATTTCTTTGAGCAGCAATAGAATTCAGTGAGAGGATGAGCTTCTACGGGCTGTTGACAAACTTGATCATATACCTGACGAAGGTGTTACACGAAGAGATGAAGGTTGCCGCCAAGAATGTCAACTACTGGACAGGAGTCACCACCATACTGTCCCTCTTCATGGGCTTTGTAGCCGATGCCTATCTCGGGAGGTTCTCCACTGCTCTCCTGTCATCCCTCATTTATGTTGTGGTTAGTATACATCAATCAGCATATAGATTTGTTGTTTGATCTGAGTTTCTTTGTCTTTCAATCAGAAAAATGAGACTTTGTATTGTAGGGACTTGGCCTCTTGACTATGTCCCAACTGGTCCCAGCTCTCAAGCCTTGTGATGGTAACTTGTGCCATGGATCGATGCGGCTGCACAAAGTTGTCTTCTTCGTTGCGCTGTACTTGGTCTCCTTTGGCACCGGAGGCCATAAGGTATCGGTACAGAGCTTTGGTGCCGACCAATTTGACGATGGCCATGCCGAGGAGAGGAAGAAGAAGATGTCCTACTTCAACTGGTGGAATTTTGGCCTGTGTTCCGGGCTTCTGTTTGGGGTCACTGTTGTCGCGTACATCCAGGACGATGTTAACTGGTTGACCTCCTACGTCGTTCTTACCGCAGCCATGCTCATCAGTGTTGTCATGTTCATACTAGGAAGGCCATATTATAGATTTCGAATGTCGAGCGGCAGTCCATTGACGCCCATGTTGCAGGTTTTCGTGGCAGCATTGGCGAAGAAGCACTTGCCTTACCCTTCAAATGCAGAGGACCTATACGAGGTCGCAGACAGAACTGGGAAGAGGCTGCTGAGTCACACAAGCAAATTCAGGTTCCTCGACAAAGCCGCCGTTATTGAGCATGGAAATGACGCCGACGCCTTCGCGGAGGAGAAACAAAACCCGTGGAGATTAGCCACAGTGACCCAAGTGGAGGAGTTCAAGCTGATCCTGGCCCTGATTCCTATATGGCTGGTCTCCCTTCCCTTCGGCATGTGCGTCGCGCAGAGCTCCACATTCTTTATCAAGCAAGCTGCAACAATGGACCGGTCGCTCACCGCCAGCTTTGAGATCCCTCCAGCCTCCGTCTTCTCCCTCGGTGCGATCGGAATGCTAATCTCCATCTCCTTCTACGACAGACTTCTCGTACCCTTCTTAAGAAGAAGGACCGGAAACGAACGCGGCATAAGCATCCTGCGGAGAATGGGCATCGGCATGGTGTTATCAGTCATCGCCATGGCCACGGCGGCCATAGTGGAAACAACGCGGCTGAGCGCAGCCTCTCGTAAGGAGCAAACCAAAGCGGTTGTTTCCATGAGTGTGTTCTGGTTGGTGCCGCAGTCCATTATAATGGGCGTCGGCGACGGCTTTACGCTAGTGGGATTGCAGGAATACTTCTACGACCAGGTGCCGGACAGCATGAGAAGCCTGGGGATAGGCTTGTACTTCACTGTGATCGGAGTGGCGAATTTCTTGAGCAGCCTGCTGATCACAGTGGTCGACTATTTTACTGAGAGATTTGGAGAGAAGAGCTGGTTTGCGGCCAGGGACTTGAACAAGAGCAGGGTGGACAAGTTCTACTGGTTGCTTGCTGCCATCAATGCTGTGAACCTGGTGGTGTACGTGTGGGTGGCGAGGACGCACTCGTATAAGAGCATCGCCAACTCTTCTTCCGACGGGGATGATGAAGATGAAGATGAAAATGTACGAGTCTAGAGTTCCATGGATGATTTACAACGTGTACAAGTATTCAAACTGAAGTAGTCGGTTAATTAAGCTTATCAAAACTCCCAAGAGAAAATAAAATTTAATTTTAGGAAGGGAAAATTACAGGGAACACCCCAAAATTTTTCAAAATTTACATGTAATCTCTTTAATATTAGGCTAGTTAATGAATGATTTATTTTTTTTTTCGATTTTTATGTCCTTAGATATATTATTTATTAAAATTAAAATAAATAAATATAAATATAATCTGATTATATTTTTGGTATCTGAATGATAAATTGATAAAGAAAGAAGGATTATGATTTTGATTTCAAATCAGATACACTCTAATTAATTATATTTAAATAGAAACAAAAAAATCAATAATATGAGCGTGTACAGTATATTAAAAAAAATATAAAAAGACTATATAAAAACATTATTATATGTGGTGAACCTAGAGGACAACAAAAAAGTAAGTGGCGGAGCACTAGGGCGGTGCGGTTCTCTGGAGTAAAACCCCCAACGTATGCAGAGCTTGTTCTGGGTGTTCAGTCCAATGGCTATCTTGCCATCTATGGACCAGAATATGGCGGTTCCCTTCCTGCAGTTGCAATGGTGGAAGAGATTTCTACGGTGACGACGGCCTAGTTATCTATATATTACGTGTCCAATGGTTCATCGATAACTCTTGTCCTTGTATCCTTTACAATCGACTAGTTCTGGTTGCAAGGAATACTAACAAGTATGTGAAAATGGTGTTCTTGACCAGTGTGGTAAAGCTTGAATCAGTTTGTTCTTCACAGTCTCGTCGCTGTCATATTCAGACAACAGCAATGCAAGAATCCAAGACCCACATTTCTCCTTCAGGCCTCAAGCAATAATTTTGTAGCATTTACTGAAGAAAAAAAAAACATGTTCTTCAGTTCTAATCCAATCAAGTCCACGATGTTCATGCTGCCCCATGTTCTAAACGCACCAAGTACAATCATTCTCTGGCTCCAGCCCTCTATTTTAAGGGATGCTGCCAGCCAACTCACAGCAACGCACATCCAATACTAATGCAATGGCTCGTCTCCTCCCCGCCATTTTTGCCTGTCTTGTGTCATGTTGCATGGGCGACTACGTACTCTACTCTGGCGAAGTCCTGAACACTGGCCAGAACCTCACAAACGGACAGTATCAGCTATCTATGAGGTCCAACTGCGACCTTGTCCTAACAGACGATGGGAAGCCAATATGGAGGACCAACACCTCTGGCAAAGGTGATGACTGCTACCTCGGGTTCAAGCACAATGGTGAGCTTGTGGTCCGGCATGGTGTTCACTACTCTCTGTGGTCGTCAGGCAGCAAGTCCAAGAAAGGGAAGTATGCCCTCCTCCTCGATGGCAACGGAAAGCTCGGTATCTATGGCCAGAGACGGTGGTCAAGCAACAACCAGAAGAACTCGACCGTCCAAGGCAACAGCTCCATTGTCACTACTGAGTACGTCTTGCATTCAGGTCATAGGCTAACCGTTGCCAAGCAACTTATTTACAAGAACTTCGTATTTGGGTTAAGTCACTGTAATCTGGTCATCAACGAAACAAGGTCTGGAAAAACATTATGGCAGACCAATACAAAGGCTAATGGATGTTATGTATCACTAGAGGCAAATGGAGAGCTCACAGTAAAGCACTTGAGGCAGCGGCTTTGGAGTAGCAATAAGAGATCAGATAACGGGGCTTACATTGGAGTGCTCCGTTATGATGGAAGGTTTGCGGTGTATGGCCCAATGTTATGGTCTAATGACAAAAGGGATTCCATTGAGCTTGACGCACTGGATCCTGATGATGGAGCTTCTGAGCATTCGGTGGTGATATAATTCTACTGGATTCCAGTCAAGGTGTTATTTAGGGATTCCATTGAGCTTGAGGCACTGGATCCTGATGATGGAGCTTCTGTGCATTCGGTGGTGATATAATTCTACTGGATTCCAGTCAAGGTGTTATTTAGGTGCTCATGTCTTGTGTTAGCATTAATTTGCTTGGTACACTTGGGTTTTGCTATATTTCTATATGTAAATAAAGCATGGCAGGTATCAATATAAGGATGCATATGAATCAGATGATGTTTGTGATGTTATTCTAATCTAAAAATGTTTATAACGGAGAATAAGCAATATTCTTTGTAAATAAGAACGCAGAAGGTAAAAGACAGATAAATTTTCAATGGATTACAGTCAAGCTTGTGACAGAATCGGATGCAGAATGTGGAACTGACCTCATCACTGAACACCACTCCAATGAGCTCCATCCACAAATTGTATGCCCCCTTATATGTTGTTTGGAAACCACAAACCAACGGTGAAAGCTATTGCAACTGGCAGGATGCGCCTGGCCAGATGTGATGCCTCAACCAGATGCTCCAAGGTCATTAATTATCTGGTAGCACATGTTGGAAGAACCAGCCAGAAATACACCTGAGATTGCAATCACAGTTTTGAGACAGCAAAGGTAAATTGGGAGTCCTGAGATTAACACCAACAAGCAAATAACCACAAAGAAAGAAATCACAAGCATCAGTAGCAGGGGCAGACACCTGATATCAAGTAACCACTCATTGTGGAGCTGATTCTAAATTAAAGAAACATCTAAGAGTAATGGCCGGCGAGTGAGCAGTGGAGATGAGCAAATGAACCGGGTTTGCAAGCACTTTCGAGTTTGGTTCTATTTTCGGCATTGGTCTGATTCGAGTTTGGCTCGGGTTTTAGTTTTCGATCGGTTCGGCCTTGGTTCTGATATCAGCTCTGGTTCTTGTTCTGGAAGGTATCCATTCCGATATTCTTCCTTTTATCACTTTGATTTGATTTTTATCACTTTTGGAATAATGTCATGACATAAAAACTAAATAATATTGGATGCAATCCCAATTTGAAACCGGTTTTGGTTCAGATGCAGCTTTGTCAGGTTCTGGTTCGGATTCATGTCCAGTCTAGGGACGTGTCGGTTCTGGTTTTGATTCTTCAAAATAGTATGGAACAACCGGTCCGCTTTGTCGAGCGGGACGAACGCCGTCGTGAGGTTCAGATCAATCGCGACCGTTGGTCGAGATATTTGAACGGACAGATCAGTCCAACGCAGAGCGCTGTGAGCAACCGCTTCTTGGCGGCAATCTATGCTCCTTATCTCCGATTTGAAAAGGATCGGAGTTCTTCGTCCCCAATCTCCTCCGGTCTTCTTCAGAGATCTGA
The DNA here is from genome assembly GCA_005019695.1 of Trichopus zeylanicus subsp. travancoricus. Classification (NCBI taxonomy): domain Eukaryota; kingdom Viridiplantae; phylum Streptophyta; class Magnoliopsida; order Dioscoreales; family Dioscoreaceae; genus Trichopus; species Trichopus zeylanicus. The sequence continues at coordinate 280,736 of RXID01014395.1, read as the reverse complement.
TGAGCGCGCTGTTGGCTCCTCCAATCACACACCCCTTCCGGCCCTGGAATCCAAAATCTCAGCATCTCCGGCTTTACTCCAGCTCCCCATTGAAGACTGTCTGGTGCTCGAACTCCGGACTCGAAAATTCATCATCTCCGTTCTCCGGCACAAGCACTGCAGCGTTCAACAACTACAATCATCTAATCCAAACGCTCTGCAAACAAGGGAATCTGAAGCAAGCAGTTAAGCTCCTCCCTCAAGAACCGAACCCCAAGCAGAAGACCTACGAGGCCCTCATCCTCGCCTGCACCCTTCAAAACGCCCGTTCCTATGGATCCATCGTGCACAAACACCTCACCGATGGTGGGTTCGGTCAGGATCCTTTCCTTTCCACCAAGCTGGTGGATATGTACTCTCGTTTTGGCTCCCTTGACGATGCCCGCGAGGTGTTTGAGAAAACGTCTGAGAAGACTATTTTCTTGTGGAATGCTCTTTTAAGAGCCCTTGCAATGGGAGACCATGGCGAAGAGGCTCTTTCGCTGTTCCGGGACATGGCTCGTCTTGGATTCTTGCTCGATAGCTTCAGTTACTCTTATGCGCTCAAGGCCTGCACGGTCTCCTCTTCGCACGCACCATTGGCTTTCGAAAGGGTTCAGGCGATACATGCACACATTTTACGGAATGGATATGATTCCCGAGTCCATGTAGCAACTACGTTGGTGGACGCATATGGGAAGCTTGGATGGGTTTCCTTCTCCAGGAGAGTGTTTGATGGAATGCTTGAAAGGAATGTGTTTTCCTGGAGTGCCATGATTGCTTGCTATGCAAAGAATGAAAGCCCCTTTGATTCATTGGAGCTCTTTCAAGAGATGATAGTTACTGACCCGGACATAGAACCCAATTCTGTTACTATGGTAAGTGTGTTGCAAGCATGTGCTGGTTTGGCAGCACTGGGACAGGGGAAGTTGCTACATGGTTATGTTCTCAGAAGAGGCTTGGACTCCATCTTACCGGTAGTCAATGCTCTGATTGCAATGTATGCTAAGTGTGGAAACGTAGAAAAAGCGCGTCGGATATTTGATGCAATGGATGGGAAAAGGGATGTTGTGTCTTGGAACTCCATGATATCAGGATATGGTATCCATGGTTTTGGCATGGAAGCAATCCATCTCTTTGAAGAAATGATCCACAAAGGGATGTCTCCTAGTCCTGTGACATTCGTGTGCATCTTAGGTGCTTGTAGCCATGTCAAACTTGTCCAACAAGGGAAAAACTTGTTCGATTCAATGGTCAAACAACATGCTATCATCCCTTGTGCGGAACACTATGCTTGCATGGTGGATCTCCTTGGCCGTGCTGGACAGTTAGACGAAGCAGCGAAGATCATAGAAGGGATGAGAATTGAACCAGGTCCAACTGTGTGGGGTGCTCTCCTTGGAGCATGTAGGACCCATGGCCATGTAGAGCTTGCTGAGAGGGCATGTGTCCGTCTCTTTGAACTTGAACCTAAGAATCCTGGCAATTACGTTCTGCTTGCAGATATATATGCAGGAGCCAAGATGTGGGAGGAGGCGAACAGAGTAAAGAAGCTTTTGGAGTCCAGGGGGCTTGAGAAGTTGTCTGGATGCAGCTGGATTGAAGTGAAGAAAAAGGTGTATTCATTTGTATCGGTCGATGAAACAAACCCTCAGATTGAACAGCTTCATGCTTTGCTAGTTCAACTGATGGCAGAACTGAAGGATACAGGTTATGTTCCCAACACCAATGTAGTCCTCTATGATCTTGATCAGGAGGAGAAGGAACAGATCTTGCTCGGTCACAGTGAGAAATTAGCTCTGGCATTTGGGCTTATCAACAGCGGTCGTGGAGAAGTCATCCGGATAACCAAGAACCTGAGGTTGTGTGAGGACTGCCACTCGGTGACGAAATTCATTTCCATGTTTGCTAGAAGAGAAATTCTTGTTAGAGATGTGAATCGGTTCCACCATTTCAGAGATGGAGTGTGCTCATGTTCAGATTACTGGTGAATTTAAAGCAGCTAATATAAAGGATTGAGACATGCATACTGGTTGCTGATCTCCCAGCTGACTGCAGATTCTTGTTTTGATATACTACTGTTGCACATGAGAAGATAAGTGTTCGCCTTATAATAGAGAATCTGTACCATGACTTCGTTGTTCCTATTTATATGAGATAATTACCAAGACAAGGGATGTCTCCTTTACTGATGAAATTGAATCCTAGAAATTTATTGATTTTCATGCAAATAATGGCAATATAGAGCAATTCATGGACTGCAGTCCAGATAAATTCTGTTTCTGCAGAATTAACACATTCGTTCCAAAACCATTGTTAAGCTTGGTTTTATAAAGCATCGTTCAAAATTTAAAGAACAAATGCACTGCATATTCAAGACACTGAATACTGAGAAGTCAGTTATGTAGAAGATCAGATATTATTGAACATGCAGCATGATACTGCTCAATATATAACTATATGAACTAATGACTATAATCAACGAGAAATATCTTCATTGGCGACAGCTTTGGTATGGAGGAAGTGCAGTGGAAATTGGAGACAGCTAAACCACCAAGCTCTGATTTATTAACACAAGCTCAATGCGGAATTGGAGAAAGAACTGGATTCGAGACACACAGCATGCTCTGCTGTAGAGTTTGGCTCATCCTCAAATGACAGAAGCATCTGGACTATGGAATCCATTGAGGGCCTTTTGTTTCTCTCCTCTTCCAAGCAAGAGATTGCTATTTCTACCATGATCATCGCCTGCCTGATGTTGAACTGTCTGACCAATCTAACATCAACAAAATCTTCAATCCATGTATCCTCTGCAGCCTTCATTTTCTCCTTCAACATCCTAACAGAACCAAACACCTCTGACTCCTTTTCATCTCCTCCATCAGTCTTCTGATAGAATGCTCTTCTCCCCATCACCAGCTCCAAAAGCATGACTCCATAGCTGTAAACATCAACTTTTGCAGTGATGGGAAGATTAAAAGCCCACTCAGGAGCCATATATCCCCTTGTTCCTCGAACCTTTGAAGCTTCTGAATGAGCTCCTCCTCTCTCTGCCAGCTTTGCGAATCCAAAATCTGTAATTTTGGGCTCAAAATCATTGTCCAGGTATATGTTCTCAGGCTTCAAATCGCAATGTATGACCCATTCCAGGCACTCATGATGAAGATAAGCTAATCCTCTTGCCACCCCTACCGCGATCTTAAACCTCTCCCTCCATCCAAGCAAGCTATTTGAGCTTCGTCCGCTGAACAAGTGTTTGTCCAATGATCCATTTTCCATGTACTCAGAGACCAAGAGCCTGTGTGAACGTTCGGAGCAGAAGCCCCAAATTCTAACAAGATTCATGTGATGTATTCTTGCTATCACACTCACTTCAGCCCAGAAATCGTCTGCTTGAATCACATCATCCAATTTCTCCACCGCTACTGCCCTCTCATCATCCAAGACTCCCTTGTACACAGCCCTCAGTCCTCCTCTTTCCAGCTTTACCTTGAAGTTCCATGTTGCCTTCTTTAGCTCACTGTATGTGAATCTCTTGAATTGGCTAGAAATAAGCCTGTATCCTTCCTCAACAGATGTTGGCTTGTGCTCCCTCTTTGACAAAAACCCCCATCCAAATGCGATGAGCAAGATTTCGATCACACCAAATGCCGATATGAACCAGTAGAAATGGACCCATTTCGTCTTTCCATCACTTTCCACATATTTAACTGGAGACCCGACTGCGCTTGTAGAGAAATTACAGGCAGGTACGTGCACTTGAGAAACATAGAAATTGTTAGGGGTATCGAAGTTTATGGGAAGTTTCAGGTACACACTACCTGGAAAATCTGGAGCAGTTCTACCATTGAACAGCGCACTCTTGGTATAGCAGTCACCACTGCCCGTCTTGTATGAAACTGCTAAACAGGAACAATCCTTCGCGCACAACTGCTTGCAAGCATTCAGCGATATTGAAACAGTGTGGTTGATGTCGAACCCCCAGAAATCAGTCTTAGGAAACTCCACAAACTTGAATTGCTGCTGCGAACCGTCGCAGCTTGTGCTGAACTTCGGTTTGCAGCCTTTGTTCCAATCAGTGGAATGGCTCATCTCAAATCCAAAAGGACATGAACACATGGGTTCTGGAGTATAAGTACAAATCCCATTCCTACCACACAGCCCATGTACATCACACAGACCCTGGAGAGCTTGCCAGGAGATTGCCCATAAGCCCGTCGACTCGCTCAGGCTGTACAGTCTGAGATTGCCATCATAATCCAGAGTCAGTCTTCTTCTAATCCCAATTCCTTCAGCCATATCAGAAGCATCAAAAGATAACCTATCGCTTCCATGAAACTGTCCCTTCTCATCAAGAACTCCATATCTGCTGCTATTGTAGTTGTACCTACCATTCTGCCATACATCGTAATCAGGATTGGGCCAATAGATGCTGGAGATTTCAGGGCCATCATAGATGAGCTTCATAACATTATCGCTATCAAAGAAGAAGCCATAGTAGCCCGAGGAGAGTGACGCCGGAGCCATGGCAGAGACTAACCTTTTGTTTTTGGTTATTGACTGAGTAGGAAGTAGTGTATCAGTAGGAGAGTCGAAGCTCTGCCAGAGGATGTTACCTCGTGTATCCATCACGACCAGATTGCCAGTGTTGAGCAGCCGGGCTTGGCTGGCTTCTGTTGAGCTGGTGTTGGTGCTCCAGACGACTGCGCCGTCCATGTCAGCGAGCACCATGCCGCCGTCCTTCTGGAACGTAACTCTGGAGTGCCGCCCGTTCACCGGGCGATCGCGGTTGGCGGTCCAGACGACGGTCTTGTTGGCGGAGTTGGAGAACCAGATGGAGAAGGCGAAGGCATTAGTGCCAATGTTGTAGAAGCCACAGGAGAAGGAGTTGTCTGGGGAGACCAGGAAGGTGGAGTCATCCTCTACCGAGAGGGAAGAGCCTCTCGAGAGAGAGGTCAGAGGAGATGAAGATGTAAAGGGAGAGAAGAGAGAGATGAAGAGGAGGTGGAGGAGCAAGAGGATGGTGGGAGGAGGATGTGAGCTCCCCATGGTCTTTTCTCTGTTTGGCTCGGTTGTCTGCGGAGTGTTTCAGGTCTGTGAGTGGATCGGCAAGAAGCGCCTGTCCTTTCATTCTGTGTTGAATATTAACATGATTGACGACCTTAAATGTTCCGATGAGGACCTGTTTGATTGCATTTATGTGCTGACTTCACTTAAAAAGGATATTGTCCAAGAAGCACTTGCAAGTTTTGCGTCTCCATTGCAGCAATGTATGTGAAATCAACCATTTTTGTCATTTGAAACAGAGAAACTCCTCCGACCGTCTTCACTTGATGTGAGCAACAACAGTAGATGCCAACGACCCAAGACATGATGCATGAGTTAAATCCAACATAAATCTCACCGAAGGAACTCCTTGGAGTCAAATACAAGATATGTGTACACAAAGTAAACGGTTGATTTCAGATATAAACCATGTATGATGTTCAGTACACGCCGAGTTAATGTTATTTTACAAATATGTTATGGCTTGCTGACCTCAAAACTCATTCTTTTCATTTGAACTCAAAAGAATCGCATCAGAGAAAATTTTCACATACGATAAAGCCGTATATATCTTCTACATCAACATGCCAAACAGGAACATCGATGGAGGAGTAAATTTGAACAGGTGCAAGGTATTTCATACATCAGTTCATGAATCTGCCCAATTGAGTTGACATGATGAAGATCTCGTCTCATGACATCCAATGGGGAGCACAATGGATGCATCTGCTTGCACCATTGAAGTGTTAAAGCTGAATCGATACAAAACTTTCTTGCTTCATTTTCATAAGCCCATTCTCTATGTTCCGAAGAACTGGTCTGTATCTGATAAGAACGTGCAATGTTCAGTCATTAAATTGCAGGAAGACTTCATTAAAACAATAAACAAAACATATAAGAGACAGAAAATACGAAGATTACAAGCGTGCAAGATTGTTGTGGGCTTCCACTGCATGCTCAAGTTCAGCTGTAAGTTTCAAAACCTCTGCAGCCAATGCCTCTGCCCTACTTTGCTCTTTTGCAAGCTGTCCCTGCAATGAAAAAAATTCACCATACATGTAGAAATCAAATAACCGCACTGCTGCATCCAAGCCAGCCTTTGGAAAGTAAGATTTCAAAAAACTTTGGCTTCTGACTAGCTTCAGAGTGCAAGAGTTTAGGAACTAAATTGGAACAAGACATCAGTCCTGTATTACTCAATGTCAACACAAATGGGCTTTCAAAGAATATTAATATGAATTTTTTGGAGAACGTATATATCACACAATCATTCTTTGGAGGAAATGCATACAAGGCCTTCAGATTCTTTATTAGTAAAATTGCAATAAAATAAAAAGAGACAAAATCTGGAAAGAATACTGCAAAGAAATTTTGCATCAAGCTTAAACTAAGGGTATTCATAATAATGTTAAAAAAAAAATCAAATGTGTTTTTAGGTAACAAGTTTAAAAGCTGACCTTGAGAAATTGATTTTCAGAGGTAGATTCTGAAGGAGTAGATATATTTCCTGTTATTCTCTCAGTTTCTGTATATAACTGGGTAGTCCCACTAGTTGATTGCGATGTATAAACTTGCTCCAATCTCAGCTTATTGAGTATGTGGCGGAGTTCTTCATTCTGCTTCAGGCAGTCTTTCACCTGCAGATTTACATATTAGAATGTCATACTGCACCAAGAGTATTTCAGCCTTCTCCAGCAGCATGACTTGGAAGCCATGAAAGTATCTACTCTTCACAATAAATTCTTTCAAACATAAAGCCAGAGTTGGTGGCATTTATTATAAGCTGTAGATTAGTAAAATTCAGTGATTCACAAAACAAAAACAACAAACTTTGCCTCCATGAATCCTCCAAAGATAACATAAAGAAAGCTCCGTAATAACTTTACATGTGTCAGCAATGGGAAACATATTATCCTTAGGGGTTATTTGGTTGTTCAGAAATGGACAGAAGTGTGGAGAAGTCATTTCTGTTCACCTCTGTCCACTTTTAGAAATAGTTGGAAGTGATTCATTTCTGTCATTTGGTTGGACAAAAGTATATTTTGAAAGTATAATTATTTACATAAATTATTTTTTATTAATTTTTTTAAAAAAATATACTATTATTCTATGTGAAGTTATTAGTATTATTATAATTTAAAATATTATGATATTTATTTCTAAAAGGCACTTTGAACCAAAATATATGGAAGTAAAATTTAGTTCATTTTTCATTTTTATATTGGAAGTGCTTAAAAGTGGATTCATTTTGAAGAGGTCATTTTTGAATAACCAAATAACAGAAGTTGGGAGAAATGATCACACTTTCCCCTACTTATCCCCACTTCTTGCCAACCAAATAACCCCTTAGAGAAGGAAAAGAAAAAAATATGTCTAAAATATTGTGATAAATAGGTATATTCTCCTTAGAGGAGGAAAAAAAAATGACCACAAGATAACATCATATTCTTTTTTTAGTGGAAGTAATAATAGTAATGATTGTCAAGAGACATGAAAGAAATTTCTCAGCATAAATAACCATTATCATAGAACCTAATTACAGCTGAGCAAGGTTCCGTGCAGCATGACATGAACTTGATAAAGCAAAAGTCATTTCTTTCTATCAAGGAAAAACATAAGATTGCAAGGTAAATTAGGAGGAGAATTCTTGGTGCAGAAACCATTATTACAAATCAAACTAAGCCATTGGTTCCTTATCCAAAAAAAAAAAAACAAAAAAAAAAAAGAAACGAAAAACTAAGCGCTAGGTGTACCTGGTTTTCCCACTGCATGGCAGTTGCCATAGCGGCTTGATATGAAGATGTCATATTGGAGTTCTCTTCAAAAAGCCTCTCTATCTCTGCTGATTGTGAATCAATCTGCCATTATACAAGGCCTGATTAGTAAATTATAGTGTTCACAGCAAGAAGAAAAATGGCACACCTCTGTAAGTAGCTTCTGCCGACTACTTTCGAGCCTTTCAACCATAACTGCCATATCATGCAACTGCTTGTCATATCTCTCCTTGTCTTGCTGCAGTAGAAGATGAAACACGCTCAGATAATGAACATTACATTAAGATGTTGCATGAATGAGGAATGTCATGAATCATGAGCCAAAAATTAAACTGAAACTGGTTGAGGACCAAATGCAAAGTCGTCACAGATTCTTAAATTACCATTGAAAATGCCTTGCGAGTTGCTACTTCTGCAGCCTCTTCTGGATCACAAAGAACATCTTTGTTAAAAATCAAGCATCTTGACAGAATAAATATGACACGACAATTGTTAAAGCTTGGAACATATATGAAAAAAAAAGAAGAAAATGAATACCAGGAAGGCATATAATGGTTTGTATAAGTTGTCTACAGGGTGTAACATGGGTCTTCCGAGAAATGATTGATTTCCAGATTGACTAGCAATACATTCTTAAGGAGAAGAAGAGACCACATGTATCTGAATCCCTATAATTAAGAAACTAGAACTTCTTATTGAGAACAAACTGATAGACTTGATAAAAATAGGGTGATAAAGCAACACAAATACAAGCTTCAGTAACAATTTGATATTTTCAGCAAAAACTTTTGCCCAAAATCACCAGAATTAACCACCATCTTGTTGATATAATTTGCACTCATTTACTCATAGTTAATAATACCTGAGGCCTTTTTAGATAATAGCTTAATCTTGTCTTCCAGCTCTTGCTTTTCAGAAATAAGAGAAGAAACTAGGAGCTGCTGCTCAGCTAGTTTTTGCTGCTCCTGTTGTCTCAAAAGGGATTCTTGCTGCAACATCATTGGGCACTTGAGAAGCAATAGGAAGTAGTAGTAGGAAGATACATGCCAGAAGAACATAGATGAAAGGTTTACCTGCAAAACAGATTTTAAATCTAAAATTTCCTTCTCCAAGGGAGCAGTATCCTCTGCTGACTTGTTTATTGGTGGGTAACCAAATGAATTCGCAAATCCTTGTTGCTGAAGAGCATTCAATTCCGCTCGTAAGGCTGTAGCATCCTCTTCAGCCTGTTGAGGAGAAAAGCATCATAAATATGATTATAAAATCTCAAATATGAAATCAAACTGCATACTCTGTATTGCTCCTCTTCCGCCTCCTTCAGTCTTTTCTTGATCGTTCGAAGTTGTGCCAGAGCATCTTCCTATAGTGTTGATCAGAGAACACGAATCAAACAAAAGTCGAATTCAAAAGAACGTTTTCAATGCTACAGTAAGAACCTTTGCTACAACTGCTGCATCTTTCTCAAACGAGACATCATTGAGAGCCCTCTTCAAGGAAGGAAGGGTATTTTTTTCCTGTAATGCATAAATTAAAATTGAAATAATAACAAAATCTTGTGATAAACAGAACCGTGATAAACCTAAGTCCCTATATTACCAGATCATCAACACGCTTGACAAGAGTATCATTTTCAGCTTCCCTAGCATCAAGCTGAAAGACAGGACACACCCAGTATCAACCATAAGGAGAGGACCAAAATTTATGCCATATTTCAACTCAACAGATCTAGCGTAGTCGTTATAGGCACCATTTAATGCAAGAATACCTTTGCCAACAGCTTCCGATTTTCATCTTCTAATTCCGCGTTACTATTCTCGAGCTCTTTGACTCTAGACAGAAGCTGATGAGAATATTGCTGTAGAGAACGAAACAAGAATAAAAATTGGATCTTGTGTGCAAACACATGGAAAAATCAGAAGGGTCCCAAACCTCCGACGCCCGGTTTCCACCTTCCAACTTATGAGCTCCTGTGGAGAATAAACAAATTTCAGACGAAAAAGAACTAATTTTTGGATCAAGAGAATAACAAAAAAAGGGAAAATTGGATGAGAAAAAACCATGGGAATTGGAGGATTCAAGATCGGAGACGGAGGAGGCCTTGTGCAGTCTCTCAGCTGCTCTCTTCTGGCGAATCTCTTCGAGCTGCAAGAAAGAAGACGATCGAAATTTTGAGGAAATAAAGCATGAAAACGGGAAAACTAGGGTTCCGATGGGATTGTGAACAGAGATCCACACCGTTCGTCGACCTAGAGATGCGTGGTGTGCATCCATGCCCGGCGAGATGAAGAGGAAGAAGGCGCTCCGAGGTCTCGGCGAGCGTTTATTCCCGGCAACCTCGAAAAACATAAAACCTACTATATATATATATAATATACATAAAATGAGAAACTAAAATTTATCATTAAAATTTTCCTTTAAACAAAATCCGAACAAAAATTAGAAAAGATTAAATAATTATCCTCTCAAATTTTTATAATTTTCAAAAAAAATATCAATATAAAAAACCTCAAAAATACCATAGAAGTACTATAAAGTAATATAATAATATCTAAAATATTATAATAATAATATAATAAGATGTGAATATTATAATAATATATAGTTAAAAATTAATTATCATAATAAAATAATATATATTTTCTTCAGTCATATATGATTAATTTTGATTATATATAATTATTTTTTAATTATATTAGTTTAGTTTAGTTTTTTTTATTTTTTTTTATTTTTGTTAGTTTAATTTTGATCATTTTATCTTATTTTTATTTATATTAATTTAATTTTAATCATAATAAATATAATATTATTAAAATATCTAAAATATTATTATAGTATTTGCTATAGTACTTTAGGAATTAAGATGAAATATTTGTCCCATCAGAGAAAAGTTGGGAAATTAAAAAATTGAAAGGGACAAATGATCAACTGAAAATTTCTCAAGGTGTATTTAAAATTTTTTTCTAATTTTTTTAATATTATCCTAATTATATTAAACTCTTTGGAACTTTGCATTAACAACCTGAAAATTACAATAATTAATTTCATAAGAGAAACCCATAGATAAGAACAAATAATTCAGAATATACAACAAAATATGAAAAAAAAAAAGGAAAACAATGACAATCATAGAACAGTGGTTCACACATAGAAATTTACAAGTTCCATTAGCTGATGTACTTGAAATGATAGTATAATACATAGATACAAAAGCACTGAGCTCCTGGAAACCACGCATGCCACTTCTTTTGTAACAGATGGTGAAAGAATAATGTACAAAGACATGAATGCTGCATGAGTAATTGGCCTTCTACAGTTGGCTTGTAGATTACAGGCATTAGTGAAATTAAACAGGATCAGCTCCCCAAACACACCATATGAGCTTGCTGTAAATCCACTACCGATCTTCACACTTGAGAAGTTCCATCCTTATGGACAAGGACTGGTCTTGCCTGTTGTTTAGGATATCAATGTAGGAACGAAGGCGGTATCGATCTGCCTTGGAGAGGGAAAACGGTGGGTTGAGCAGAAGTGATGGTGCTTCCACCAAAAGAAAGTATAGTAATTGCACAGACTTAGAATAATTAGTTGCTGCTCGCTCCATATCATCCATCATCTCAAAAACCTGCAAAGTTTTACATGCAGAGTGTGTCTGTAAGTGGTAATGTCTAGTAGGGCAGCCTTCAAGGAGAATTATGAGTATTATATGGAAAGAAAGGACGACAACCAGATTAAACGCTTGAGTTGCAGTATGCTTCAGTTATGGAACATATTGTTGCAGAAAAAATTTATAATCATGAAAGATACTGCAAATCATAAACATAAACAAAATAAGCAAAGCCACTCACCGCACCACGCCTACCCACTGTGAGGGCATATTGGAATATTATCTCAATTGCATCTGGCATTTCTGTAGATTCTGCAAGAGAAATAAGCAAATAAATAATTTCAGCATTATAGTTATAAATATTCTGTTGAAATCTAGAACAAACTACTTTGCTGATAAACAAATTCACCATCAACTTGACCAAGATCCCTGGCAAGATTCTCAGCATGCCCAACTTCAAGAAGGAATCCCCTTTCAATTTGTTCGCAAACAGCATCTGGATCTAGGGAGTGAATGCTGCTAATATAATCCCGTGAATTATGAGCATCTTCCTTGTACATTTCCCCCAATCTAACATCTTTATATGGACTTCCATTGATAGCTGCGGCAGCCTGTGCATGGCAAATATGCAGTGCTTGCTTCCAAACAGCAAGAAGGAGAAGTTGAACAGAGAAAGCTTCCAGTTGGTTGTCATCCTCGATCTTTTTGGTCGAGTTACACACAATTTCGTACCAAAAAGAAACAATATTATATTCATACCCCAATATGTTACCAGAGGCAAGGTAATACATTGACTTCACTCAAAAAAAAAAAAAGATGAGGCAATGCATTTACCATTAGCATGAATGATAATAAACTATGATTTGTACTAAGGCAGAGTATAGTGCTACCAAGTCAGAACGAAAACACTAGCAAAAAGCCAATAGTCATGCTAAGTGAAACATTAACATCTCTCTAAGGACATACAAATATCAGTAGGAAGTCGATGAAGACATACACCACACAAGTGGCTTCTTGGAAATGTTATTTAGTCCATGAAAAGGAAGTGGCCATTTAATGATGATGCTAGCCAAATAAATGGAGTCTTTGTTCCATAACACTATCAAAGGTTTTACCTTTTCATTCACCAAGTCACTAATGACATTTGCACACTGCTGCAATGATCTAATCCTTGTCATGAAGTTAGCCGATGGATACTCCAAAGCATCACACACATCCATTGATCCCTGTGATGTCCCGGATGCAGGGGAATCATGACTCCCAAAACTTCCAACCGGGCGGCTGCAATGCACTACAGCACCAACTATTGGCACTGGTGCACTTGGTAAATTTGTCTTGGGTGGCACAACTGACAAAGTTCCCAATTTGCATGGTGAATTGTGTTCCCTTGACACATTTATTGCTGATGACAACTCCAACAGAAGTCCCGGAACAAGGACATAGTCCTGGTCAACAAATTCCAGTGAATCGACAACTGTGGTAACAATGCATATTCAAAACAAAAGGCACCAATCAATGATAGGTTTCAAAAAATCAAAAATTGCAAAATGCAATACAAATTGACACAAGGAAGATAGTGTACCTCCTTCAGAAGGAACCTGACAAGTTTTTTGGTCCTTGATACTTCCATCAAAATGCTGACGTAAATTATGCCTAGAGCCAGTAGGCTCTGCTCTCCTGGAATGACTATCCTTATTTCCTGAAGGGCTATGAGCAGCACCCTGATCTACTTTCTTGTCAGCCAAGAACCTGTACATGGGTCCTATTGAGGTTTTATCAGTAGTGAAAGATGGGCTTCCATCTTGTACACCAGATTCATCATCTAGAATGAAAGGCAAGCAATCTTCTTGAGATTCATCTTCGGATGGTTTTACACAGCTGCATTCAGCCATTGGAGAGGACACCCTTTTTACAGATGACGGTCGGCTGATGATGCATAGAAGAAATGTTAAATAAATAAAACAATAACAATGGGCATAACATCTGACAGGTGTTCCAGTAATTTTTTTACCTCAATGATACATCTAGTGGATTTTGAGAAAGAAACTGGTGGTTAAAGAACTCTTCAAATGTTAAACGCTCAACTGAAAAAGAAATGCACAACTATGATAAAAATTTCAACTGAAGTGTAAAAAAATACTTCACGAAAGCTTGAACTATATGTGAACCATAAATCCTTCCAGATTTTGGCTTTCTTGTTCCCATTATATCAATCTTGTTACTTGTAAAAATAACAACTTTCAAATTTTAGCATTTAGATTCTTTGTTAGGCCTTAGAATTCACATGACGATGTGATAAGATGCTAATTAGGGGTGAACAAAAAAATCGAAAAATCGGTATACCGAACCATATTAGTTGAGAATCGTATCAAAAAACCGGTTCTCAAAGTAAACCGATAATGTTCCGGTTCTTAATTTTGATAAAACCGGAATTCTAATTCTGATTCCGGTTCTATATTTTGTGAAAAATCAGTATACCAAAACCGTACTGGTTAATTAGAATAAATAAATAAATATATATATATATATAATATAAAATTTTAAATTATAATTCTTTTATGTTATATGTATATTAATGTATTTAAAATTAAATCTTTATAAGATTATAACGAATAATATAAGATTTTTGGGTAAATTGTGTATTAGTGTATTTAAAATTAAATTTGTATAGGATTTTAATGTATTTTAAAATAAATAATTTAAAAATCGGTATACCTGGATTGCAACGTAGTAACTTTTGGCACAAATCAATGCAGCCATAACTCAAATTGACATTGGGAGGAAACTGAAGCATATTTGATTTTCTAATATTCTGCAGTAACTGAAAGACAAGATCATATAAGACGATATGTTATGTTAAGGGCAACATTGACTACCAAACTTGATGCATATGTCTACTAAGTATAAACTTATCATGTCTCACTCATACCTGTGCAGCATTATTTGCTGTAAAAGGTGTTTCTCCTGTCACAAGTTGAAATAATATAGCACCAATACTCCAGAGATCTGCCTGTTATTCCAGAGAGAGCAAATAATACACCACTTAGAACCTATCTGATTGAAACAATTCACTGTGAGGCTAAAAGGGTCACCTTTGCATCATACTTCTGCTTTTGCATTATTTCTGGAGCCATGTACAGGGCAGTACCACAAAATGTGTCAGTCTGGAGACGAGGCTCTAACAACCTACAAATGAGGAAATCTAATGGTTGAATATCAATATATCATGGCACGAGACACTCAAAACAAGTTAAGTACCGATATAGCACTATTTTTAGCGACCTGGGGTCCAATAGAGCAAAATTTTGAAATGAGATGAGGCGTAAAAGGAATGCAGTATCTCAACCAGAATCTCAACTGACAAAACTGGTGAGCCAATGTGTTGAAGTTCTGAAAGAAATCCTCTGGGATAACAAACATTCAAGTTTAATCTTTTGTTTTTGATGTATATAGTCTTCCAGAGAGAAATGCCTCGAGCAGTATTCCAGATGCCACATGTTTTTTAACATTACAAATCGACACATCAAAGCCATGAACATAATATTACCAGATAAAATTTGCAGACATGATATGCTTAACTAACCAAGACAAAAACAAAAGGACACTAGCATATTGAAGATTTAGTCTAGTTAGAAACCAATTATTTATAAATTATGATGACAAAAATATATTGCTGATAATGGATTTGATTTCACATGGTAGATGAGATCCAATAGTTCTGTTTAAATGATGTGTTTCAGTAAAACCTATCCCATCTATATAGGAAAATGACGCTTCTGATAGCCCCTTGTTCAGGTTCTCTGTGTGACAAATAGATATCAAACTATGTCCTTTAACTTGAATTTACAACAATATTACCAGATATAAATGAAATCACTGTTGTTGATGGATGTGATTTTAGACAGCATAAAGTGAAAAACAACAATTTCAACACCTACAACCAATACATCTCACTGCACTTAATAGAAATTATTATGATGCCAGGTACACACAAATGGTGAAATTCAAAATTGATAATACTCAAATTTATGCTTTACATCAGTCTACAAGAACAGATATCTAGAATCATGCATGGTTTTCAAAAATCAAACACAAGAAACATATCCCACCTTGCAAAGCCAAAATCTGCAATCTTTAGCAAAGAATCATCAGTATTTGTTGAAAGGAGAAGATTCTGCCAAAGAAAAAGTTCCAAACTTCAGTTATGCTTCAGTACATATAGAAAGGAATGTGCAGTTTGGAGAGAAAGGACTATATATTGTGCAAGCGCATTGGCATATATCGCTATCTTTTCATTTTCCAATGCCTTTTTGTCATGAAGTAGAGAAAGAAATGAATGGACAAACATGTGGTTTTAAGTCACGATGGATAATGTTATTCTCCCGAAGCACTTTCAAACCAGCAGCTGCAAAGATCAACAATTTACATTTTAGTTTTCAAGCACGGAATTTGAATAAATACTGAGAGAACAAAACTGGATTCTACCAAGCTGTTGAATGAGACGCTTTGCGGATGCTTCCGGAACACTTCCGTGCCGCTGTAGATACATGGATAGGTCACCACCCAGGCAGTACTCCAATGCGAGATAAATCCTCCCAAAAGCCTAGCAGAAAGAATTGCAATAAAAGACAGAAGATTTAACCAAGGATTTCTGCAAAAAATGTTCAATTGACAAGGAAGCTAACCGACCTCGATGGCGTCATGGAGAGCGATGATGTTGGGGTGGCGGATGTGCTGGAGGATAGCGATCTCGGACCGGACGTTCTGCTGCTGCTTCCTGCTGAGCCGCTCCATAAAGATCTCCTTGACAGCCACCTCGATGCCGCGGACGCGGTGCCTCCCGTGCCACACCACCGAGGAGGCTCCCCGGCCGATGGGGCGGACCAGCATGTAATCCCCCACGACCCGGAGGTCGCCGACGTTCGCCGGCGACTGGGCCATGCCGCCAACCATCGTCCTCTTCCTCTTCTTCTTCGCTGCAATTGGGTGATCTGAGATTTGGGATTTCCCGAGGTCCTCCCACGGAAGGGGCCGCCTCCCGTCCCGAGCGCCTCGTTGCTTATCGTTCTACGTCATCGTTGAAAATAATTAAAAAATATTTTGCATAGAACCGCCTGCCTTTGTGGTTATTACATAAAGCCACTATTTGTCAATATTTGCACAAAACCTCCTATACTTCGATTTATTTTCCATTGAAAAAATCCAAATCCTCTCAAAATTAAGCAAATCCAAATGAACTCTTTTTAGCAAAAATGGGAAAATTTTCTTTTCTTTCACCTTCCAAATATTCTTTTAATAGTTATACAAATTGAATTTTTGTGTGAAAAATAAGATATTTTTTTTACTGAACCAGTTCCTGTGAGGGTGAATTTTTGTCAATTGATCTAAATAGTTACAAGATAATTTAGTCCAATATCAGCTTATTTCACTTTTTCTTTTTTTGCCATACTAACCACCTGATTCCATGCTTGAGTTCAAATACAGAAAACAGAAACTGATAAGAAATTCAGACACCAAGATATAAGCAGAAGAGAATCTCAGCATGGAACACATCAGCACCCAAGCAATAGACTTGCAGACAGAATCAATACATAATCTTTGAAATACAAAAAAGAACATTATCTACCACTTGAAATGAATGTCTTCTCTCTTAGAAAGACGATAATCAGTAGCACACTAGAAAGTTTTCTCCCGCTTTCAACTAGTCATGATCTAATTTTTTATTACAGCTTCAATCAAACACACCCTTAACAAAAATTATTCATCTATCCAATTACACATCATAATTACCCAATCAAATGTGACCATTGCCATCATTTCTGACTCCTTTGCGTAGCAGTTTATTAGTAACACATTAATCAATCACAATTGATGACAGATTAATCTTCCACCAGCCAAGGAGCAGGAACTTCGATAATGATAACAGGATTGCAGCAGAATGATTACTTTCCAAGTAATCTCAACACATCCCCCACAAGATGCAAGGAACCAGTCACCAGGACCTGAGAAACAGCTACTATTAGAACTTTTTGAATTTGAGATGGCCTCGTTTCACATTAGCCATGGCCAAAGAGAAGTCAATAGTTTAGTAATAATAGTATCCTGGAAATGTTCTATGTAAAGTGTCATCTGAAAAACCAACTGCTACATGAAAAACTTCCCACGTAAACAAAAATCACTATCGAAATGATACATAAAGATTAAGAAAAGAGAAATAACCAAAAGATACTTTCGGTAGAACTTAAATGTTGTGACTTTCAACAAATAACAGAAGTAGGATATTATAGGCCTGAAAAGATGAAAGAGGACAGTTTTCATTCTTTATTTTTATCAGCACAAAAAAAAAGGATCGATGTGAGAAAAATGCAGCAGCCTATTGTCTTTCTAGTAGAATCAGAAAGACAGCTTACCTGAATTCTAGTCGACCCATTCAACTGAGCACTTTCTCTGAGCCACTTTATGGCTAGTGGAAGGGAAGGAAATATTGAACTGCTGATTGTGTCAGCAGTATTACTTAGGTTAGCATGTCTGACTTCACATGAAGAGCTGACCCTATCATCAAGAACTCCTGTGGAGCTCCCATCATATGATCAGTTGCAAATGAATTAAATTTTTTCAGACAAATTATCTTGTGTGTAAAAGGCAAACCAAACTTGTAGATATTAAAAAACATGCCAATAATGACGTGTGCTACCTTTGTCCCTCATCAGACTCTCCCAAACTTTCTGGAGTGTCAGCTGCCATGGCAGATCAGTAGGTGGAGGATCTGTTGTTGGGATTGCATGTGAGCCAACCTTGTTGTAGACTGACTGGTTTGGAACAAAAAGGGCCTTGTGAAAATGAACACCTGAACATAAGTTGGCTTTTAAAATGGTACCACTGCTTATCCATCCATACTTCAGATAAATGACCATATAATTAGAACTTACAAGGATTTTAAACAACATTTTCAGTATAGCTATGAATATACTGAAAAACGATGTTTCAAAAAGAAGAAGAAATAGTGAATAAAGAACCAAGCTGAGAAGACGTTTAGAAGGGGAGGATATAAAGAGAAAATCGGCCAAACAAAGCAGGAAGAACAACATACAAAGATAAAGACAGCACAGCTGCATGAGCACATGTGTGTTTGTGTATGTGTGTTTTGTGTTTTATGTGTGTGTGTGAAAGAGAGAGAGAGAGAAATGCCAGTACGTTACACTTCTCATGTATCATACCATTACGAGCACAGGTGTTTATTAGAGGTGGAAGGAGCAGCTCAGGGTCTCTCACTGACATGCAATTGAACAACAGTATCTGCAAAAAGTTTTCATCTAGTCAAACATAATACCGTACAAGATAGAAAAAGCTTGGGTTGCTTAGATAAGACCTTGCCTGTCTAGCATATTGCTTGCCATCAGTCTGTTCATCCAGAGAATCTGAACACTGACTATCTTTCTTGATAGCATTAGAGAACCATGTTGCACAAATCTCCAAACTTTCTGGGCTATGTGCTCCATCTAAATAGAAAACCAAACCTCCATTGCTGAAGCGCAAGTTTTGCATTGTAAAATAAGGATCAGGGACAATCTGTGCTCGCCCTTGTAAGCTAGCCATTGTGAGCCCTCTAGCAAATTGTTCTGGTAGGGATGTCTTAAACCATAACCATAAAGAGCATACAAGTGAGAACATATACTGGTGAAGAAAAATAAGTTGTGCCTGATTACAAACTTATAATCTCACTTACATCAAGACTAATGCCTTTTGTATGACCAGTGTTTTGAAGCCAAGTCCGGGACAAGGCTATGGCAAGGCCTGCATTTAGGTATTGATGTTCACCATCAAGTCCAAGTTGTTGACCCTTCAGTAGGCTAATGTCCAGAGGTGATGCTACTTGCAGAGAAATCTGTAACAACAGATAAAATATTATTTCCAAGATAAACTGCTTGTTGCCTCACATGTCTTTTGATACTTGTAAAAACATGGCCATGCCACTCACGCCTAACTGGGAGGCCCTATCTTTGAGGACAGACATAGCTTCTTCTGGTTGGGGAACAGTAAAAGCCGGAACTCCTTGCTGCATTGAGAAGATACACAATGAGAAGAATAAGGTAATAAAGTACAAGTACAGTTCAAAATTAATGAAAAAACTCCACAGCATAAATGATCCATCTAAGATGTAAGTTTGAGAAAGCACCTTCAAGATGCCAGCCTTCTCACCTGCAATTTCTCGAAGTGTATTTCCTGTTCAAAATAAAAAACGAAAAATTTGACAACTCATCAGACATCTCATTTTTAGGTTTTAGCCATAAGAACTAAATGTGATGTAACCTTTTACAACTAATAAGTTTATCCAAACAAATTGTGCCTGACTGACAGCTATGACACTACCTTAAAGCAGCGTAAAATTTTGAAGGAGAAATATAGACAACTTCACAAAATATCACCAAGAGCATCCATAGAAATTAAAATTTATGATTATGGTCACGAAGATATGTTTTCATAGGTTGAAAATTTGAACGACAAAAAGAGAAACAACTAACCAAGTATCTCCATGTGGTCATATCCAAGGGATGCTATTCCACAAACAGTAGGTGCCCGAACCTGAAAGTGAGCCAAAAAAGAAAGTTTTTGATGCCTCAAAAGTAGATCTTAAACAACAATATATTTCTAGCCTTCTATAAATACTGTTCAGAGAACAAGGTCATAGCATTTCATAGGCAACTATAGAGCTACACTGATGGCAAAGTTCAAGTACACATGTCCGCTAACAAAATACCAAGGTTTTATATTTCGGCCAAAACATCTCGGTTTTGACCTAAACGTCTCGATTTCAAACTCAATCGAAATGTTTCAATGTGAATAGTTGATTTCGAATGTTTAAAATATAATATTTATATTTATATATTGTATTTATGATATAATCAACTCTTAGCCCAGTGGTTAAGAACTTAAGCCCAAGTCAATGTGACCCGGGTTTGAATCCACTTTGGGGCATGTTTTTGTTTTTCAACATTTCAAGTATTTTTTTTACTCAAAATTTTTTTCATTTAATAATTCTTTAAAATATATATGTAATATAAAGTATTTTTATATTTTTAAAAGCTTTTTAATATTTTTAAATTTAAAGTCAAAGTTTAATAAAAAAAATTTAAAAAAAATTTGACCAAAACTGAAACAAATTGGTTTCGGTCGAAATGGGCTGAAACAACTGAAAGTTATCGATTTCGGTGGATGTCAAAACCAATCTCGAAATCAAAATTTAAAACCTTGCTAAATATCACAATCTGCAAGCACTCACCACGTTAGTTGCATCAAATTTTCCTCCTAAGCCAACCTCCAAAATAGCAACATCCACCTATTCCACATAAAATACAACATTACGCCAACTTACACTAAGCAATCATCCAGGGAGTCAAGAGGTGTGGAATAAATCTGTAAAATCATCTCAAAAGTGGTAATACCTTAAAAAAATGTAATGAAATGGCTTTCTAGGTTAACATTGAAGGAAATTAAGACTGAACTAAGTTGAATACTATTGCTCTATTGCCTCATTGTATAGAGTATAAATGAGAGTAGAAGAGAGACCAACCTCATTGTATCTTGGTTGTTAAAATAGTTAAGCAGCAACGACTAGGTTAAGGGCTTAAGGATTGGTGAGAGGAACATCAATGAAAGGAGAAAGAAGGTATATCAAAGTAGTGAAAAGTGTTAGGGGAGAGAACAACATAGAGGTTTACATGCTAAACATGTATAGAGTGGTTTTTTATAAGCATTCGGGCAAAAAAAATGTTATGATTGACGGAACTAAAACAACATAAGACCAAAGGAGAAACACTCTTGAAAGTAAAAAATCAGTGATAGATCTCACCTGCTCTGCTGCAAATATCTTGAAGGCAAGCAATGCGAGAAATCGGAAATAGGTTGGCATTGGTATGTCATCATTCGTTTTATCCTGCAAACAGTGGCAGACTTAATCTTTTTTCTTTTCCATAGAGGTAAGGCAACATGTGACAATAATTGTATGCTGTATGATAGTGTCATCTTTTAGCATATCAAGGACTATGAAAATTTCCAGGATAAAGGTAAAAACAGTAATAGAAGAACATGTCCCAATACATCAGGATGATGATTATTTCATTGCATCCCAAATGTCCATTTAAACACTCACTCATCAAGCATGAACTATTGACCAATGCACAAGAACATTAGACAACAATCTTGCTTCATTGAATGAAGGTAGTAACACTTCTAAATGAACAATTATTTCCCATTCAATCTTATAGTTGCAAAGTTAATCAAAACCAAATCAAACATGCATACCTGCAACTTGTCCCAGCACCACCAGAAATACGTCAAAAACTTCTCTTCAGAAATTTCCACCCTAAATTACTCAATAAAGAGCAGCAAACATAAGCAAGGTAAGAAAATAATGTGTTTTACTTTCAAAAAGAAGAAAAGAAGACCCCTGATAACAAGACTGCATTATTACTTATATTCTCATTAGTGTTTTAGACTGATAGCAAGGCCTGGATCCGTGATGCACGAAGAGCAAAGATTGAAACAAACAGGCAGGATTCGGATGTTTACCCATCTAATCGGAATCGCTCCCGGACATCGATGAGGTGAGGGGAAGTAAAGAGCCCCGTACGCAAGCCGCAGTTCCGCAGGATAGATTCCGTAAACGTGCACGTCGAGCCCTACCAAAACAATCACCCAATTCTTCAAATCTCACGAATACTAAAGCATCAAAAAGAATCAACTTTCCCACCTTGCCTTTAGTGCCGGCGACGTGGATGACATTCAACCGAGAAAGGGGCTCTTCCAGCTCCAAAATCTATCAACAAAAGAAATCAAAACGGGAAGTAATTGTTGGACTAATTCACAAAAGAGGAGGAGGAGGAGGAGGAGGACCTTGAGGTAGTCGAACAAGAGATCGAAGCAGTCGCCCTTGTTGGTGCCGTCGGCGCGGGTGCGGCGGGTGATGAGGGAGGACAAGCAATTCAGAGCCTCCTCGTACGCCCCCTCCGCCGCGGAGTTCTCTCGTTCCCCGGCCATGAATGGAATCTCCGGCGAGGGCGAGAATGAGATGGATAGGGTTGCTGTGGGGTGTGAGCTTCCTCCGCCGCGGAGATGGAGGAGACTGGTGTGCTCGTGACGCGAGGGTGGAATATCTCGGTAGCACAAACGGTTGTGCCCGTGGGTTGTGCTACGAATCGGGGACCTCAACATTTTCTTTTCTTTTTTTTTTTGGCAAAATTTCCTTGTCTAAGGAAGCTTAATAATAGGTTCGAAATCGCAGCCGAAACCGAAACGATTCGATTTTAACCGAAATATTTCGGTTTCGGTCATGGTTCAAATATTTCGGTCTGTAATGGTTTTGTTTCCTGTCATAATACAACCGTGCAGTCAATCGAGATGGCAGCGTGCCTGCTATCCTCTCTCCGTCGCGTGCCAACATCGTCGTCATCGGGGCTGGCTTCGCCGGTCTGACTGTTGTCCGCCAGCTCGTCACCTTCGACTTCAAGGTCGTTGTCCTCGAAGCCTGCTATCGTCCCGGTGACCGCGTACACACGCGGAAGATGAAGAACAATGACAGATCCATCGTGTATAATACGCGAATGAATATGCACTGTTTAGAGGAACCAGCGTTTGCACTTTGAGCCGGAACTCTCGAGGCGGGAGCCAAAGGCGACGGCGAAGGAGACGGAGCCGGCGCCAGAGGGGAAGAAGAAGAGAGAGAGGCGAGGAGGGCGGGACGGGGGTAGAGGAGACGAGGCAGTCGTACTCGTCCATCGTGTTGTCGAGATCCTCCTCTTCGGAAGTGAGGGAGACGAGGGCGTCAAGGTCCTCCCTTTGGGAGCTGGTAGTTGACAGCGAGTGGAGGCGAGTGTGCCGAGAAGACGAAAGAGAGGTTGGACAGTTTCATGAATTGGCTACTAGGATTTCATGAATTGTACAATTATTGATCATCTTAACCTTCCTGGCTTTCTTTAAACTAATATTATGATCGAATTAGTTATGACTTTCTTTAAACCGAGCCAAGTACTATGAGTTGTATGCAATTATTTAATATTACGATATAATTAATTATAATTTTTTAACATTTTCTAATATTTTTAATTTAAAGTCAAATATATTATTCAATTATAATTAAAATATAACAAAAAAAATATTTTGATCAAAATCAAAATAAAAAATTTTTCTAAATGCCGACCAAAAAAACGAGACTTAAAATCTTATTTAAATAATGCCAAAAATAAAATATTTACAAAATTTCTTTTTAATGCAAATATTTGCATTTTTTTTATTTTGTAAAGTTACTCTCAGCTAATATTTCCACTGGGTGCATAGAAAATTGGTATTTACATAAAAATCCCTAAATGTGGGCTTCTTACATATGCATCCCTGACATTTTGGTATTTATAAATAACTTCGATTTGAGATTGTAGATGTGCAGACCTACAGGCCAGTCGCAGCGATCGCTACAGTAGCAACCAAATCCTTCTCCTTCCAAATACATCTCTCTGGAAGTGCAGGAATGGCTAAGATTATTATACCATGAAATTCTAAACAACTCAAGTCAATTATATCATCATTTAGGGCCAATAGTATCAGATCAAGCTACAGTAGACCTCATACAGACTATGCGAAAAAGGAAATATACAACTCAGATGCTCCAACCACAGTAAAATAATTTTAAAACAAATCTTCAGCTAAAATATAAATAAATAATCAGAAAAAACCACACAAATGGTAGCCAGTAGGAGAAATGATCACCGGGGAGCTTGGTGCAGTGGGATATTCTTGTGAGTGTAAGCTACTCCTTTGTCACCATCCACCACCTGCCCGCTTCCCCTCAGGATCCTGCAAGTGCGTTTGTTAACACACACATTACAAAAAACAAAGGACTCATTTTTAGTTCAGCCATTAATTACCTCTCTGTGCTTATGAGTTATGAAAACCTCTCATATATAGGCAGCTATTTTTTGAATGTTCATTCTCGAAAAAAAAAGTTAATAGTTTGAACTAGTTTGGAGAAAAAATCTGTTGGGAGTAGCTGGCTCTAGTAGCATACTGACATTAGATGGCTTAGGGCAAGAATTGACAAAACAAAGACAACAGCAATGGAATTAGTGATTTGATCATTTCCTCATAGACCTAAAGATGACCCTGATGTGTTTCTGAGATCCAGGCATACCCAACTGCTATGATCCACTCCCAGTAATGATTTGCTGCTAATAATATTTGCTGATGTTAAT
This sequence comes from Trichopus zeylanicus subsp. travancoricus, assembly GCA_005019695.1. Lineage (NCBI taxonomy): Eukaryota > Viridiplantae > Streptophyta > Magnoliopsida > Dioscoreales > Dioscoreaceae > Trichopus > Trichopus zeylanicus. The sequence goes on along the minus strand of RXID01014395.1, from coordinate 256,053 downwards.
CAGAAATTCAGTTCATTCTCAGTTGAAGTTAATTCCTTCATGTAGTTGGCCCAACTAAAATTCCATTTCTCTTCCCCACTATCATGTCCTTCAATTCAAAATTTGGTATATAACTAGTTTCTTCCTCCTGTCTTTCAACTATAAAATTTTCCTTGCGAGATAAATTTCTCAAGTTAGAGATGTAACATGGAGAAGAAGAAACAAAACATTTAAGCATTGATGAATACAAACAAAGATGAACAGGAATCTAAAGAGGCACCTACCATCGTGTGGTAAGAAGTCCTTCAACACCTACAGGCCCTCGAGCATGAATTCTGCTTGTACTTATCCCAACCTTTATAAACATAACAAACACAAGTCAAATGCATTAAATTAGATGATTGGCTAAAATATACCATGAATAGGATTCTGAATAGATCATACTTCGGCACCAAGTCCAAAACGAGCTCCATCACAAAAACGTGTACTTGCATTGTGAAAGACAGCAGCACTGTCCAGATGAAACAGTCAATGTCAGAGATAAGGAACTTCCACTGTTGATATAACATGACAGAATGGGGAACAATGGAGTTCGATCCAATCACAACTGTAGCGATCACCATGGTTGATATGGGCCATAGATATTTAGATCTACAGCCAGATCAACCATAGTGATTGCTACAGTAGCGGCTGAATCTGTTTTTGGCCACTATTAGAAAGCACCATTCATCACCGATGCATTAGCCTTCAATTTACATAAAACTTGAAAGGTAATAGGAGATCTTGGGAAATTATAGTGGAGTAATGGCTTTTGTCCATTTAAATGACAAAGGGTTTTCTATTTAGTAGCTTATATTGCAAGAATAGTCATCCAGAGAAATGTGCCATAGGAACAAATCAAGAGAAAATTGATCCAAAGAATAATGCTATCTTATTAAGATATCAGGTAACAATTGAATCCCATTGCAATTTTACAGTTGTGAAACTCAAACTCATAACTAACAATAAATTTGGGCTTCTGTTAGTAGAAGCCTGCTAAAACATGGCCAACTAAAGCAAAATTCTGTCCAGACAAAATAAAATTAATGGTGTAATAAACAGGATCAGAGGTGTGTCAAAGTGCACGAATATGAATGAGACAGACAGCTTAAGTGACAGCCCATAACCCATGTAAATATAAAAGGCATCATACCTGTCGACTTGTTTAAGAAAAATTTCAGCAACAACAGAGTCCTCAGCAACTACGCAGTCAGTATGTGCACTGAAACAATATAAGATCAAGTGGCAAATCTTAATTAAAAGCAAACTTTCCAGAGAATAGCAAAATAATACAGCAAAGCCTTGGTCAAAACATATATGGAGTAAGCTATCCAAATAATGAAGGATACAATGAATATGGAACTAAAAACAACTTTCCTGGAGAATCACAATAATGGAAAAAAGGTGAAATAAATCAAACACTAAGAATTTCATTCATATAGTAGGAAGAAAAGAAGAGAAAAACCCAACTCATATCAGGTAATAATCAAATTACCATGCATATACCCTATAGACAGAGAAGTACCTTCCATGACGATGTATATGATCAATTGCAGCAAATACATCATCAACAATCTCAATTGTGCAAGCCATGGAGTTATACTCATGATGAAATGAAGTTGCCTCAGGAATATTTAATTCACTACTAGCTCTAGGTCCACCGTAGAGGAAAACTCCTACAATATGAGAAGTGATTTTGATTAGAAGCTCAACAAGAATTGGACCAGAGAAGGGGGCAAGAAAACTTCAACATATACAAAAGTTTGATTGAAAATCCATAACCATCTGCATGCATTAATCCAATGGGATCCATGGACATTTGCCTTGAAAAAGAAATTTTCTAGTTGTAAATTTCTACAAAGTTCCATCTCCCTACAAAGTTAAGAAAGAAGAGTCAACATCACAACCAAAGTGGGTGAAGACATCTATTATTCCCTTCCATCATGGAACTGATCACAGATTTTGTCCAAGATGGCCAATCTGTTGTGAGTTATTCATAGCTGAAGGGTGTTGGAGTATAATCTTCTACAAATTGAATGCCTATCAGATTAAATTTGAAATATACACCGAAAAAATAGGAGCTCAAAGGTACTACAAAACAAGAAGGCCTGTTGGTAATCAAAAATCAACTAAAACTATATAATAAAAAATAAGTTTTGATCAACTAAAGAATCACAAACCGATAATGCAGTCTAAGTTGAATAAAATAGAACAAAACCATGCAAATCAGAAAGTAAATCTGACATCAAGTGCTTAGATATTAGTTGGAAATGGAACATGCACAGATCACCAGATAGGACAATTGTTAATCAGAGAAATAAAAAAGGTATTAGCTGGCACTTCCAAAGAAGTAAACAAAGTGCATGACAATTGCTCATTGTGGGATTAAGAATTAAATGCAACTCAAATAATGTAGAAAACGATGTTAGTTTATGTGTTGGCAAACATGAGATTGTCACAAGGACTCTGATAACAGATTTGATGAGTTGAAGAGAGAATACATGTTTAACTAAACTTCCACATATGCTGCAGGAACGAAGTGTGCAATATACCAGCATAAAAAAAGTATCTAACAGGGTTAGTAGTAATTCTGAGAACTAATACTAAAAATTGTTTAGTGCGACGACCAGCTCTGCAGCAGTACAATTTGCAAGCAAGTTTAGATGATTTTTTTTCCATCCAATATATTGTCCACACCAGACATTCCAGGAAAGCAATCAACTGAGACAACTATAGTAATACCTTCACCTCTGAGATCTACAATAAAATCATTAAGCCCTCCAATTTTAAAGATGTGTTCATGTACGAGAAGTGTTTCCTGCAAGTAGAAACATAAACCACAATTTAAAATGGCACAATGACATGAAAATTACAAATAATATTATGAACTGAACAACCTGAAGCAAGCTATCAATAAGAAGGAAGTTCAAAAAAACAAATCATTGATGATTTTAGTGAATCAAACAAGTACCATTGCATTACAGGCAGCAGGATAATCTGTCTTCGCATCCAAAATAATGCGCTTGGCCACATCCAAATTAGCTGATTTGTCAACGTAAACATGGCAAATTCCATCTAGAAAGTAATTGTGCAGAGCAATTTCTCGTTAAGAGAAGTCCAAAAAAAGGAAACCACAAACCGAGTAAAATATACATTCATCTTTGAATTTTGATATTGAACATATAACTGAGAAGAGAACAAAAAATCAGACCAAGAAACAAAATAGAGAAAAAAATTGTAGATGAAGTAGCTAATCTCACCAGCATGTCCAAGAACAGGTATCTTGGTTGATTCCTTGATTTGAGATACCAGCTTATTGCTTCCTCTTGGAATCACAAGATCAATCACATCATCAAGCTGGTAAAAACATAGTGGTCACTGTAAAGGTAGCCAACAATGGAAACCATTAATTCCAAATGAGCAGCAAACCTTCAACAAATCTGGGATCTCATCTCTTGATGTAACAAGTCCAATAAGCTTCTCCCCAACGGTGCTTGGAATGGCTCCAGTAATAACCTGATAATAACAGAAAATGGAAGATAGGCACAAATAAAATGTAGCAAAAAATGAGAAAGAAAATACAGACAAATGCATGAAAGGATTCTATTAAAAACTTGAACCTTATGCAAGATCGCATTTGATCTCATGGCTTCTTTCCCTCCTTTCAAAAGAAGACCATTTCCACTACGAACTGCTAAAGATGCAATCTACAAAATCAGGACAAAAAAAAAGAGGCATCAATTGAACAAGGAATAGAACTAATACAAATTACATTAGGATAGCATATATCTTGATTCATAGAATTGGCCACAAATAACACTTCTGGCAACTAAACGTTATTTACATAAAGTGTTCCTTAAACCAACAGAATACCATTTTCTCATTTTTATTTTCAGGTAGTACTCCGTGTTTTACTATACAAAAGATGGAGGCATAATTTTTGTTGACATACCAATTGAAAAACACGTCTGCAGGTTAATGCAAATAAACAAATCAAACACCCGCTCATGTTATTAGACATACTCATTCAATGCCCATACTCTTCATACTTTCATACATGTGAGAAATGTAAGCCATTTCCCACGAGTCCCAGATTTGACTAATACACAAACTATTGTTGGCATACCATAATTAATAACACTCAAAGAACAATCACTAACAATAGGGACAAAGAAACTGTTCAAGCAATATCCATATATTTCACCTCCATAATCATGTCTTGAGTAATTGTACTTCATCAGTACATTCCCCAAGTATTTCTGGTTCAGCAACATTCATGCTATAGCATTTACTAGTCTATTAGCAGACCTACACAAGAAGATCCTTGGGTTCAAAGAGATCCTTTTTGAGAATAACTGATTACAACATTTCCAGAAGTCTTATATGCCATCATAAAAACTACAGAAATGCTCAAAGCATACTCCAATGTTGGTATACATCTAAAGGTAGCTTTGGATCTGGCCAACTGATTTCAGGATCTTACATACATGCAAATGCTCCATTTATAGAAGCCTGTGTGTAAGTTAGACATGCAATCACATTCATGCGACATATATAAGCTGCCCAATGTTACCTGAACTAATGCATCAGGTCGTGACTCAAAAACAACCAGAAGAACACCCAGTGGACTTGTTGTCTTTTCCAAGATTAGTCCATCTGCAACCTGGATGGAGATCATTCAAGTACATAATAAACAAAATAAACAAACACAGGGAGCAATATCCATGTGGGCATTTTTATTTTAATGAACCACAAATGGATGTGAGAATAAGATCTATCCAAGGAAAAATTATTTAAGATTCATGACTAGAATCCTAACCTCGGTTTTCTTCAGAACACGACCTATTGGTTCTTCCATGCTCGCAAGCACACGAATGGAGTTGGAAAGGCTAGAAATCTGCAAGGTAACAAATATTGCATTGGGTTTGGAACAGATAGCATTTAAAGGGACCAATAAATTGTATTGTGCTTCATAGAAGCAACTGCTTGGAAAAATCATGTTCAATAGAAGAATCATCTAAAAACAATATCTCCAGTAGAAAAGGTAAGTTTATTTTTTTGGTGCAAAAATACACAGTCTATAACAAAAAAATATCTACAGAGCATTAAGTTGTCAATGATATCTTGCCTTTCCAGGTTTCAATGTTAACCGAGATATCAAAGATTTTTCATATTCAGCCTTTTGAGCAGCAGCTATATCAGCCTCATTCTCATGTTTAATCAAGCTCTCATTTGCCTCTAAAGCATCTGCAATGTCCAGCAGTATCTTCCGACGATCATCAGATGATAGGCTCTGGGAAAGAGGAAATTCACAATGATGCCAACAAATAAGGACTTTAAGTTAAAAAAACATGGGGTACAAGTATTAAAGAACTAAAAATCTTTTGGGACTAAGACTAAAAACAGACATGAACAAATTTCTGAGGCAAGTGTGTAGACACCATGTTCCAAATAAGATCAATACCTGAAGACGCCTTGAACACTCTCTGGCTGATACTGCCATCTCACGAGCACCAACCTCTTTAGGCAGAACCCACAGATGTGCATCTTGATGAAAGAGAGTGCCAATTTTCTCTCCTTGAAGTACTTTCACAATATTATTTGTGGCTAAACCACTACAATAAAGTTTGCATAGCAATTGTATAGTCATTTGAAAGATCAATCAATTACTAAATATGAATAATTAAGCTGCCAGAAAAATTTGAAAATATCATGTAGAAGGCAATACCGATACGTAACCAACTGTTAATGCCTCCAAATATAAACAGGGCGTATAACATAACTCTTGTTTAAGCAGACAAGACTTTGCAATCTTTATGAGTAGCTTAGATTAGTGCTAATTATAATTTCAACAATAAGCTTCGCTCTAGTAATGTTAAATTCTGCGCACACACTCTCTCAAAGAGAAAAAAAGAAGAAAAAGGACCCTTCTACCCATGCCACAAAGTGCCTATCATTCCATTCACAACCTCCTACTATGTCAGTATAGAAGGGCTGTGAACAGGACAGGATGGGTTGGGTGCTGGCCAAGGGAGTGCAAGTCCAAGGCCCAGTGTGAACTAAGTCAAGTAAAAGAATTTTCCAACTCACCAGGTCTTAGGCTTGGTCTATTAGTTTTTCAGAAAATTCCAGTATTAAGCCTAGCCAAGCCAGGCATTTTTAAAACACTAAGCCTGAGATTTAATTTTTGAGCCAGACTGTATCTGGGCAAAACTACTGACAGCCTTGGGGACTATCTAGGCATGAAGCTGCAAAAGCACCAGCAGCAGTTGCTTATTGGTTGTATTTTTCAGAAAAAAAATTGTCATAATCACTGCAACTAAGTGTGGTCATATAACATTAAAAGTTCAGAATATCATTTGAATCCTCAACTGCACACTGGACAAACCTGATGTCTGCCGTAACCTGTAAAAATTGAGGATGTACTCGAGACATAGTAAAGAGTAAATTGCATAACTCAACGAGAACAAGCTAGTGCTACATAATCAATCAAGTATTAATATCCCAACAATGATCAATCAAAAACAGATAAAGTTGGAATACAAAAGTTAACTGCAATATATATTAGCATCAACCAGTATTTTCTGTTAGGATGATATAGAAGAGCAAGAATACAATACCTGGTGATGACAACAGGAATGCCAGCAGAAGCAGCATAGACAGCAGCCTTTACTTTAGCTGTCATACCTCCCCTTCCGACCCTGGATTTGTCGCCAAAAGTAATCTCTCCCTGATGTCTTTCTTTTATATATGTATGAATTAACTTTGAATGAGGTTCACCTGGAGGACCACTATATAGACCCTCCACATCACTAAGCAAGACAAGAAGATCCGCCTTCAACTCCAAAGCCAGCAAAGCTGCCAAACTGTCATTATCCCAAAAGATCCCAGATGAATCCTGAAGACAATACGAAGTATTAGGAGGGGAAAACAAGAAAAACAGAGAAGCATAAGGGCATGACTAATCAAAATAGCATGCAGAAAATGTAAACCCATAGTCTGCAAGAAGAAGACAATCATTTGATTCTTGAAATGTAACGTTTTGCACTAAATGATGCAGCTTATTTTATTTCTTTATTTTTTGAAAACTGACATAGTAACCAGCTTCTATGCTTTTATATAAAAGTCAGGTATGCTCAACATAACTTGTTTATCCACATTAGATTTAAGGACATCTTTTTCTCTCAGCTACTTTTGCCACTTGGGAACCTATGGAAATGATTAGCATAAAGGAGTACGCTCTGAGATAAAGCAACCACTCAACTAAGGGATGGTTTATGCAAGTAATGGACTGCATAACCACCAGATAAATCCAAGCAACCATAAAGCTTCAATCACATGACATGATGTGCAGCTCAGACGAAGTAAAGTTTATGATTTGAAAAATACACCTACATACTTGAAACACAAAAGAAAAAAATGTCAATGGTAAATGTGCTTCATAGAAGCTTTTAGTGAATTTATTCCTCTTGTCCTCCATCCTTATCTAAAATATCTACCATTAATGAACTTTGTAGCAAGGAAAAGCAAAAGGGATATAGAATAAACCAACAAAAATACTTCAACGCCTTGGTAAAGTGAAGGAATGAAATATACCTCATAAGGAGCCCTCCTGGTACTAATTGCATCATTTTCATTAAAAATAGGAATAACTTTAAGAGATAACAATGAATTCACAGTTTTAGTAAGTTGAGTTCTGAAATCCGGGTCCCTAAAATCATTGTCAGTAACTAGAAGTTGAGAAGATGCCACATCAAGCTGCATTAAAAAATAATCCATGATAAGTATCTTCACTGAAAATAATGGGATAACAAGTTAGCATAGATTGCAGAAAAATGCAATTGATTGATGAAAGAAGAAACAGATGTTACACAGTATGACTACAGCAGAATTGATTGATCGTAGCATATATTATACCTGACTAAATAAGGCATCATACAAGGCCATGAGGCCACTCTGACCAACAGCAGCACAAGCTTTGCCATCCAACTCTGCTTGAGGTTTTTGCAGGTCAGCAAAGCTGCAAGGGTAAATTAGCAAAACGTTATTGTACTTGTCCCTAGAATCAAATTTTGCACACAGGATCAATTTCTCAGAAGGAAAAAACTCCACAGTTCTTGTTTTGCATAATTAACTGTAATTACAATTATGAGATACCAACTTAACATCATTCCTCTTTAAGTCTTGCTCACATTCTAGGCAAGCTTACCTTATTTCAAGGCTCAAGAGAATATAATAACTAAATCTTGTCGTACAAACAAAATATACCTTATTCAGTCAAAAGGTAAGTGCACCATAGTAGTTTAGTCTAAGATTTATCCGTTATGGCACTTGAAATACTTGAAAACAATGTGAAAGAAGAAAAAGGGACCAAGGGAAAAAGGAGGGCATGCAAACCAGCTGTTAAGCAACTTCCTGTATCTAAGCCTTTGGCGGCCAACACCAACAGCACCAGAAGTGACCAAAATGACTTCATACCCTTGGGAATTCAGTTGTTCAATCTACAGATATCGCAACAGAAGTTCCATGTGTAATAGCAGATATTTGTGGGGATGGAGATAAAAGTTGAGTGTGATGCCCAGCAGTACTAGATCATACCTGCTCGCAAAGAGCTCCCACTCTTCCCAAGGCCAGTCTACCATCAGTTCTGGTAACGATAGCGGTGCCAACCTTCATAATAATACAGTTAAAATTATTAGGGAAAAGAAGGGTCTTGCACTGAACCTACTGATGCACGTCAAAAAGTTGGCTTTGCCTTGATAAAATATAGGCAGACCAATACATACAAAGAATTGTGACTCAATGGACATTCCTCATAATGTGAAATCACTCAATTTTATGATCCCCCTTTATTGTGTTTTTAATGAACTAATCGTTCAGATTGCAGGAAAAAGAAATGTCGTAGTATGAATGAGCAACTAAAATCCACAGGCTTCCCCCCACAAAATCCACTCCCAACATAATCCAGAAACAAAAAGATCAAAAGACGAAAAAAAAAAAGATACATGAATAGCCAATTATCTGACCTGAGAAACAGAAAAAAGAGCGAAATGCGGATCAAATGCATGTGATTTGGCGAGTTAAACAATCACTAAATTCTTCAGCAAAACGATGCTAGCGTTTTGAAAAACAGAACCAAAAAAGGCTAGAATATCATCGGATTGGGTCAATCGGCAGAGAAAGCGAGAGAGAGAGAGAGAGGTGGAGAAATCAAACCTTGACGACGACGCGCTTGACGTCCTTGACGAAGACCCGAGTGGAGTCGAAGCCAGCCATTGACGCCGAGAGCGGAGTCGCAGAGGGAGGTGGCGACGGCGGAGGCGGCGTTCGCCGTGGACTGGAGACGAAGGGAGTTCACGGGCTATTATCGTTCGGTGGTAGGGACGGACGAAATCATCTGTATACTTCACGAGCGGCGTTTTTCTGCCGTGCGACCGTGGAAAATCGAGAGTTTTCCGGTCACGCCACGTGGACTTTTGGGTTACCACTACACAACCAGAAAATGATTTATCACAAAATTTCGACAACTAATCAAAATCCATATTTTTTTAACATTTAATTTCATGTATACTGTTTCAATGATTTCAAGTTTTTTAAGATATCAAAAATTTTAAAATTTTAAAATCGTTTTATCCTGAATTTTATCCAAATAGATATATTTCGATCGAAAATTTAAAATCATATTAAAATATCAATTTTATATGTTTTAAAATAAAATTATTTAGGTGTTTATCTAGAGAAAGGTTGATATTTAAAGTTGGCAAAAGAAAAGAATGATTTATGATTGATTATATACTTTTGGTAATTCAACAGAACGACCAGGTCTGGGTGGTGTAGTTGGTTATCACGTTAGTCTCACACACTAAAGGTCCCCGGTTCGAACCCGGGCTCAGACACTTTGGGTCTTTTTTATATATTTAAATTTTCTCCTTTTTTTTCCTAATTTTTTCGCACGACCGAACGGAGCGGGTCAACCATCAACTCGTTGCGAAATCGTAATCCCCAAGCTTTTCTGATCCGATCTCCTCTCTGCTCGCCGTCATCGTCTCCGCGCTCACCACGCCGGAGTTCCTCCCGGCTCGCCGTTGTCCGGGAGAAAAAGATGGATTGGAGCAACGTGACGGCGGGGGATCTCGTCGACGCCCTGCGCGAGGTTGACTGGTCCTCGCCCCCCCGCCCCGTCTCCGAGTTCTTCTCCAGATTCACCGTCCCCAGATCCCACTCCAAATGGAACAGCCGCCTCAAATGCAATCTCTACTAGTACGCACCGCCATCTCTATCCCCTTCGTCCCCTTTTTGTTCGATGCTCGATTTCATTCTGTTCAAATGGTCTGCAGTCGTGAATTACACGATTCTTTTTGAGATTTTAATTTCGTCTTTATTGTAGCTTGTTTCTGGGAATCCTTCATCTACGTATGGTTTTGAAGTAGATTTGTGATTGTTATCGAAGAAAATTGATTCCATTTTGTGATTCTACTTAGAATTTCGTTATTCTGGATTCTTTCGACTGGAGACCCGGCGTGATCGTCGACTTGTACTGAGCTCATTGAATTTATTTTAGCATTTATGTGCTTCATCTCATGATTTTGTTGTGCCTGATTTTGCAGCTACCGGACGAACTACTTCATTATGATCATATTCATTCTGGGTAAGGAAATGATCCGGATGGTGTAAGATTGGGGATTCTTCTTTTCAATTGATTGTAAATATTTGTTTTTCTTGCTTTCTGTTTCTGCTGCAGGTTTGGCCTTTCTGAGAAAGCCGCTTGCTATCGTTGCTGCTCTTTTGACAGGTCTAAGTTTTGCATTCCTTAATGATAGGTAAGCTAGATTGGCCTTTAATATTCTGATTCAGCAAGTGGAATATATTGTGCGAATATCATGATATATGTCTCAGTTACTGTGACGGTTTTCTTAATTACATCAGAAGCGATGAGAGGGTTATGATTATGTCTTATGGAATCAACCTGAATTATAACTAGCTCAATCATTAAGGCTAGTTTGCCATTACTTCCCAAGACTTTAGAATATCAGGATACTATCAAATTTCCTGGCTTGATCTCTAGAGAAATTATTTCTCCTTCTTCTTATTCTTTCTTTCTTTGCTTTCGTTTTTTTCTCTATATACTCTCTTGTCAGTATAGACTCTATCGTATCCTGTTCTGGCTGGGCAGAAAATGGTTTTATAAGATGACAGGTACTGTGTGTATGTCTCTAAAAGTTAAGAGATTATTATATTTATTTTGCTTGTGTGGGACAATTTCTTCCCGAGACAGTATTTTGTCTGGCAGAGACTTCTATAAAGTTTTATAGAATTCACACAATATCATCTCTGAAACATTAAGGTTGGTGGGTGCAACACTTCTTCACCAGAATTTGTTCTCTAATCTTGATATCAAATTCTTACTTGTATTTTTCTACTTTATATCCGTTTACATCATTTGACTATAGTACCTTTCTGCCGGATGCAATGTGAATCGTTAGTTTGAAGTTCTACATGTTTGCATTGTTATTCCTTAAGCTTGTTTGTGGGCCATTAATGTGTTCATTGGTTGCAATCCGTGTATAGCTACACCATGCTACCTACGTATGTTTGTTGCTTTCATACAAGTATATTTGGTTTGAGTACTCTTGATGAGGTATTTCGTTGCAGTTTTGCAGTTACTTTCAATGAGAAGGTGACAAGGACTGTTAGACAATTTTCACCACATTTAGCTGCAAAGCTGAGGCCTCCTATCACGTAAGCTTGCTTAACTTTTATGGTTGTTGTTTATTGGTGGGCATGTTTTACAAATTTTGCAAGCTTTGTACTTTTCTGTGGCCAGGCCCGTTCTTCGTGGGAGGCCATCTGCCAAAAGGGCAATTCACATCTGTGGGCAGCCCCAGTGGATGTTTGTATTGGTATTTTCGGCAGGTATCAGAAACTTCCCAAATGAATGTTATAGAATATGCAATTTGTTATATTTGATAAGTAGGCCACCAAAATGCTTCTTATTGACCAAATCTGTACCTGATTTGCAGCTAGTTGCTTCCTGTGGTTTACCTCTTGCCGCCTGCTTACTGTACTTTGGGCACTTGCCATTGGTCTTCTTGGTATCTACAAACCCCAGCCAATTCATTTTAAATGTTCTCTATGCTAGCCGTAAATTGTATTTCCTAATGGCCATTTCATGTTTTCTCGTGCAGCAACGATTCTTCATGCAAGCTTTAGAACTCCAAATCTGAAAGCAAGACTAAACACTTTCCGCGAGGAGTTCCGTGCAGTATGGCGCAATTACAGTGAGCTATAACTGTGCTGTCAAGGTTTGATGTCAGTATCTTAAACTTTCTTTAAACTTTTTATTTGTGTTAATTAATGAAATTGATTCTAGAAATCATATCAGGAATATGATCTCCAGTCATTTTTTGCTCCATCTGAATGTCTACTGCATATTCATGCTTTATTTCCTTGCCAATTGACTGCCCTTTTATCCTGCTATGTTATTTTTATGATCTTATTCTGTCTTGACATCTTTACTAGGATTGTCGGGCTTTCTTGTTTTGTTTTTAGCATTCTGGTAATATTTGTGTGTAATGGTGATTTAAACTACTCGGCTTGCAGTTAACTGCATGCGGACAGGGTTGCTATTTGACCTATGTATTTTTCAGCTTCCCTTTAGGTAGGACTGAAGAACTGGTTCTATGGATGGAAGCTGGGAATCATCTATTGTGGATGGATGCTTGGGTTTATAGTTGTTTCATTGTCATAATGTTGAAGTGCAATATTCTTTTGGTTGCCGATCTGTAATTTTATGAACACAAATTCGACCTTGTAAATAAAATGCTGTAACTTTGATATGATAGGACCCTGTGTCGCATTTTTGATTATGTATCAGGATAAGGCTCTTTGCTAAGACTTGTTGCTCCAAATTGATCTTGTTATCATGTTGCTTTATCAGTCCAGTGGGCCATCATATATAGACCCAAGACAAGAACATGTAGGAGTAACACATGCAGATGAATATTTTTGAATGTGTATTAGAAATTTAAAATTGTGTGCAACTCATTTTCATGTACAGACCTGAAGCCTACGGCTGTTTGGTTGGTTGAAACTCAACGAAAGAGGTTAAACGCAGGTTTGCAAATTCGGTTGAAATGTTTCGATTTCAACTGTGGTCAAAATATTTTGGTCGATTCAGTTTTGGTTTTACTTGTATAAGGTTTGACCTCCACGTGCGCGCTAGCTTTCTTGTCGGTCTCTGGCTCTCGCACGTATGATCTCACGTTGACCTTACGCCCACACTATCGCTCTCGTTAGCTTGGCGGCTACGCTTTCATCGGTCTTTGGCGCTTACACTTGCACGCTCATGTTGGCCTCACATCTGTGCTCGCGCCCTCGTCGGCATGGCTCTTGTATCCTTATCGGCCTCACACTCACACTCGTACCCTTGCGCTGACCTCATGCGCAGGCTGGCACTCTTGCCATCATATATAGACCCAAGACAAGAACATGCAGGAGTAACACATGCATATGAATTTTTTTGAATGTGTATTAGAAATTTAAAATTGTGTGCAACTCATTTTCATGTACAAACCTAAAGCCTATGGTTGTTTGGTTGGTTGAAACTCAACGAAAAAGGTTAAACGCAGGTTTGCAAATTTGGTCGAAGTGTTTCAGTTTCAACTGTGGTCAAAATGTTTTGGCTGATTCGGTTTTGGTTTTACTTGTATAAGGTCTGACCTTCGCATTCATGCTAGCTTTCTTGTTGGCCTCTGGCTCTCACACCTATGGCCTCACATCGACCTTGCATTCATACTACCACTTTCATTAGCTTAGCGGCTGCGCCCTCATTGGCCTTAGACGCTCACACTTGCATGTTCATGTTAGCCTCACATCTGCACTCGCGCCTTCGTCGACATGGCTCTTACATCCTTGGCGGCCTCACGCTTGCGCTTGTACCCTTACGCTAACCTCATGCGCAGGCTGGCACTCTCGTCAAGCTGGCCCCCACGCCCTCGCCGGTCTCATGTTCATGCCCGCACTCTTATATCGATCTTTGCCGCTCACATTTGCACACTTGCGCCAGGGCGACGCTTGTGCTCGTGCTCTCATTAGCTTGACCCTTGCATCTGCTCACTCACGCTTACCTCTGGCACTCGCGCCCACACCCTCACACCGCCCTTTAGAAGTGGTAGTTGTATTGGAGTGGACAGTGGAGCCAGAAGGAGAGGGGGGAGGTTTGCATAAACCACTTCACATGCATGAGTTTTTGCATAAACTACTAAGTAATTGATGTGATGCTTTTGAGTTTTTCATTTAGTTTTGTCATACAAGTTTGTCATTAGGCTTTAACCCAATCATGCAAATTTATCCTTTAGTTTAGTTTTTTTTATTGTTTTTCTAATTGATTCATGAAAGACAAATCTTTTAAAAAAATTTTGATTTTTTTCAAAATTTTTTTAAAAAATATTATAATATTTTTAATTTGAAGTTAAAGAATAATCAAAATAAAGTTAAATTTTGGTCAAAATATAATTAATAAATAAAAAATATTTTGGTCGAAATCAAAACAGAAATAATTTCGACCCACACACATTGAATCGAAACTCAAAATTTTGATTAATACATAAAAGTTGAGCGTCCGAACGTTAATGTTAAATTTAGGAATAATTACATTTAATATCCTATAATCTTTACTATTTACATACAAGTCATTTTAAAAATTTATTTCTAATAAATTTATGCCGAGTCACAGGGGTTAATACTATCGACCAATTAAGCTTGGTATACATTCAAAGTCCTTAAACACAAATATAAATTATTTAAAATTTTTTTATGGAATTAAACTAGAATCACGTTGGAGTTTATAGGCAAAAAAATATTTTAGTGAATTAAATATAATTATTATCTCTAAATTTAAATATTGACCTATCCGCTAAGTGATTAACTATGTATAATTAATTAAAATTATATTTACTATTATGATAAAATTATAAATTTTTTTCAATTTTTTATAATTTTTAAAATTTTTTAAAAAATTTTATCATATTTTTAATTTGAAATCAAAATATAATCAAAATATAATTAAATTTTAATCAATACATAATTAATAATTAAAGAAAATATTTTTATCTAAATTGAAATGATCGAAACGAATTGATTTCGATCGATGACAAAACCAATACTAAAACTGAAACTTAAAACCTTGATCAAAAGTCTTTCGTCTATTTTAAATATTTAATTTGTCAAATGATATTTCTTAAAAAGTAATTTATTTTCAACCACTTTCAATATATAAGTAAAAAAAGTTTTATTTTTATATTTTTCATTTGAAATAATTTTTAAAAGCGAATCAAATGATTTATAATATATATTTTAAATTACAATAAATTATAATAATATTAACAACATCATATATTATAATAATATTATTTTAAAAAATTATTTATAAAAATTTTATATCAATAAAATTTCATATATTAATAATTACATCTCCTCTTTACCTGTTTAGCTTCTGAAGAGGTTGCATCACAAACAGAAATATACACTTGCAAGAGTAACCAGAAAATGCAACTTTTGCATGGCATATATACATGCATTTTGAGCCTATATTTCATACGACAATAATGCCACAGACTGTCCACAGCACAAAAAAAGATGTCAGAGTCTATTTCAAAAGATAATTCATAAATGTTACGCCAACAAGATCATACCCAAAAAATAAAAAAACAAAAAAACATAATTGAATGTCAAACTTCCAAATGGTTACGGTCTGCTTAGCTAGTTTCATAACTCATCACTTTCCGGGGGATGGAAAAACTGACATGGTGCCACCATCCTGGAAGATACTGCATCATGTAGAGCTTGTCAGGATCTTGGTGCAGAAATTTAGATCAAAAGTACTGCAAACAATCTAGGTCAAAAATACCAGGGTTGGATGTTTCCTTTCTTAGTTTCAGGTACCAAAACAGCGGTCACCAGCATCCCCTAATCCTGGAACTATAAACCTGCACAATAATAGCAAATAGTAAGTTGAACAGATCACCATGTCTGCAGTGCGTAACATCTGAATAGGGGTGGACAGTGATAAGTATTGGCGTGTGAATTTTATGATGCACATGGTGATAAAAGGAATACCCTTTCTCATTCACAACAGGGTCAATTATTCCTGCATAAACTCGCAACCTGAAACACATGCAAAGAAGACTGAAATGGTGAGCAGGTTGTGAAGGCAATATTGATTATTGACTTTAAGTTATGATATGCTTACCCAGGGAACTTCTTGCTGAGTTTCTCAAGCGCTGGAGGGGCAGATACTGCTGATATCTGCATCATATATTCATATAAGATCACAGGACTAAGTAGATACTGAAATAGTAACAGCAGATCAAATGTAATAAGTTTTACTGTACTTACAACTTTAATGTGCTTACTATCAACACCACAATCTTTCAACAAGTCAATTGCTGCAACCATTGTGCCACCTAAAAAAGACATAAATCATCCCTCTCCACTATTAACCATCATGCACATTTTCTTTTTACATATAAAAAGATAGAACTGGTGCAAGAAATAATGGTTGAGAAGTCCCATGCATCAAGATTTAGCATAAGACATGGAATAGCCCTACATGGGTTTCCTACCAAAGTTGAGATTTGGCATAGTCAGGGTCAAATAGCAAAAAATTCAGACTCTGGGATCTTTTCTTTTGCAAGGAGCTATAAGACATAGATAACAAAATGAGAGCATGCAATAACAGTTGTAGCAACTGGAAGAGTGAGGACACTGGGTTGCTTCAAGCAACTATAAACAATGCAACTTAAAGCCTTCCAAAACAAAAGAACAGTCAACCCGATAACCACACCACTTAGGGTTGGTAAAAAAAGAAGTTACATTGATAAAGACATAAATTTACCAGTAGCAAGCATAGGATCAATAATAAGCACACGAGATCCCTCTGGAAACTTCTCTGGTAAACTGCAATATTTGCCAAAATTATCATACAGATGATTGACTTAAAACCATAACCCCACCACATAAGGGAATGAATGAAAATAGATTAGACATATAGCACAAGTAAAAGAAATAGCAGATCATTGTCCTATTCCAGAAGGCATGCAAATTGGTTATGGACATGAAAGGTTACTAACCAACTATTGGATAAAACACAATTAGAAAACAAAATCTCCTTGCCATCCACTAGAAACAATCCTGTCTATTCTTGTTCTTCTTCACCAACTCTTTTCTCTATTACTTCTATCAGATTCCATAAACCGAAAAAATAAATAAATAAATTCCTTACTGCTAACTGATAAATGTTGACCCATGAATGGAAATTAAATAAATAAGAAAAGGCAGTTTATGCAAGGGTATAAGCAATCTAAACAGCAAACTCTGCCAAATGTTCATTAAGCAAATAAACTTCATTTAGAGACTAAAATTGAGTAGAATTTCATGAAATAAGAATGAGGAGACGATTTACTTGTTCAAATACACAGATGGCTGAAGTGTTTTCTCATCCCTGCGCATGCCTTCATTTTCCAAAAGAGCATATTTATTAGTTTGAGTAAAATGTCAGAAAATAGAAAAACCAAAATTTTTTTTATAATACTTTCAGGAATATATTGTTAAATTTCAGTAACAATAGTTATCATCAACATTATGAAATAGACTACAATAAACTTCTAAGAATTTAAATCTATCACAATATCCAATTGGAGATAGACTTAATAATTTATAGGTCCTTGACTTGGAAAGAAGGAACTTTGCCTTACCCAGATGATAAGTTATTGTTGCTGGCAAGACTGATGAAGCATGTTCTGCTAAAGCAAGACCAGCCCTCAATATGGGAACAATCTGGAAATTCAGAACTGTCAACTATAAGATAATTCTGAACTAAAAAGCTGAATTTAGATAAAGTAGAAACTCCTGCAGAAGCCCGTTTTACATTAGCAAAATAAGCCACACATGAAAGTATATGCACTCCATTCTACTTGTCATTTTCTACTGAACCCCTATGCTACATTCAATAAATTCTGACCATCACAGGCTCCCGTGGATCAATGAATTCAACAGTTGCCACACCCATTGGCGACTGAATATCTCCAGTAATTGTAGGCTGCAAAACAACAAAAAACCAAAAAAGTGAATACCAAATCTTACATGTAAGCCAGATAATACTACATATCGTCAATACATGCTTCTCACAGGGATGCTATTCTGTCTAGCACAATCACAGAAAGTAGAAGCATGAACAAATCAACAATTCCAGATAGCACTTGTTTCATAAATAATAACGGTTCAGAGAACTCCCTTCCCACACACAACCTTTTTCTCTTCTATTCTGTTTCTATATTCATATTCCAGTAATATTTCTAACTCTCGAAAGATGCACGCTTCAAAGAAATGATTAAATCATATATTCAGGAGGGCATACTGCTAATTTGTACCACAAGAACAAGTTCTGCCGGGCTCCTAAGCTGTTAAAAATATAATTAAACAACGTTTATGCATATTTCAATTCGGAACAAGTACAAAGAATATATTACAAATTAACTCACCAGCCAATCCCTTGATGCTTCATATATTAGTAATCTTCCAAGTTCTGCCATTGCATTCTCTACAACAAAAAATGGAAAATCATAACTCAGTGATCCAGAGAAAGGAACTCCAAGTAGCCTCATTATCAGCATAATCCGTATAAAAAGAAAACGAATAATTATAAAATACTTTATCAACTGGATGCTTACTGAAGACAGCACAGGGAGTCTGCTCATTACGAAGAACGGAAATCCAGTGCTTGATCAACGGATGCGGCGGCACCATCACCTGCGCTCAATCCATCCGAAATCTCCAATCACGAACCAAAACAAAATATCAAAGAAAAAAGAAGAGAAAATCGAATGAGAAATGCGCAACCTACCAGCATCCTTTCCTCAGAAACCGGGCTCGCCTCCGTTCCCATTCCGGACTTCACAGCGTCGCACCTAGCCCGGCGGCCTTCAATGGCAATCTACGGCTCAAAGCGACACAGATCTAGGGGTCAGGGGAAACAACGATTTCGACGAAGAAGAAGAAGCAGCAAGGGGAAGACGAGTACCTTGGGGAAGGAATTGATAGAAGAAGCAAGCGGAAGGAGACCTAAGCTGAATCGAGAAGGAGAAAGCTTCGACGGCGGCAGAGATTGAGGCGCAGACGGCGGGGGACGCAGCGGAGTTCTTACGCTCGACGCCATGGAAGGAAGCCCCTCGACGACCTCCACGGGCATCACAGTTTCGCTCGAGGCGAAACATGTCTCACGCGAAACTGATAAGACGATATCTCATCCGTTAAATATGCCTCGCGATCCATGTAAAATCGCAGATTGTCCGCCAATTTTACTTAAGCAAATCGAGAGATAGTTCGAACGGGTGAGATCGTGTCCTACGGCGAAACCCGCTTACGTCAGAGGTTGCCGTCATTTCCTCGAGATCAGTACTTACTTGGCAGATACCAGAAAATCCTACGGTCGAGATATATCAGGCCGGGTCCAAAACTAGTTTCTTCTAGCTCAAGGCCCATAGTTTCTCTAACTTGGGCTTATTCTAAGATCTCATCCGTTAACATTGCTTCGCGATCAGTGTGCTATCATTACGCACAATCCTCTACGCATGGTACGCGAATCTCAAGACATTTTGGACCGAAGAGATTGTGTCCTAGTGATTTCCTCGAGATCAGCACTCGTTGACGAACCTAGGAAATCCTACGGTGAAGGTATCGCAGGCGGGTCCTGCGGCCCAACATCATCATGATTTGGGCCTGGGCTTTCGTTTGTCGTCTTCTTAAACTCGGACGTTTTCGTCAGGGCAGAGCGGAAACAGATCGAAGCAGAGAGATATTTTTTTTTCCGTTTATTTCGTTTGTTAAAGAGAAATTAGGGTTGCTTTTTAAGAGAGGAAATTGGGGATCGAAAACGATGATCGAGCATCGCCGGAGATAAATCGCGCCATGGATGCAGGTTATACTAGTCTCCCATCCAGCAATCCTCCTGATTCCGTCCCGGTACGTCTCTCCTCTTCTTCCTCTTCGCTACTCTCTTTCAATCTCCAAATTTGGACACAAAACCTTTTTTTCTCCCATTCTTGATCGTAGTCTTTGAATTGGCGAACTTAAATGTTGGTCTTTTTTAGGCGGTGATTGTTGAAGAGAAGAAACCGGCTTTTAATGAAGGTTGAATTGTTGCTTTGTTCTTCGCACTTTGTTTTAGCAAATATGGAACTATTTTGCTTATCCTGTGAGTGCATTTATTGATTTGGTTTCTGGTATGTCTTCATCTTGTGCAGTCTCTCCCTCAAACTTGCAGATCTTTCCTCCTGCTAATGGAGGTTATCAAGCTCCCGGGACTCCGTATGGTATGTAGCTGTAGACTCAGTGAGATTTTGGCTTGGAATTAAATAACCTAAGATTGCATAGAAGGGGTTGTAATATTGGTGAGGCTGTTGCATTGGAAAAGCAATATCATTTGTTGGGCAAGCTTACAATCCACTGTTTGACGGATACATTTTTTTTAATCTTCAAATAGTGCCTGTTATTTTTGCAAGTGCCAATCTTTTGTCAAATTTTGGCCAAAATGACATTAATGTGCTTCGAAATTTTCTTGAAGGCGCGGACATGTGCTGAAAAACTTTGCTGCATATTTATCTTTATGCTTTTAGATATATTTGCTTGATAAGTTCTAGAGAGACAAAGTGGCCTTGAGCGTATCTGTCCTTCGCTCTCAAAAAAAAGCTACCTTTGACAATGAAATGTCCTACATGCTCAACTTTGATGTCTTGCACTTCACATGCTTCATAGTTCATACAATGACAAGTAGAATCTGTTTATCCTTAATTGCTTGATATTCAAGGGTTTTTGGTTGGTTATTTGTTAAGTTGTTGCAAATGTAAGTATACTTCCTTCTATAACTACATATTGAACTCCTTTTCTCTACACAGACACGGGTGGTTTCCTTTTCTTCAAATGCAGTTCCTCATTTATCCAACTTTCCCACTTTTACTTGGTGAATAAATCTTGTGAAGTCTTTCATGTTCAAAACATGGGAATGTGCCTTAGTCCCAAGTAGTTTCAATCTATATATAAATTAATTCCTTTTCACTTTACTGCTGCTAGTAGTTTCATTTTTTTTGTGTTTGTTGTAGGAACTGTTGGAGATGAACAAGCCCCAAGTAGTTGGAAGGGAGTATTCAGCATTTCATCGTATAGCCCATATTTTAATGTTGACACTGATGTTGTGGTTGAGAGAATCTTGAGTTCAATATTTCTTATCCATGGAGATTTCCATAGGAAGATTGACAGCAATCCGGATTTGTAAGTTACTTTATCTGGTCATCTTAGTTTTCATAGATTGATACTCTCAATTAGAACACCAGCAAATTATTACATCCATGACCATCGGAACAAGTACATGGCACTTCAAAATTTTAAAACCTAGTTTTGCATCATTTTTGTTTCCGATCAAATTACATTGGGATATATCTCCACCAAGTATTGAATAGCATCCAATATACTGGAATCTGCTCTAAAGCATTATAATACCATATGAAAATTGATTTCTGTAGCACAAAAGTCTGAACATGTTATTTTGGGCATGATTTTTGTTACATTAGTTTCTTATTTCTCAAAGTAATGCCAGCCAATGATACCAATCATCCATTTCTACTTTGCAGATATGGTCCAGTTTGGATTTCCACTACATTGGTATTCCTTCTCGCAGCTCTTGGAAATTGTGCGACCTATGTTATGCACAAAAAGGATGACCCAATTTCAGCATGGAGCTTTGACGTTAACTATGTGAACTGGGCCGCAAGTGTGATATATGGCTACACTCTTCTTGTGCCAGCTGCATGTTACTTCTTGCTTCGATATCTTGGTTCTAATGCAAGCCTCATACGTTTCTGGTGCTTGTGGGGTTATTCCCTGTTTGTCTTTATCCCTAGCTCGGTAAGTATCAAGCTTCCATAACTAATTTGTTTTGCTTGTATTCTTTCTTGTGCATCTGCAATAAGCATTCATGCTGTTTAATTTTATTCTCAAGTTCTTTTCTTGTTGCCATGGGGCTGTTAATGTCACATGACCTGTAGGTCCTTTTTGTATTGTTGTTAGGCATTCTTTTCTAAGAACAACTTATCATTTTTTTTTTCATTTCAATCAAATATTCATTGTTTCTTTCTTTCATGGATAAGATATAGTATGTTATGAATATTTTAGATTGTTTCTGAAATTACGATATCTGGCTCTTAACGATGACATATGCTGATAGAATAATTATTAATTGTGATCCATGTAATATAATTTTGTACTTCAAATTAATTACACTTTGGACACAGTATCCTCACAAAAAGCATAATCCAATATCTTCTGTTTTTATTTTCGAAGAATTCCAGTGTTGGCCTGATCCAATGCCCAATCTTTTCAGTCCACATATGGTTTTTATTGCCCTAAATCTTAATTAATAATGATAATGTCCTAGATGATGAAATAGCAAGTGAATAAGTTAGAAGACAAAGTAGTCTTTCAGGCATTCTGCATGCAGCTGTAATTCTTCGCATTTTACTCTAATTCTAATTTCTGGAGTCTGATCCAATCCTTTCATGGGGCTCATGTCTCTTGATCTTCGAGTAGCGTCACCAGTTGTACCTTCCACACTAGTGTTATCTGGACACAAAATTGAGTTCTTTGGGCCTGTTGCCTGATCTTTATGGCCATTATTTTGTTATAATTATATTAGTAAAGCACTTGAAAAAACAAATATTGATTCATGTTGTTGCTGACCGCACGTTTGAAAAATATTGTGCAGGTGTTACTGCTAATGCCATCTGAGGTTCTAAGATGGATCATCATTCTTCTGGCTGGTTCCGTATCATCGATGTTGGTTGCTGCCAACTTGAAGTCATACACTGAGGGGAGTGATCTAATGGCAGTTGTGATCAGTGCCATGCTGTTGCAATTTGCGCTTGCTATCTTCATCAAAGTTTTCTTCTTTGCTTGAGCTAAAAAACCTACAATAGTTGTTAAGCATAGCACACTTACTTTCGACCACACATGATGTGTATGAAATGGTCTGTGAGATGTTGAATGTTGTGTTCTTACTTTCGACCACACATGATGTGTATGAAATGGTCTGTGAGATGTTGAATGTTGTGTTCTGTTCCTCTATTATTTGTTGAGGAAATGTATCTGCCTGCCCGGGGTTATTGTTTGCATTGAATTATGCAATCTGAGATTAGATGGTTTGGGTTGGCATCAGTGGTACTCTTCCATTGCATCCCCTTGCTTTAAACCATTTTCCTTGTTACAGAACTTCAAAGCTAGCTGTATGATGTTTTCCGTTGCATCCCTGCTTGGTGTATAATGTTTTCCATTTAGAAGCAAGAGAAAACCTAGTGGGATCTTATGCCAAAATTTACTTTCAAATCCAATTCAAAATTCACAGCACCATAAAGATTCAAATCAGATAAAAATGCTTTTCAGACTGTCACAAACCCGGAAATTAAGGCAAAATTTACGAGTTTATCCATATTTAGATAAGACTGCTTTAAAACATCCAAATACATCAGTTTGTTATTAACCATCTAGGAAAAACATTTGGCTAGTCCATAATTGATTTTATCGAATTTTCATAAGCAGCAGCAGATTTCTTCTTAGCTCTTGAAGCTTATGGAGTTGGGCTCCAGCCTCTTAACTTGGTAACCAATGGCCATGAGTTGTATGAATGCATCTGCCTTGAGACAGTGATTAACGTCCCATGGACCTGAAACAAGGAATGGAATGAGACAACCATCCAAACAATTGACTTCTGTTACAATGGACAACTTAAAAAGCAGAAAATATACACTTAACACTGTTGAAAACCTCATCACTACTAAAACCCAAGGTTATTTGAACAAGGGTTTCACACCATTTATATTCAAAAAATTAGGTAAATAACAATAAAGTCACCACAAGCAAGCACCCCAATTGAGCATGTGGAAAATAGACAAGGGATATGAAGACATCAACATAATAAAGTAAAAGCATGAAGCCAAGACCCACAACATTCATTCTTGGGGTACAATGTGGGAATCCAATGTGTACGAAATATTGGTATCATAAAGACCATGGAAACTTGTACTTCAAGGAAGTTAATAAGGAAACTAGTACTCCGAGGACCTTATTAAAGTGTCATTTATCTTGAAATTAAACTTGAAGAATTGAAATAAAAGTCATTGCCACATCAAAGTTGACTTCGATAAGTGACTTCAAAAGAGTAATAGATTTGGTTATTTATAGTATAGTGGTGGATTACCTCTTTCCTTCAGAACCAACAATACCAGATGACTTCAATAACTATAACAGAACTGACATAATGATAGAAAGAATTATGTTGAAGAAGGGGAAGCCACAAATTCATCTAATTGATATGATATCCCAAAATCTCTCAATCAACAGCAATAGAATCTCCAGAATGCTTAATCATCCAATGAGGTGCAATGTTGCTCTGCGCACAATGGGCATTTCAAGTTCTAAAAAAATGTAGCAAGATTAATTATCAAAAGGATTTTGTGATCTGATGTTAAAAGGTGAGGAAAGGAAACGATTGAACAGCTACTCCTCAATTTACAGACATAAATATAGTTATGCCTGCGAGAATTGCCAACTAGCCACTAAAACCATATAGCATAAGGGAAGCCAACATTTAAGTGTTCTTCAAGAAAGAACTTCCATTTGCAGCCGTCAAAGAGTAAAATAAATGAAAGAGGCATCAGAAAATAAAAAAAAAAGTTTAATAGAGTAACAGCGGGGAGAGTGACAAATCCAAGTCTACTACCAATTACTAATAAATCCATGAAAACCTAGAGGCCAGTCATTTTGTCCATAATTGACAAGTTGAGAACCCCAAATAACATGATACAACACTAGCATTGGAGTATCAATATCTAGAAATTATATTCAAGGGTGTGGAAAAAATTTTAACAACAAGGAGACATAAACAAGTAAGGCTTGTTGATAAGAAATTAGAACCTTTTCACTTTTGGATGAACTGCTTCAGATTCTTTAGCCACAACAGGTACTCCTGACTATCTTTGTTGATCATGTACTCATGCAAGAAGTTGGTGTTGAGAGCAGAAATGCCTCTTAGCTCCAAATATTTGTGAAAACCTTTCTGAAGATTTTCATCCAGATCACTAAAAGAAAACATAAAAATGATAAACCAATATAGTTATATGAATACTGCAGGAATTTTAACAGAGTGAATTTGACATGAGATGTCAGACACTTACTTAAAATCAGGCCCTTCATAAGCAAGGCTTGCTTCCTCAGTTTGTGTATTCTCTCTAACAGACGTGCTATCAATCACAACCTCATCTGGGTATGCAGTGCAGCTAAACTCCAGGATTGGGCGCTCTGCTTTTGTGACAGTTACAATCAGAGGGAGGCTACTTTGGCCGGCTTGCTCACTACCCGCATCGTCACCATCCTCATCGTCCTCACCATCTCTTCCTCTGTCATTTTCCGGTTCCTCTCCAGTGACAAGGCTTGGCATTGAAACTATTACTTCAATGTTCTCGTTCTGATAGGTTCTCTTAAGAATTATCACATTCTTTCCCTTTTCATCTTGCACCTCAAAGGGGAACCCTTCAGGAATTTCCTCCACCTGTTAAGCTTAACATGTTATCAACATAATCACCACTGATTCCTCAACACACGTCCTTTTGATCTTCAAATTCACAACAATAATAACAAAAATAACATTATTCATTTCCACCTGCTACTGTGGATTTTCTATTAGCTTAGCAAAAGAAGATGATAGATAAATGGGGATCTTGCTTCCTTCTCCAGAGATCAACTCCATAAACTGAAAATAAGAGAAAATCTAGAACATCCCAGAAATGATGGTAACCCAGTGGTCCAAAGACAACAAAATGCAAGGATTTTGACACGAGAAATTCAACAAAATAGCTTTTGTTTCCCACGATAAATATCTTCAAATGGTCTCATAGAACAAACCAGAGAAATCAAACAAAGAACAAAGCTAACGGCATTCAACCCTCATTCCAGCTCAAGTAGTGTATACAAAAAACATAGCATTTTCCCCGAGAAATCTCTTCAAGCACAAAAAATCAGAGCAATCAAGCAAAAAAGAACAAAGATGTGGAATTTACTGACCCGGTCGTGGTCGTCGGACTCCTCGGCGCACTTGATCTCGGAGTCGATGACTTTGAGGAGGTCGGCGTCGGCGCTCTTGAGAGCTAAGCCGACGACTTTGGGGATGTCGGTGTCGGACGCTGGATTGTTCAGCTCCGAAGAAGAAGAGAACCGCACGAAAGAGCAGGGGCTCGTGGATCCACAACCGCCGGACACCCGAGAGAAGAAGGGCCTCAGCGGAAGAGGATCCAGGAGGGCGGAGCTCCGGCGAACCTGGCGGCTTCCGAGGGCGCGGATAGCGGCACTCGACGCCCGACGGAGAGCAGCGGTAAAGGCCATGGGAGATGGGAACCGCAAACCCAGTCACCCGTCGTTTAGGGTTTTAGCGAGGTTTTATCGAAGAGTACAACACGGGCTTCTATGCGAGGTTGTGAGCCCAAAGACAGAATTCTAATGGGCTTGGGCCCACTAATGCAGGCCTGGCATCGCAAATTGTGTAGACATTTACTCATTAATTGTAAACAATTCATTACTATTTTTCTTCCATGTAGTTTAATTACAAATAAATTTTTTTATAAATATTATTTTAATTATTAACACTAAACAAAATATTATAACTTAAACAATAAAATCAGCTATAATTTTTTTCCTCGATTTTTGGTATTTTCTTTTTTGGAGATAATTATTTGCTATATATGTAAAAATATATATATCAATAATTTTTACTCCATAAGTAGCTGAAGTATTAGGGTTTTAAGTTCAAATCGATTTCGACATCCATCAAACCAATAAGTTTTAGTGAATTTTAGACATATTTTTGAAATAAATTTTAAAGTTATTTTGTGATTCTCTTTGTCGAAACCGATACACTTACAATTAAAGTTTTAAATTTCAACCAAAATAAAATTAATTTTAACTTTTTAAAATATAGTCTTTATATTTATATATTATTTTTATAACATGATCCAATTTTAACTTAGCAGTTAATGTTGGTCTATATTGACAACCTTTAAGAGGAATTTGAAATAGAAAATAAAATATAAATTACGATTATAAATATGATCAAACATTAATATAAAATTTAAGTTAATTATATTTAAATTTTCAATCAATTTCAATCAATTCTTAATCAACCACAAGTGTAATAATGTAAAATAAAAAAAAGAAGTGCATCGTGATTTTTACGTGATTTGGAAATCAATTGCTCATATTTTGCAAGCCCTGTCTCGATTTCAAGAACTTGTATCATTTCAGTAACGATGTCGATTTTTTCGGTGAAGCCAAGTATTTATATTTACTTGCAAATTGCAAGTGTGGTTTCCTTTGGGTGAATCCACACTCGTCACTCTGCTAGAGTAAAGTCATGCATGTACAATTAATTTTTCTAATTGAATAGATCCACTCCACACTGAAAAAATATTAGATTTAACGCTCATTAAAATATCACTTAAAAGTTTAAAAATAAGAGCAATAAGGATTTGATATGAGCTTTAAAAGTTTAGACCATTTCTTGATGCTAGAAGGCTTAAGAGGGGGTTTCTTACGCTTAAGATATTAAAAGTTTGTTTTTTCATTGGACAAAAGCATTCCAAGTCTTTATATAATTATTGAAGTAAAAATTAGTTATTTAGAAATCACCTTTGGCTATCTCTACCAAGTTAGATCATTTGAATCTTAATGCTCTATCCTCCAAACTATTCCAATGGTCGAAAGTTGAACTAGTTATTACACTAATGTCAATAGTTTGGATGTACGATAGTAAGGTTCGAATATCTAAATAGCACAAATTCGGGCATTCGACTAATATATTTGATGTCCAAACTCCGAACATGAAATTTTAAAAATTATAGCTTTCAAATTTTTAAGCATCCAATCTTGAGGTTCGGGCTTTCAAATTTATCAGTAATTTCTAGACTCACTTTTGCCATATTCAAGCATTTGATCGTAGAATTTCAGACGTCCAAAGTCAACAAAAAGGTTTACTAGATCACTATAACTTTAGTTTTATGTTCCACGTCTTTTCAAACTAATATTGGATAAATAATGAGTCGGTGAAGATATTCCAAAATAAGTTCGAGTACTAATCAAAGAGGCTCTAAACTATTAATCTCAGGACAAATTCTTAACTATTTGCTACTCATGCTTAAGATATTATCAAATACAAAAATTATTTATTATTAAA
Organism: Trichopus zeylanicus subsp. travancoricus; assembly: GCA_005019695.1. NCBI lineage: Eukaryota > Viridiplantae > Streptophyta > Magnoliopsida > Dioscoreales > Dioscoreaceae > Trichopus > Trichopus zeylanicus. The sequence goes on along the minus strand of RXID01014395.1, from coordinate 227,711 downwards.
ATTACAAAGGGCAATAGTTAAGAATTTAATCTCGAATTACATTGACCCAAGTTCGAATCCTAATTTGGTTTAAGTATTTTTTTACCACAAAATTTTTATTTAATAATTTTTTAAAAATATATGTATATAAATTTTTTAAATATTTTAAATTTAAAAATAAATTTTAGTAAAAAATTAAAAAATAAATTTTAGTAAAAATTTTAAAAAATAATTTACCCGAAACCAAAATGAATTAATTTTGAACAAAATAGATCAACTTAAAACTTTCTTTTAAAACACAATAGTGATTAAAGGTATCAATTTAACTTGTAGCTCATGAGCAGCTTGAACTCGACTCGAATTTAGTTTGGCACATTTTGAGCTCGACTCGAATTTGACTTGACTCATTTTAGCTTGTTTGGTAACAAGTGGAGTTTGAGTTGGACTTGACTCACTCAATTTCAGTTCGAGAGCTCATTTATTTTTTTAATATATAAAAAATATAATTTTTAAAATATAATTTACAACATATAATATATAATACATATTTTATTATTTTATTATAATATTGTAGTTGATATAATTTTTTATATTTAAATATTATTCTATTAACATAATTTCTTCAATATTCATATTTTTTAGATTATATATATCATTAGTATTACATATAAATTTTTTAGATTTAATAATTTTTATTATAAACTTTTGAATTATAATTTATAATGTTGTAGTTAATTTTTTACGTTTTTATAATTTTTAAAATTATTTTAATGTAAATTAATTTAAAAATTAATTTTTGAAAAAGAATCGAGCTGGTTAATTTTGGAACCGTGCTGAGCCAAGCAAAGCCGAGCCGAGGTCTCCTTGGAGTAGTGATCAATACAAGTCTCATGTGCCATCTCAGGTCTCTCCATCCCAGATTTCTTTCACACACTGGTAAAGACCTACAGGGCTGACGAAGAATTCCGCTCTGACCAGCCTCACCTGCGCGAACATAATCAATTTATCAGTCTCATTATAGATCAAAATATCCCTAAAGAATCTCCCGAATCTTGCACAGTTTCTCCACAAAAAAGCAGCTTCCCTGTTCGATTTCAGAGAACTTGGCAAACAGATAATCAGGAATGGACCAGCTGAAGATGTCCGAGTTCTCCTTTATCCGTTCTTCTTTCGTGCTCTTGGGCAGAACACTGTGACCCATTTGAATTCCCCAGCGCAGAACAACTTGTGCTGGAGTCTTGCCCAATTTCTCTGCAACCATCTTTACTGTTGGATTAGCAAGAACATTCCCGCGCATCCCCGTCGTCCCCGATGAGCCCAGCGGAGAATATGCCTACATGAAAATGAATGTGACACCAATATCATGCAGTGTCCCCTGAACTAATAATCAGAAAAATCAATGAACAAGTGTTTGCCTACTTATGGAGAGGTGAACCCCCTTAGATTGACAGAATTTGTGGGTGGCATTCCACTTGGATGACAGCCGGAGGAACACGTGCAGTGGAAAGCAAATCCTCAACTTCTTGGTACTAAAGTTACTGACGCCACTGGCACGAGCCTTCCTGGCATCATACAATTTCTCCATTGCAGCCCAGGTAGCTGGAATGTCCGATTGAATGATATTACCAGGAGACAAACCAGTCCCTTTTTTTCAGATGGAAAGGCCAGTGAATCTACAACAAGTACAACTATCATTGATTGTGGGAATTGTTGGTTTACACTTCACAATACAACTACAAATGGCAAGAATCTTCACCAGTAAAGTCTGAACTTTGAACAATTATGTGTGTTTAAAAGAGTAAGAATTAAAACATACAAGATAAAGATTCACAAAAAGCAGTCATAATCCATCAAAGTAACACACAAACAATTCAATTTCAGAAAAAAAAGCATGAATCTTCTCAAGTAAAGGTTGATCAACTCTATCATGGTGGGAATTGAAAGAGTAGCAGAAGCTTACAAGATAAAGATCAAGATATTCAAGTTGCAAATCTTTCGAAGTAGACTCAAGGGCACGTGGTACATCTTTTTGATCGCGATCAGTACACCTACAAAGCCAATGTAATGTTACAAAACCCTAAAATACATAGGATTGCGTTCACTACTTATGGATACAGTAAAGGAATCACAAACCAGAGTTTTGAGGTGATGAACAGCTCCTCGCGCTTATATTTGTGCGAAATAATCGACCGTTTCAGCTTCAGAATGAATAGCCAACGTTCGGTGTCCCTCTTCTTCCTCGTCTCTTTCCTCTTCGCCTTCTGCTGCAGCTGTGATCTTCTGCTGTAATTTAAACTTAAAATATTTTTATATTGAATTATTATTAAATAATAATATTTTATACTGCATCGGTGCCTCATGGGAGAGAACTGGACGGAGGCAGGGGCGGAGACAAGGTTGCGTTTATGCCATGTAGCCGCGTGAAATTTCAGGATGGCTCCGAGTGCTTCCGTTGCATTGTCCGCCAAGACGACAACTGCTATCCCACCCTGCAGGGATGCCAGGACAACTGCATCCACTGCGACCCGGAGTGCCCGCCGCCCCATGCGTGATCTCGTAAATTCTCATTCCCTATTATCCTCTCAAACTTATTCTTATTAATTATGAATAATAAATCACCAAAATTTTCTAGAAAAGTGAAGGCATGGCGTTGCTCTTTCCCTCTCAGGGCTGATCCTTCCCATATACAGGTAAAGGAACGAAGCCATGCTTTCATGCAAAACTCTGGAATACCCAGGTGATGGAGAAGGAAAGAAGAGAAGAGAGACGGAGGTGGTCCTCTTCGCATTGCTGCTCTCGTCCGTCTCTTCTTCTTTTCCTTCTCAGCCCATCGGTCTTCCTCCTCCTCCATATTCTTCTTCATCAACCTCCGCCGCTCGCTCGCACCTCAGTCTCCGTTCCTCATGTCTTTCTTCTATTGTGCAGTTTCTGCGACTCATGGGAGAGAGTTGGACGGAGGCATGGTTGAGAAAAGCTAAGGTTTCTGTCGATATTGTGCATACTGATCATGAATCGGTACTAGATATGGATTCTGAACTTGGATTTGTTATCTTGAGAGTTTTGGATGAATGCAGTAGATGACTGTAATGGATCTGTGTTCTTGAGGGGATGAAATTGCCGGCGATCAACATATTCCAATTGGTTTGTGAATTTGGCTTGTAATTACACAAAGTCATTTGAACTGCGGAGTTTGCATTTGTGTTTATATATGAACCAAAGGTTCAACACACACATGGAGTAGTTTATATGCATATGCTTACAGTTGCCCTATTTTAATTCAAGGAACTAGAAATAATTTGACTAAAAATTTAATTCTTTTTACTAAACAATTTAAAATTAATTATTTTAATTAATATTGGATTAAATTAATTTAAAAAATTAATTATTTTTTTAAAAAAATTCAAATTATTATACGATGAATTTTAACAAAAATATATTAATTTATAAAAGTATTTCGCTATTTCTTACTCATTTTATTTTAAATGATCTCAAATCAAATGTTCGGTAATTTTGAAAAATATCATTTTTTTATTCGATTTTATATTTAAATTAAGATACTCAAAATACTTAGATAATAATTAAATGAGTTAATTATTTATCCATTTAATAAATAATAATACTAAATATTGGGTGATTATTTATTAAAAAACAAAAACAATTGAATTTCAAACAAAGCTAATTAAAAGATAGACAATTTGCTTGAAAATAAAGGCTAATTTTTTGGCAAGCAAATTGTCCACTTTAATACGAGTACGGTCACCGCCGTACAAATCACGCGCCTAGGTTTTCGCCGCTCGCGCACACACCAAACCCCGCGCGCCTCCTGCTTCAGATCACCGCGGGGAAGATTCGGATGGAAATCCAAGACAGAAATCCATAATCGGCGTAGCTGGGAGCGAGAAATCGGTGAGGATTTCAGCTTCTGTGGATAGATCCGATCGGATTTTCGGGGGAGATCGCTGCTGATCGGAGAAGAGTAGGTGGGCGGGGTCGAGGAGGGATATGAAGGTGGCGCTGGGGCGGCCGGGGACGGCGAGCGGGCTGCTGCTGAGGATGGGTCAGTCGCTCTTCGCCGCTGCCTCCATCGCTGTCATGGTCTCCGCCGTCGGCTTCTCCAACTACACCGCCTTCTGGTACTCTTCCTCCCCCTTTCTTCCTGGCTTCAATTCGTTTTTAATTCGCCGAAAGAATTTGAACATTCGACGAGCTTGTTTTACCTGAAATTTTACTGTCAATGCTGCCATTTTTTTTTCTAGTTTGACTCTTAATTTTTCAATATCAGCAGCATGATTCGGATAGGTAGATGCTTTATATCATCGTCTTGTCAATAGTCTAAAGTTCTTGCCCTTGAGTTGCGGATATCTTCAACAAAGGTTATTCCTTTTTGATTGTGTGCAATATGTCATGTGTCGTGGCGTTCGAGCTTTTGCAACATCTGTTTAATGCATTCATTGGATTATCTTTTGCATATCTTAATTATTTCAGTATCTGCAGCATGATTCAGATAGGTAGATGTTATACATTCACTATCCTTTCAATGTTCCAAAGTTCTTGCCTTTTGTGGTTTTGGGTATCTTCAGAAAGGATTATTGCTTGTGGATTGGGTATGATATATCATGTGGCTGCTGTTTTATCTTTTGTGATATCTGATTAATGAATTCATTTTATTCTCTTTTGCATGCAGCTATTTGATTGCTTCAATGGGATTGCAAGCGCTTTGGAGCTTTGGATTGGCATGTCTTGATTTCTATGCTTTGTGGGTCAAGCGAGATTTACATAGTGCTGTTCTAGTGAGCTTGTTTGTTGTTGGTGATTGGGTAATGTTTTATGCTTTTGCTCCAATTCTTTCTCAGATGCTCTCAAAATTATGTCTGATTTTTCTCTTGGCATGGGTAAACTATGAACCTGTAGTTATGTCTTAATAATCATTATGATTTGATATCATTTCAACGTCATGCAGTTTCTTTCTAGTAGAATGAATGCATTCATAAGGCTAACCTGAATCTTTTGAATGAACATTGTTTCTTTGGAAGCTAAATAGCAATATAGTTTCACTTGAATTGAAACCTAGATTCAAGGGACTCATTTTGCCTTGTTATATATGAGAAAGACTATCCAAATCCAAATATGTATGAACTGTGAATTGTTACATGGTCTATAATTTTGCCAGGCAGTGAATACTGGTATCGTTAAACTTTTCCTGTGCTATTGAATCATTGGATATTTGATTCTGATTGTGTATCAATATAGACTATCCTGATTTTTGTAGGCTATATACTATAGGATTTCTTGGCCTTCTTTATTCTAGCTTCCTGTCTCAAACTTATTGTCTGATCATGGCTTCTACCTTTCTATTTGTTAAATCCCTTTAAATTGCCTGATTGACATGCTAAATATTGGCTTCGACTAGTACATGCTAAACTGTATTTCTGGTTCTGATGTAATAAGCTGCTTTAGAAATTCCTTGTTTTTCTTCCTTCTGTAAAACACACTGGTCTAACTGATACCATTCTATCCCTCCAACAACCCAATTTTGCCACATATTTGTTTGAAGTGATCTGTCCAAGTTTTTTTCCTTTGGGCCAGTTTTTGCAGCTAAATTTTTTTGATTGGTTCTAATTCCAATGAATATGCAGTTGGATAGTGATCTCTAGCTACTATAGTCCCGTGTGTTTAACCATGTCTAATGTCTGTTCTATCTGGACTTCAGAGTTGTTGGGCAACTCTAGTTTTCTTCTCTTTTCTCCTTTGTATGAGATGCCTTTTAGCCAATCGATAGAGATCCTATGTTTGCTCTTTTCACTGAATGGTCTTATTCCTTCTGTCTTGCTCTTTTTTCCACTGTTCCTAACTTGTTTTCCAGTAATCTGGAGTCTGGCAAATGGCTAACTCATTGGTTTCTGTTTCTCTCTGCAAGAATAGCAATGACATTTTCATGTTTATTTTGGCATGAACAGGTCACTGCAACTTTATCTCTTGCGGCTGCATGCTCTTCGGCAGGGGTTGCTGTTCTTTTCACAAGAGATGTAGGCTTCTGTAGAACACTTTCCCATATTGTATGCAGCAGGTACGAAATCTCCATAGCATTTGCCTTCATCACTTGGCTGTTGATCGCCATCTCTTCTCTAGTCATGTTTTGGATCCTGCCTTCCGTATGAACAACACTGTATCTCTGCGAGCCTCTTTTGTGAAGACAAACCAATGTATAGTGTGAATTGCAGCGCTGGTAATTCAGTTATTCCCCATTCTGATTGTTACAGTGCACTAATAGCTCTTTGTGGCGATCAAGATGTTAAGGTATTCTTGTGTTGTATTCTTGCCAACTGGACCTCGAGAGCTTGATCACAGCTTTCTTGACTGAAAACTTATGTGTTGCTCCTTGGTTCCAATGTTGTTTCCACTATGCGTATAGTGTGATACTAATTATGTGCGATAAAGCTAGGTTTTACTGCACATTCATTAAGCATCAAACTCTTAAAATGAACTGCTCTATCACCCTTTTGTTTGCCAAGGGTGTGTTGTTTTCCTGAACTAGCATCACATGATGGGAGGAGTCCAAGATTCCTACACCAAAGAGACTGCCTGGAAGAGACCTGTCAGAGGAAAAAGCAGAGGAAATGCCGGAATGGATGAGTTGGTTGGGCTATCTCATTCTGATCTTTATGTCTGTACAACAGATCTGGCACGTCTTTATTGTCTTTGGATCTCTTCTGACAGCATTGTGTTTCATTTTCTTTAGTCACAGCAAGGACCACATGATCAAGTGTGTTCCGTAGAATTTGGAATGCTTCAACATCAAGGTAGCTGCAGATCACATGGAATGAAAAACAGCGATAGACATGGAAAGAGAGAACAAACAAAACGAACACATAAAAGATGGTTTTCCTGATTGGTATTCTGTGTGGCGTGGACTCAGAATGAGTGGACTGCAGCACAAGCTTCGTTGTGCTTCTGGTAGGTGCCAATGAGTTCACCCGGTTCCTTCTTGTGTTAATGCCAATTGCCTATCAAGATGTACCCTTCAATGCTGAAACATTAAGCAGGTAAGAAAGAAATCAAAGATACCATTGGGTGTTAAGAGGTTGTCTAGCATGACTCACGTGGTAGGTCCAGACTCCGCATGTGGCTTTGCTGTTCCTCTGTCTTGCTTATCCTCTCCTCCATGTCACAATTCCTCGCTGTTGCCATCATGCTTTTGTCAACAGTTCTTGTCCTGGAAAACTGGAGCAATCATCATCCTAGTCACTCTGAATGCAACTTCAACTTGAAAACTTAGTTAAAGCTATTAATCAGCTACATAATAGACACTGAGCTTTAAGGGAGGCAAAACATTTCACGTCTGGGAAGTCCAACCGTGCAACAATGCTCATCTGATAAACATAAACAATACAGACCCTATTACAACCTTCGCAATGGCACAGTAACAAATAACAAACACTAGCACTTATTACACTTGCAACTGGAACCAATGGAAGAGAACCAAGAAATACAACAGCAGAAAAAGCAACACTTAGTATAATTTGTCCATGTCCCATCTTCCCGTCTTCTTCATGTTTACATTACGATTTCAGGCTTGAGAATGCTAGATTTGATCTCTTTGTGGGGAAGAACAACACCTCCATTGCTGTATATCTCATCGCAGACGTGGACATCCTCACCAAGTATGGTCATGTTTTCGACGCGTGCCCACTGCCCGATTGTAGAATGCCACCCAATGATGCTGCTGGAAATGCAAGCATGCTTCTTGATGTGGACCCCCCGCATTACTGTGCACCTCGACAATCTTACCCCAGGTTCAACCACACAACCAGGACCTATGGCCACATCTGGTCCAATCAAGCATCCTTCTCCAGTGACAGCACTCTCGTGCACCAGGACATTTCCCACAATGTGAGCACCAGTGGCTAGTTTGGAAGGTGACTTCTTCCTCAGAGAATTCAGGTAGAGCCTTAGGCCTGTGATGTAGTCCCTTGGCTGGCCAATGTCCATCCAAAACCCTGGTAGGACCATGGCAAATAGCTTTTGATCTGCTGCAATTTTAGGGAAAACCTCTTTCTCAATTGATGTAGGTTTCAGTTCAATACGGTCAAGAACAGATGGGTTCAACAGGTAGATCCCAGCATTGATCTTGTTACCAACAAAATTTTTTGGCTTCTCCACAAATCTATCAACTCTTCCAGTTTCCTCCTCCATAACCACAACACCATATTTGGAGGGCTCATCAACCTGTCCAATTAGGAATAGCAGTAAAAAAGATTAGCTTGAATCAACCAACAAATTGTAGAGAGAAAGTACAACACTTGAATACCTTTGTCACCATAATTGTAGCTTCACCACCATGGGATTTGTGGAACTTGATCAGTTCTTCAAATGGGTATTCGCTGATAACGTCACTGTTGAGCACAAAAAAGGGCTCGTCAGAACCATCTGTAAGCTTGTCTCTTGCTAGTGCCAAGGGACCAGCTGTGCCTAATGGCTCAGTCTCTTGAGAACAGGTGATTTTAATACCAAGCTTAGTTTCAAACTCCTTCAAAAAATTAAGCATCACCTGAAGAAGCAAACAGTTACTCTATGCAGAACCTGAAGTGCAAGATTATCAACCTACGCAACGGACCGACATAAATTAACAGCACTTGGCATAATTTTACCTCTGGTTGATAGTTTATAGCCAAAACAACTTCTGTCACCCCAACATTCTTCAAAGCCTCAATCTGGTCAGAAATTCACGGGAGAGAAATTATTAGAACTTCAATTGTGATGCAACTCTAAGGACATATATTGCTTCAAATAAAATCCTCCATAAGTAACTGGTAAAGGAATCAATAAAGAGATATGCCGTACATCTAAGTGAAGACAATAGTATCTATGCCGTTATTGCTAAAGTGTTTGCTGGAAGAAACAGAACATGTGACAAATACCTGATGCAGGATCATAGGCTTGTTTCCGAAGTCAACCAGTGGTTTTGGGACACTAAGCGTCAATGGCCGCAGGCGAGTACCAAACCCTCCAACAAGAATTAGTGCCTTCATGGTGGATTACTCCCTCCTCCCCCTGCAACCCAAACAACACAGATCTGCATCAACTGAGGAACATTATCCCTGTTTTTATCGAGCCAGAAAAAGTAAACTACTTTACCGACACCTACTCTGCCATCTGTAGATGGACATTCCATAAGCAGCCGAGTGTCTGCTCAGCATGTAGAAAGTATGATTGGATAAAGAGATCATCACAAGCAAAGCAAGCAAATTGTGCATTACAAAAGCACACAAAAACAGAATACGAGAGATCGGAACAAGTGTCCATCAAAGATCACAAAGCTCCAGAGATTAGATGTCCACCTGTTTCTTATGGCCCTAATTGGTGTAGATAAACAGATTCCAGCAAAACCACAGGCTGGATTCCACTATTAGAAACCATCAAAAACCATCGATTCTCAGGATTCCAGCAAAGGAATGGATTTTTCCAATTCTAACGCCTTCTACACATTCAATTGATAATTCTTTGGCATCAAATCATACAAATTGATGAAGAAAAGAAGAAATATTTGTGTGATTCACAGGAACTATCCATATTTCCATCGAGACAAGGATCAAATCCAACAGAAGCAGAAAAGAAAAACAGAAAAATCCAAAATTTCAGCAAAACCAAAACAACAGAAGCTGCAAGTCACGAAGAAAAAGCCCGCACAGGTGCCGCAATGGGAGAAAAACCCCAGAAAACGAAGCAAAAACCCACATTAGGGCTTGGATCAACTCGATTCAGAAAGAAGCCAGGGAGTGAACGAGACCTACGAAGAAGACGGCGTGGAACTCCGGTGTCGCCGGCGAGGAGAGGAGAGGATGAAAATCTGCGTATCGCGGGCGACGAAGAGATCCACGTCAACGCGGTTTATATAGACCGATCAGAACCGCGCGGTATTTTTTTTTTTTAAATATCAATTTTCCTTAATTCAGGAAAAATGCGTGGCCGCGGTGATTGCCGTCCAATAGGATTGCTGGATCGGTCCAGCGTGGCATTTTCCAGCTCAGAAATCAAGATTAAATCGCTTAATTTCTGCGTTGCTCACGTGCTATGCAGACCCCCACTGTGTATTTGTCTGATATGATAATTAATTAATGGTTAATTACAATTTGCTAAGTAAATCTGACAGATACAGTCTGTCATTTGCGAAAATCCCAAAGATCGTTCATATCCACCGTGGACGGCCGTCGCGGACACCTCCTCGTCCTCCACCAAACACCCCTGACCACCAACCGCCGGCGGCCGCAGCGATCGGATCTCGTCGCCCAACCCTCAAAATCCTGGCCTCCCATCCCCCATATGGCCATATCTACCCTCTCCGTCCATTGAGCTCTCCCAGTTTCTCCCATCGCAATCCCTTATGAGCCCCTCTCCTTCCCTCGACTGCGCCCAGCAGCAGCCGCGGCAGAAACGGATGGCTCGGGAATCAACCAGTTGCAGCAGCAGCTCGTCCCCGTGGCGGTGGCCGGAGCGATGCGGCAGCACACCGGGATGTATCGGGCGCCGATGAACTTGGGTAACGCTCAAATCCAGCAACAAGCTGCGCCAAGTGGTTGGCACATCGATGTATTGAACAGGGATCATCAACCAGGGTGGGCAGCTAACCTCAACCAATATCAGTATCCGTATCCAGATGCTCACGCGCCGCGAAGCTGCTTCTTTTCGACTGGAAGTGATTGGACTGAAGATTTGTTGTTGAAATAGATAAGTCAGAAGATGACAGCAACAACGGCAGCAACAGATATCGCAACAAGTGCCTGTCAACTCCCCTCAAGTATGAACTACCAAACCTTGGCTCGAAACATTTAATGGGGAGAAAATGGAAAATTTTAATTCTTTTTAATTGCAAGGTTGTGGAATGAACGTGCTCTTTGTATAGCTTGCATTAAAACTTTCAAAATTCCTTAGATTTAGCCTCTTGATAGAGTTAATGACACGCAGAGCACCATTGCGGATATCTTTCTAAAGCATATTAAGAGCAAGTACGTTCAAATAATGACTTCTACAAATAATTCCTGCAGGTTTACGGCCGAATACAGGATTATGTGTTTTGAATTGGAGGATGTTATTTGTCATGCAGTCCATTTTTCCCAAGCTAGAAAGAAAGCCTTTTGTCACATGTTGTATTGGGTTTTTTCGTCAGTTCTCACTTTCAAAAATCTAGGCTTCAATTAACTAACATCTTCAAGTGTAGTTCAAAATATGGGATGACATTCTTGAACTTTACACATATTGATATCATCTGTTTTCCAGAGAGATGCATTATCCTTTATTTTTGTCAGATTGTATTCAGTTCAATGTTTGTGATGCCCTTACTCTTATTAGTTCAACTTATCCAATATTAAATATGGGTCCTATCTTGCAGAAATTATCAGATCAAAGCTTATCAATGGCATGATCCCTAGGAGCAATGGATTTGCAGTTAAATGGGTTAGTTCAAAATAGACAAGCACTTCTGCAAAATAGACTCTCACATTTCAGTGGTTGAAGCAAATACAGCCAGCAATATCTGTACCAGGTTCAACTGGAAATGCTCTTCAACAGCAGCAGCAGCAGCAATAGAGGCAGCTACAGGGGTGCTTACTGCAACAATTGCCTTCATCTCAATTGCACCAGAAGTCTATAGATCTGAGCCAGCAGCAAATTGCCCGACTAGTGCAAGAGCAACAGCTAGGTATGAAGAAGCAACATTTGCTTCAACAACAGCAGCAGCTAGGTATGAAGAAGCAACATTTGCTTCAACAACAGCAGCAGCTAGGTATGAAGAAGCAACATCAACTGCAACAGCTACAACAAATGCGGCAGCAGCTTCAGCAATCACCAAGGATGCCAGGAGCTGCTCTCCAGAATGCATTAGCTTTGACAGTTCCTCAGCGGGATTCAGCTGGATCTGGAATAATGTTAGAAGGTGGAAGCTCGACGGAAGCAAGCAACCAACTTTTAGGAAAGAGAAAGGTACAACATTTGGTTTCACAGGTAAGTTATGAAACAGAGAGTTTTTTGTTCTTAAAACATCAATTTTGTGTTTTGTGATTTAAGTGTGTAGTCACATGGTTCTAATTTCTTTCGTATCTTCGGATAAGATGCAATGAAAAATTTTCCCCGAGAGTGTGTAAATTCTTTTCCTGTTAGCTTTTGCTTGCATCATCAAAATGAGTTGTGCAAATAAATTTCATTTTGTTCATGCTATTTACTTGTACTTATGACTTCATAGAGAGAAGCATGACCTTTCGTATTGAGTCTAACATTCAGAATTCCTACAGGTGGATCCAGTGGCTAAGTTGGACACTGAAGTTGTGGATTTCATTTTGGAGATTTCTGATGACTACATTTACTCTGTAATGCCCCCAACTCCTCTCTTTGTAAATGCAGGGACTTAATTGATCTCATTTTCTTATTTTCTTGAACAACCGAATTTGTTAGATGTTGTTCTTCAAATTTGGTGTTCTTTTGGTGGCAAGTTTATTCTGTATAAAAATTCGTTTTCAGGTTATGTCATCTGCCTGCAATTTAGCAAAGCATCGGAAATATTCAACTCTAAGAGTCCCAGGATCTATTGCTACACCAAGGTATGCATATCGTTTAGATAAAGTTTTTATCCTTTTAATAAGTCATAATGTAATTTCTTAATGTCTTTTTAATGCCCACGGATCCTAAGGCCAGTAGTTATTTTTGCTATTTTTTTTGTCTAGTAATATTATGGACAACCAAATTTTAATTTGACTTCTCATCAATATCCATTTTGCAACTACAAGAGCTTTTCTCCATGCATTAATGTTGATCTAGTTCCATTCTTTTGGCAAACCTGATACAAAGACAACCTTGTGCAAAGAAAAATTTGCACTTGACAAATTGCAGGGTTTATGACAGAGAAACAACAGCTTCAAAGTAATTGTGCTAGTAAATCTCAGAGCTCTTATCCTTCCCTAAAATTAGAAATAAGTGCTAAGTTGCATAATTTGTTATCAAAAAAATACTGTTAGCAGATTGCAAAATCACTCATCTATTTGTCAAAGAACTAGTATTACTTTTGTTGTATCTTCATGAGTGGCCTGTGTTGTTTTTCATGCTGTCTTTTGCATTTTTCTCTTTTATGTTTAACCTTTCTATTTATTGTTTATATTTCACCTTCAAGTGACTAATCAATAGACCTCTGCTAAAATGCTTAGATTTAGATAGCTCTATTTGTTATTGAGCTAAACTCATGTAGAAGAAAAGGAGTTCAGGACCTTGCTTGACTCCTTAATCAAGTAGATAGGTGTTAGGATCACCTTCTATATGTTATGGTACCCTCATGTATTATGGCTTTCTGATTGAACAGACCACCTGGAGTGCACCTGGAGTAATTTTTTTTTTTTTTTAGAGAATGATGTATGGTACAAGGCCACTGATAACTTGGAATGGCTGATGAATATATCAAATATTGCACAAAACACAACTTCTCTTACAAATTTCATATTACTCGTATTGTGAAGCAGGAGATACATGGATAAAAGTATCTGAGAAATTTAAATAGGTAAAGAATTCACACCACTTGATCTCTTCAAGTTATTATCTGGCATTCCACACACAAAAGAAAAGTTACTCTCTGTCTTCTTCAATTTTTTCTTATATAAGCTTAAATTGGTTCTCCTGATGATATCAATCTGCTAATATGTCCTTATAAATATATGCAGTGTCTAAAGAGCGATTGCAATGATAATGGTCCTGCCAAATAATTTGCAACTGATCCTGTAATTAATCGTTCCATAAAACCTTCACCAAGTTCAGAACTGTTGGTGCTTCCTGCATCTGCTTCTCCGATGCTGCAAAAGATGCAACGATTTAACTGCACAGGTCTCAGACCATTGCTTGTAGGTACATTCACCTGTTCTGCTTTATTTTGTTTTTATGGAAAAAGATATTTTCCACAATTTCCTGAAGGGTTTTTGACATATACCTCCATGACATCTTTCCTAAGTACGTATACCTCCCGATCTTTTTTAAAAGTACATATTTCTCCTCTTATGCTTGGATTTCTTACATATACCTTCAACTCTAACTGCTGCTTCTTTCTATACTACGTCATTTCACCGTACGCATGGCTACCTCCCTAGGAAGGTATATGTAAAGAAATTTCTTATGTTTGTGGAAAATTACTTTGCCCTTCATTTCATATAATTATATATTAATTATATTTAATCTATAAACTCCTCTGAATCGTGTCTTCTAAATGTTCATCGAAACATGAATCTCCCTACTGCAATGTTGGAGGATTTAATGAATTAAATCTAATTAAATAAAACGAAAGGTAAAATTGATTTTTCAGAAATATAAATAATCTTAGTTGGAGATAATTAAAGAATTTCTTTACATATATCTAAGGAATCCAAAAATATGAGGAAATTATGTAATTTTTAAAAAATACAGGGAGGTATATGTAATTAGGAAAGATTTTATGGAAGTATATATAAAAAATCTTTTCCTAAAAAAAACATATTTTTCATTGCTTTCTTTTCCTAAAAAAAGCATATTTTTCATTGCTTTCTTTCAGTATACAGGAAACTCTCATGGGGCCAAGTATCCCCCCTGGATTGTTTGCAGCTGCACCACATCTGGTTTAGCTAATTAATTTGTTTGCAGCTATTGTCAAGTAGATATACATCACATATGCTCATGGAATAGCAAATAATCATTTATTACATCATAGTTTTAGCTTCAGGCAATGGATTGGTCCTCAAAAGACCAAATAGGGTTTACATAATTAATCCTGTTTGAGATATAAGGCGGATAGTTAGCAAGAAGCTTAGGTAAGTCTCTTGCTGTGCAATGTCTTAAATTGTGTTATAGTCCCATGTTTCCTTTCTTATGATCATGGAATATTGAATTTTGATTGACCTCTTCATCTTCCTAACAAAAGATCTAGTCATAGAACACGAGATCGAATTCTATGAATCAGAATGTTATGCTGGACGATTTGATGAGTATATTAGTGGCAAAAGACATGGTGTACAGAAGCATAATTGTTATCTGCTTCTGCAATTACTCCCAAGTTTCTTGTCGGTCATCTGCTGCAATTATATAAAGCGCTGGTGATCAGCAAGCATGAAAATGGGCTTGCAACTGAAGTATTCGAGGGATCTTTTCTTGCATATGTGCCATGTTTTGGACGTGCCATTTTTTTGACTTCAGCTAATCAGACAGATATTGATGAAACCAACATCTGGAAATTCAGCATCAAACGGTTGGTGGCAGGCCGTTTGCTTGTTCTGTTTAAACTCTAAATTCTGGAGTTGTACTACAGTTTCCTCCAGTATATGGATTCTTTTTTATGCTTTCGATCCAGCATAATTTTTTTTTTGAGTATTTGTGGCCTGCAATCCACCCGATTTCAGAATTTTATTTTCCTAATTTTTGGAAAAAAGACTTCGTTGTTGGGTTTATGATAGTCATCATATTTAATTTAGTTTTAACTTTGACACTTTGTCGATATAAGACTAAAGACAACTGTTGTCAGTGATAAATCCATTGCCTATCTATTGGCTCATCGGGCCTAATAACTCCCTCTCTCAATGGCTTAGCATTCTCATTGAGGTAGCCCACATCGATTAAGAAGTGTGGAATGACTCTAATATCACTAAACTTGTCATGTCCCGAAATCGAGACGTAACAGGCGTCATATACCTACCTACACAGTAAGTATACAAGGTTTATCCTGTAAAAATATAAAGTATAGATTTTTCTAACAAGTTTGTAACATGTAACAAGTCTCAACATATACTATTAACATCTAATATAATATAACAAATCAATAACGAGCACACCTAAAATTAGAGGTATTGAAATCACAAATTAGGAATGTAATTAAGTTGCAGAAGTCCAAATAATCAAATAATGTAATTCATAGTTAGACTCTAAAATTTAATTAATTAACAAATAATATCGTAAATAATTACTTTTTTTTAATAAGAAATAATGCTTAAAAATAATTTTGTAGAATATCACACATTTTTTTTCGAACTAATCTCTACGATCAGAATCTGCAAGAGAATGAGTAATCCCATGTTAAATTAATAATTTAATATGAAATAAAATCTCAAAGTATGTTTAATATGCAGTATTAATCTTTTATGGAATTATATTTAAAATCAAACAATCAACTCGTATGTCTTTAAAACAATAATTTTTTTTGGGAGAAAAAAATAATAATGATAATAATAATAGTAAAAGTATTAATAATAATATGCAAGTAAATCATGACTGATGTCTCCTTTATAAAATCGAGTATTCACATAATAGATATTTGAGTCACAAGCACATTGATATATTTAAATCCAGTGGTCTTTACACGAATACACGATGTCCCAGAAGGGACCATAACACGAATATACCGCTACTTTGATGTTCATGGGTGATAGCAAAGCTGGTTTCTCATAATCACATATTTCTCGATATGACCATTGTTTAACCCCCAATAATAGAGGCATAATACAAATCATGATAGAGATAACACAGTCAAAGCTAATAGAATAAGGTAAACTATAAATTACTCGTACATGAGATATTATAGTTAAAGAATACATGTATAATTTCTTGAATCAAAATTGAGTTTCATGTGAATATATGACAAAACTTATTAATGATAAATATATACAAATATATTCATAAGTATGACCTTCTTGATCTCAAATCATGAAGTCACACGTTTTTCACAAATCACGATATAATATAATATCATGTCAATTAGATGAAAATTTATTTTAAATGAATAAGACACATTAAAATATAGTAATATAAGAAAATAAATTATTTTAGCATATTAAAATGTCATTTCGTACTAACGGGAGTCTCTCATTCTCTTGATAAAAAGAATACGAGATAAATTACAAGTAGGAGTTTAAAACTCGTCCGAACCTAAATTAACAAACAAAATTTCAATTACAATTTATAATTGCCCAATCATACTCCTAAATAAAGTAATTCAACACCAAGTTTAACAACTTACGTTGGTCTTAATCTAATCATGCTTAAGAATTAAACAAAATTTAAGTAAAGTCCGCTCATTATATCAAAATATTAATTCATCATGAAATTTTATCTCTCAAATTTTATAATTAATAAGATGAAGGGGATTGAACTCTTAAATCATAACTATAATAAATTGTAATGAATTGTTAATACTTAATAATAAATATATATCCTTAATAAAAATCAATAACCTTAAGTCAAACTATAAGAAAAGATTCTATACTAATATATCATATGTTTAACATATACAAATATTATCTTATCAAATTTTAACTTGATTCATGAATAATTAGATATTAATTAGATCCTGAAGGTGATGGAAAAAAAAGAAGAAATTTACGTTCTAGATCAAAAGAAGAAAGAAATTAATATCAAATATCATTTTAATCCGAAAAAAAATATTATATTACCTAAATATAGCGTTAGTTTTCTCTTTTCAAATCCTTACAAATTTTTTGGTAAAAAACTTATCGTTGATCCATCTTCTAATAAATCCTAATTTTCCTTTCTTCTTGCCATCAAAAAAAACCAAAAGAGAAGAAAATTAGATTTAGATCATATAAAAGTACAAATTTATAAATTCCCTCTCTCAATTGGTAAGTTCTACGACCAAGATCAAAATCTTTTTTTTTTTCCAGTTTTGGAGTGTGTTTTGTTTGCAAATTGTCATTTATTATCGCTTGCTTGGTGATCTGATCTAACCATATGAAACTTGTTCCCATAATCCACATTTCAAGCAAAACGAACTAAAAATGCAGGACAACTGTGCCTAGTTCTCCCAAGTGCCTGCAAATGCCCATTAAAGTTGCAGAATAAAAATACCGGAAGGAATAACTGGAACGCTTCCACAGTTGTGTAAACCTGGGGCCAATGCATCGGATTTCATAGGAGAAACAACAAATTCATGCATGTGCATGTGTATACAAAAGATGGACTGCTACAGCTGTTCTATACAGAGATCATTCTGTAACCTACGCCTTCTAACAAAACTGCAAACTGGAGCGATGCTTTGAGTTTTAAGTTGGAGACTCAGCCAGTGCCAGCGTGTGCCACCAACCACAGGATATATTGGTCGGTCGGCAAGCCTCAATGGGAACCATGGTTGGAATATTCCGGTCGATTGCATCACCCAATCCAAGCTGTACATGCATGGACAGACGTATATGATTGCCAGAAAAGAGAAGGGGCATAGCTTTTGATGCTATGTAATTCTTACCTGGCCATACTTGTTCCAACCCCAGCAGAACACTTCTCCATCCTCTAGTTGGAATTACAATAAAAAAAGTAGTTTGGAGTTTGTTCCAAAATTTAACTTCTCATGCTCAATATGATGACAGTTGTGAAGAAAAAGATATAGTTTGCATGCAAAAATGCTACCTGTTGCAACTGCGCTGTGGCGAGCACCACATGATACTACCTTGGCGTTTTTGTTCTGCAAATTTGGCCCTTCCAGAAGTTTTGGTACAGTCTGTTAACCATAATGGTTAGTGAATAACATCATTTTGAAGAAAACAAGGTTTCATTATTGATTCACTTCACCACAATGGCAACCATGAAGATCCTACCTCGGTTTGGTCAGTGCCAGTTCCCAGCTGCCCAAACTGGTTTCCACCAAATGCATACACATCACCTTGTGCAGATATGCATACGGTGTGCCAAAGGCCAGCAGCAACTCCTTGTATTTTGACACCAAGAAGAGAGGAAACAAATTTTGGACTTAGCTCATCATCTGTACACCCTTGCCCACACTGGAAAACAAACAATTCAAAGCCAACACAAGCTCTGTGAGCTGATTTTCAAAGAATCATTTTCTGGAAATTAACAAAAAAGATCAAAACGAGAGGTATTATCCCATCTTATAGAGAGCGTCAGCTTGAACATTATATTTGTGCTTTTTCTCCCATCTTTTCTACAATTCCTACATGTTAATGCTGGAGAGCAGTTAATATACTAGAAGAGTTCAAGACAGCTTTGAAAGGACATGCAAACTAGAGCAAAATCCATCGAAAGAATAGGAGCCTTTAATTTCAGTGTAATGTGCAAAATTCACAGTTACAAAGTTTGCCTTGCAAGATCATTAAATTGTGGGTAACAAGTTAACTCAAGGAATGCAGCATATAGCAAGCACAATACCATGGAAAGATCATCCACTTGTACCAACATTGGATGAACTTACTCCTGATCAACTAATCAATCATGTGAGCATTTCATGCTACGAGCATTAAGCACAAAATGCCAAGTGCTTGAAGTCATCACAGGATAAGGATGCTTTTCTGAAGAGCTAGAACAACATGGAGTATTTCCTTACAAAAATGGAGAAAAAAAGAACATTGTTTGAAACTACGTATGCATATATAGTGCACCTGACTATGTGGAAGTAAAACTAATTCATCAATAAAAGGTGCATTTTTTTCTCAAATGGGTTTGCCCTTCCATTTCAATGGTTATGAAGGCTTGAAGAAATTTCTGATGGTGTGAGGAACTATAGTTTGAAATTTTCCATGGAAGGCACTGGAATTTGCAGTCATAAAAGAGAATGAAGATAAAAATAGAATTTATATTGAGCTTATCATACATCCTTTAAGAGTTTAAATCAGAAGAGAACCAAATTGATTGTTTTGCGAAAAAGACAAATTAGATTATATGATGGACACAATCCTACATGGTCTCCAAAAATGCTATACTAGGGAAATGTTAGACTGAAAGCCTTTTGCAACTCAGCGAGCAACTGAGTTTATTTTCTATACGTGATTCCTTTCATAAGTTTCAAGGGTTCCATTTCGGCAGTTGAGGTGATAAAATGAATAGTTAACAGAATAAAACATACATGGGATCAATGTGGTAATGTTTGGCAATAGTGGCAAAACCCAAGAACTATGATTGATCCATAACAAAGGCATTTGTCTTTGCGAAAGTCACTAACCATTGGTAAAGTGGTATGGCATCGGCCTTCCAATAAAGGAACATGGCTGCTAGAGGTGGATGAGGTGATCTTTAAAACTATGATAAAACAACTTATTTTGCATGCACTACCCATAAAATGGTAGTGTCAGGAGATCCCCTCATAATTTATTTCAATTCCATATAAGTGTGAAATTGCATCTTGCAACAGCAATTCAGGTTCATCAAATTCTTGTGAAAGGAAAATTTCAAAGTTGATAAAACTGATTCAGAACCTCTTATTCATTCCATGCATGAGAATTCAAAGATTTGATCACCAATAACCCTATTGGGATATCTGTTAACACTGCCATAAGGTGTAGAATGTAGTGCTAAAACATGTACGATGATGAACTGCTGCATAGTCCAATAGCTCAGCAATATATATTCACAAAACCAAGAATCAGACAATGCTATATAAGAAAACCGAAGTTTATTATCAAGCACTCAAATCACATCAAATGTCTACCCCTAACCATGAGGAAAAAAAAAGCAATCTAGTAAAATTTGCAAAATGATAATATTGCCACCCATAACAAAAAACTGTGTTGATAATAAGCATTACAAGGAAGCACATATAATCAATTTCATGAAAGTAGAATGATTTCGAAATAAAAAGCAGCAAAAATATTAGCGAGAAAATTCCACCTGCCCATAGAGTCCCCAGCCAAAAGTGACCAGTGCACCAGCATCTGGAATTTCATCAACCATGAAAGAGAACAAAATAACAGTTACAATGCTGGTAGTGGTAGCTATCGCAAAATGGATGATCAATACAGGAATTAAGCAACCAGGCACTGACCTGTAACTACAGCACTGTGACGTCCCCCACAAGCAATAGCCTTCACATAGGTTCCAGTGGCTTTACAAACCTGCTCCTCTGAACTTAAATTCCTTTTCATAGTTGTTGATCGGTCTTTTCCATAAACATCTGACTTGAAGCAAGAGACAGGATGAGGAGAAGATACCAAGCGAATACGAGAACCCAAACCAAGTTGGCCTTCTCCTCCATAGCCCCAACCCCAGACCTGACCCTCATCTGAAGCTTTAGGAAAAAGAGAGCACATAAGGAGCTCGTAAAGGAGAGTTTCTCACAGAGCTTAGAAAAAAATTGAGCCCTGAAGGGTTGAATAACATTACAGAAGTGGAATACCTGACAATGCTAATGTATGACGTCCACCAGCAGCTACAGCTTTAATGCTCACACCAGTGTTGAAAGTTACCAAACATGGAGGCGCCGAGAGAGATTCATCCCCAGATGTTGAGCTTTCCGGTCCTTGTCTAGCTGAAGTTACCACCCTTCTGCGCTTTGCACTGTCGTCTCCCCCTCTGCTTTCACTACTTGATGCAGTTCCACTATTCGTTCTAGAAAACTGTGACCTGGTGTTCACTGTAGTCCTTTGGTTTTGTCACATCCCTCGGACATAAGCCTGATAAGTGAAGACAGCAAAACATTGAATTGTCCCGATCATTAAAAACATACCATCTTTTTCATCCTTCCCGGAAGTCCCTCCGATGCTTTGGTCCGTGACTACCCTCCCAGATGGAACACACTCTTTCCATCCCCAGGTGCAGACTTCCCCCAGAGCTGATTGCAAGGGAACTGAAGTAAGCCGCTGAGCATCTTCAATAAAGGTGATAATAGCCACATTTGAAAAGATGAAAATTCACGACCGTTGAACCCCGTTAAGAAACCTTAACCCGAAATTGTATTCGGATTCGAACGCGAGTCGGATCCGACCCGACCCGCAACTCCAGGGCAACAAAAAATAAAATAGAATAAAACAAAACCGTATATTTAAGAAGAAAACCAGGCTGGGCTTTCTTCTCAGATCGAAGGCTTCTGGCGACAAAACTAACTCAATTGAATTAGACAAAACTGACTCAAGCTACATCAAAATGGTTGAGTCAAATCACATCAAAACGGCTTGAGTTTGATAAATAAACAGGGTCTACCTCTTCGATCAAGTCAGATCAAGTCAAATCAAGTCAAATCAAATCAAATCAGACAATTGGACTGGATTAAGACAACGGATCAGAATCAGAATCAACCCGTTGAACTAGAATCGGGCCGGACTAGCTCTAGACCAACTATAACCAAATTGAACCAAGACGAATCAGACCGAACCAGCTCCAGACCAACTAGAACCAATGTTTGCTGTTTCGGTATCGGTTTCGGTTTCGGGACCTAGCGAAACCGATACGTTTCGGCTGTTTCGGCCATTTCAGTTTTAGTTTCAGCCGTTTCGGTTTCGGCCGAAAGATTTTTTTTAATTATTAATTGGGTGTTGACCAGAGTTTGACTATACTTTGACTGTACTTTGACTTCAAATTAAAAATACGATAAAATATTGAAAAAAATTTGGAAAAATTTGAAAAATTAGGAATGAATTTATACTTAATTTTACCATAATATTAAATATTATTTAAGTTAATTAATATTAATTTCGATAGTTAGTAACTGATATAGTCTATTTTTAATATATATTAGTGTATTAAAAAAACATACAAGAAATAATATGAATATGATTAAAAGTTAAAAATTAACATAGGCACATTTAACTTTTCATTAAAATGTACTTCACATATACATAATTTATAAATTCTAAAATAATACAACCAATCATCATAATCATCATCAGTTGAGTTTGGAACATCTGGGTGTAAAATTACAAATTCAGTACCTAAATGATCCGAACGAGCATTTGTGGGCATATGAATCAGAACAATTAGCTCTGCGCGATCTCATGGCAGCGGTTCTGAATTATAATCATATATCGAAGGTCCAAAATGAAAATTATATTTTGACTAAAATTTAATTTTATTTCAATTATTTTTTAACTTCAAATTAAAAAATTATAATATATTTAAAATTTTTTTAAAAAAATGAATAATTATGTGAATAATATTATGTACGTGAACAATATCTGACAGAAACTGATAAGGACATCGAAATCAAATTGGCGATAACATTGACCCCAGTGTAAAGCCAGCCTCATCTTGCAGGAGTACGGGTCAAGTCAGTAAGGGCACGAGATAGACGAGAGAGCGGCGATAGATTAGCGAGTGCGCAAAGTCGCTCGGACACGAAGCCGACGCGAGGTCCTTCCCACGCCCCAAGACAGCCCCCCTTCCCCCCCCCCACCCCGCGCGAGCCCGCTCCCGCCCGCCACCGCTCGAGCCCGGCGAGCTCCCGCACGCGCTCGAGCCCGGGGAGCTCCCGCCCGCCCGCGCGCGAGCCGGGGAGCTCCCGCCTGCCCCCGCGCGCGAGCCTTGGCGAGCTCCCGCCCGCCCGCGTGCGATCCCGGCGAGCTCCTGCCCCCGCGTACAATCCCGGCGAGCTCCCGCCCGCGCGTGCGAGCCCGGCGAGCTCCCGCCCACCCGCGCGCGAGCGCCTGCGTTCGTTGGTGATGAACAGTAATGAACAGTAAACCCTAACCGATCCGAAACCTGCGGTTTCGTTGCGATTCCGACCAAAACCGAGCCATTTCGGCCGAAACGGCTCGGTTTCGGCCGAAACTGTAAACCTTGACTAGAACCATACCGGACCGAGGTGAACCGGTCTGGACCATCTCCAATCAATCCAGATTCGGACCGAGTCAACTCCAATCAAATTAGAGCCAGATCCAATCGGGACAAACCAAACATATTGAATAGCTCCGGGTACAAAGTCGGCCTAAACCAATTTCAACTAGAATCGAACCAAATCAAATCAAGTCAAACTAATTGAACCTAATCAAAGTCAGATAGGATTAACTTAAATCAACCCAAACTAAGTTGAGTGAATCCAACCAAATCAAAGTGGACATGTTGAATCCAGTTGGAACAAGTCAGATTGTTTCAAATCAACTTAAATTAAACTAAACCAAATCCAGACCAGTAAAAGTCAATTAAACTAGCAAAGTTAATCAATCCGATTCGATCAAATCAAATTAGATTCAAACTACGGAGATTTGACCGATTTGGGTCAAGCAAACAACGATTCATAGCTATAGTGATTCTCTTTCATGTATGATGATCTATCACATTTATATCAAATAAGTTAGAAATATAAAGTGAAAAGAGACTTGAATTGTAATCCTCCCGACCTACCATGATATTACTTTTAGGCATTTTATTTTTTTTCAACTCTTAAAAAAATACAATAATTATTATATTTAACTTAATCTCAACCCTCTCAGTCACCCGCCCTGATGGCTGGGGCTCACATAAATTGAAAAACATTCATATAATTATGTTTGGGAAATCCTCCTAAAATTTTGTTTAAAAAAATTTTTACTTATATTTTCGTTCGTGTTTGTTACGGAGCTACAAAAGTGTCAAACCAGATCCATATAGTGAGTCGGACAGCAAACTATCCCAAAAATTACATTATAACCATGGTTCAACATTTCGGCCGGTTCCGAACCGAAACCCTATTTTGGGTTTCAGTTAGGGTTTACTGTTCATTACTGTTCATCTTCACCAACGAACGCGGACGGGATCGTGCGCGGGCGAGAGCGCGCCGGAGCTCACCGGCGGCGGGGGGTGGGGGAGAGCTCACGCCAGTTTTGTGTCCGAGCCCAAGGGCCCTGCGCACTCGCTTGTTTGCCGCCGCTCCTTCGCCTATCTCGCGCCCTCACCGACCTGACTCGTACTCCCGCAAGTTGAGATCAGTCTTACATTAGAGTCAGCGCTATTGTCAATTTGATTTTGACGTTCTTATCGGTTTCTGTCAGATACTGTTCACGTACATAATATTATTTACGTAATTATTCATTATTTTTAAAAAATTTTAAACATATAATAATTTTTTAATTTGAAGTTAAAAAATAATTAAAATAAAGTTAAATTTTAGTCAAAATATAATTAATAAAAAAAATATTTTGGTTGAAATTGAAATAAAAATGATTTTGATCGAAACACGTTGATTTTTTTGTTAACGTGCATGTATGAATGGTCGTTCCACCGAAAGTAAAGGCAAAAAAAATTTATGTCGATCTTACTCCCATGTGAATCGCTGTCACGAGATTGCGCAGAGCTAGTTATTCTCATATGTCTATAAATGTTCATCTGAATCGTTCAGGTACTAAATTAATAATTCCACATCAAGATGTTTTAAACTCAACTGACGATGATGATGATTAATTGTATTACATTATATTTAATAAATTATGTATATATCAATTATATTTTAATAATAAATTAAATTTGCTTATGTTAATTTTTATTTTTTTAATCATATTCATATTATTTTTCATATATTATTTTCAAACTCAACTGATGATGATTATGATGATTAATTGTATTATCTTAAAATTTATAAATTATGTATGTGTGAAGTACATTTTAATGAAAAATTAAATGTACTTATATTAATTTTTAACTTTTAATTATATTCATATTATTTATTGTATATTTTTTTAATACACTAATATATATTAAAAGTAGACTATATCAGTGACTAACTATCAAAATTAATTTTAATTAATTAAAATAATATTTAATATTATGATAAAATTAAGTATAAATTCATTCCTAATTTTTTAAATTTTTCAAATTTTTTTCAATATTTTATCCTATTTTTAATTTAAAGTTAAAGTACAGTCAAAATATAATCAAAGTCTAGTCAACACCTAGTTAATAATTTAAAAAAATCTTTTGGCCGAAACCAAAACCGAAACGGACGAAAAATATCAGTTTCGCTGGATCCCGAACTGAAACCAAACTGCATCATAAAACCTTAATTATAACACGAGTTGTCTTTAAAGAAGATTCAGCTAATGAATTGTAGGCAGACGAGCAACAAACCTGTAACAGAAACACAATGCGCCCACCCAGCGGCAGCCTTCACTATCGGTGCTTCTGTAGGAAGAGGATAGGCCTCCGGAGTCTCCTGATTGAAGAAAAGCATGAAGAGCAAGTGGCTTCAGTTTGTGACAGAGTTCAGGTCCTGCTGGAAGGAACAAACTCATGTATTGTAGCTGCACTAGTACCTCATGCTTTCCAGAAGTCAAATAGCTTTGTCCAATATCATCCGTTGCTCCCCATGTAAGAAGTTTCCCCCAATCTGTTCATCAGAAGAGGCGCATTTTGAAACACAAGTTTCAGAGAGACAAATACAGGCATTGGGGATGAAGCTGAAACTAGAAAAGATTCAACATTTGTTGGAGCTGAATGCTGCAAACAGATCAAAAACTACAACCAATACATGAAACCATTGTCAACCATTAGCATTCAGCTTGACCAGTGACCAACGCGTTTCAATTTGTACATGTCAAAAGCTGCATTTCCTCGCAAGAATAACCAACAAGAACAGAAGACAAAGGCATCTGATCAATTCTGTAAACTGCTACTCGCAGATAAAAAAAAGATTGTCTATTGAGAAGAATTTGAAGGAAAAAAATGCTTTAAAAAACCGAGATCAGCAACGTAAAACAAATAAAAAAACGCGGATTTTAAACCAAAAAACCAAGAAAGAAATAATATAGCAAAAGGAAACCTAGGGAGCTCGAATTGGCAGTACAAAGTTCATGAAAAACTAAAAAAGAAATCGAAAAACACCAGAAGAAACAAGGAAAAGGCAGAGGACCTGAGATCGCCATGGCAAAACCGCATCCTCCGCCGCAGACGTCCCTCCAGCCGTCGCCAGTGACCGCGGAGTCAGGAAGCTGGACGGGTACCGGGTGCAGAAGCGGTGATCTCTGAGGCGAGACTCCAGGCAGGTAACCCCACATGAGCACGACCTTCTTCTTCTGCTGGCCGTCCTCCTCGATCTCCATCTCTTTCCCCTTCTCCGTCTCCTTGCCGTCCTCCTCCATCTCCTCTCCTCCTTCTCCTCCCCCGTTCATCGCCTCTCTCGAGAAAAAATCCAGAAAAATAAAGGCAAAAATATCGGATCTTTTTCTCTTATGCTGCGCGAGCTCTCAGAGACTGAAAGAGACGAGAAATAGAAAAGACAGCTGAGAGCCCCAATTCGCGAGTATCTATTTCCCGAAATGGAAATTGCCAAGTAGGATGCACACGTGGACCATCGACACGTGGCGAAACGACAGCCGGTAGATATGGCAGAGCGTTCCTGGCCACGAGTTCCCCAGAAGGTTCTGGACGAGGAATAGAGACCCAATGATAGGGCAGCCGTGGTGGCCATGTTAGATTCTGCCACCCGTCGACTTTCTGGCCGTCCGGCGGCAGATATCTCGCCACGTGGCGTGAGCTTGAGGTGCAAATAGGTAGAGCTGTTGAATAAACCGATGAAGGCGAAATTTTCAATTTATCCGATTTTGATTCGATTTAATTTTTAAAATTAAAATTTCTAGTATTCTGTTTCAATTTAAATCTTAAAAAATATTTAAAATAAACTTAAATAGAATTACAGCGTATATATATCTATCATAATATACTCTATATACTAGATCTTAAGTGTGTTTTATTTTAATTTAAATTTAGTTTGAATTCAGACTGAAAAAAATTAAAACGATTTAAAATTTCGATTTTGATTTAAACCGAATTAAAATAAGTATTTTAAATTGATTTTAATTCAATTTTTATAGCATTTTGGTTTTATTAGATTTTAAAATTTTTAAAATTGAAATTTTCTGAATGCACAGCCATACAAATAGGTCCCAATTCGAGTAGTCTCCGGCGCAAAAGGAATTCAATAAGAGAATGCTTAAAATAAATTCAATTGTTGATCACCTGGCAAAGAAAAAAGAGATTACTGATTAAATTAAACAATTCAATTGTTGATCAACCTTGAAATTAAACTAATGATTCAATAACACTGATTAAAAAAATATGAATTAGGCAATCATACGAGAGAAAAATAATAAGAATGTATTTGATAATGGACTAGACTAAAATTAAAACTAATAAATCATTTTTATAGGTTAATATTTTTAATAAAATTAACTCTATAATAATTTAAAGTATAAAAAACTAATTAATTTTTTATAATAATTTAATTTAATGATAATGTTAAATAATTAATATTAATAATTTTAAAAAAAATAATTTGATTAGTTGTTTTTAGTTTGTTACTAAATAATGTCTAAGGCAACATTTACTTTGAAATCAGGCTCAAGCTCAAGATTGAAATTAAAGTACCAAAAAGTAGTATGATCAAATTATTGATATTTGGATGCTAGTCTGATTATTGAATAATTTATTTATTTTTTTTGAAACCTGGTTATATTATTTATTGAGGTTTAAATGAATAAATATAAAAATAATATGATAATTTATTTTTTAAAAATAACGTAAAAATAATCTAATTATTTTTTGATATTTAGATGATAGACCGATTATGACAAAATAATCATGATCTTGATCCCGAATCAAACATACCCTAAATGACTAGGCAGACAACTAGACATTAATCGAGTAGCTATGCAACCACCCAATATTCAATGCTATGAATGACTAGGTGTTTCGATGAATCTATCTAAGCAAGCAAATAAAAACCAATTTAGAAATTTAGACAACTGCTTTTGATTACACTAGTCAAGTATTAACACATCACAGTTACCTAGTCATTTCGTTGATTATGTTAGCCTTTTCCGCAAGTTCACACGCCTGCTTGCCTTGTAAAACACATACTTGAGAGACAGGAGAGTCATACCAAAGTTGTAGCATGTAAACAAGCCATGGACTAAGCAATCACGAGCCTTGTTCTGTGGCTGGAATCGTTCCTTCGCGGTTGTCCAGCAGCACACCCCAGCCATGCATGGCTGAGAATAGGACTGCAATTAGACAGCGTTTGAATATGGAACTCAAGACATACAGCGACCTGCTTACCAGATATTTATAAATAGTTTGTCTGCAGATGAAGGTGAGGTTGTTGGATGACCAACACCACCGACTCGTTTATATTCAATCATAGTGGTGTCTGTCTTGTGAGGGGCCAGCCCACAAAGCTACCATCAACTTAAACATCAGAAACGAGAGGTGCACCAGTACGCCAAATCTACAAATCCCCGGTCATGAGGACCATCAACACATGCTCTAATCATCGAGCTGGAATTCCCATATACAACTTTTGAGTGACAAGCTACTATTCAAATAGAAATCAAGGAAGCCAGCTAGCAGCACCAATGCAGTATCAAGAGATTCTCTTCGTCTTTGTACAAAACTACCACAATTAAATGCAGTATTAAGAAGGCAAAACACTACTAAAGACCAGTTCGAAGTATTTGGGCACCATTCTGCAACAAGAAAACAGTGAATCATCACCGGACTAGTCAATGTTGGTCAACAAACTATCTACAGATGGTGCATATGCTTCCCCTTTACATTAACATCCTCATTCAGATTGAGCCCATTAATGCTGCTACCACCCCTTTTCTCAGAATTAGCACATGAGTCATCATCCACAATTACAATCATCTCCAACAGATCTGACAAAACCAAGGGGCATGTTCCCTTCAAGTAATCAAATCCTTCAGCGAGCATCACGGCTGCAAGAACAATAACATGGAGACGTACAACATATACGAGCATGTAAATCAAAACTCTAAAGTTTTATGGACT
The DNA here is from genome assembly GCA_005019695.1 of Trichopus zeylanicus subsp. travancoricus. NCBI lineage: Eukaryota > Viridiplantae > Streptophyta > Magnoliopsida > Dioscoreales > Dioscoreaceae > Trichopus > Trichopus zeylanicus. The sequence continues at coordinate 198,257 of RXID01014395.1, read as the reverse complement.
TATTTGCTTCTATTCATAAATACATGTAATACTCTCCATATTCAGAAGCATTAAAAAAAAAAAAGGCAATACAACATTTATGCAACAAATCCCTTATTAAGTATAATTGTAAACTATTAAGCAGAACTTCATATAGATCTCCTTAAGTAAAACGAAAAAAGGAAAATCATCCTAATATTTGACACATTTCTCACTACCCCTTTTATTGATGTCAAAAATGGAAATAATATCAGTAGAGTTATGTGTTTAGATATTTCTTCGTGCTAAATTCGTTATTGGACAAACTAATATATATGCCGCGTTTTAAATTTTTTTTTAAGGAATTGTCATCATAAAAAAAGAAAGATTATTTTAACAATGAGAAATCATATTTAATATCTATTTGAGTTGTGTTATTTTTAATCAATAGCCAAAGTACATTAAAATTCTAAAAAATATGTTCGAAAGTTAAAAAAAAAAAAATGGTGGATCAATACGAGTAACCTAAAGATATCTTAAATTAACTTGAAAAAACTATAAAGATATTTATAATAACTCGAAAATTGAAGGATGATATAAACATAGTCAAATCAACTCAACAACTCGGCGTTGACTAGATTTATATTTTCTTTTATTTTAATTTTGAAATCGTTTATTTTAAAGCATTTATTGCGTTAGGTTTTATAAGAAATTTTTAACAGAGTTTTTCTAACAAAACCAAATGTCCACCTGACTTAACAAACGACCGTTGTATCAAACAGAAGATTTATACTTCTGATGCTAAGCAAACTGGATGACCGAATGAGAAACTGAATAATCTATAAAAAAGTTCTAGTAGACCAGAACTAAGCAATTGGTTATTTAAATGGTCAACTAATTCGAGTTTTTTGTTCAACTAACAGCTAGTTTTCTAACTATTATAGCAAAACTAGTTATGAATTTCACCCTCATAGCTAATTTTGACTTATGAACTATAAATAAACTAAAATGGGCTTTTCTAAATAATTTTTATAATTTCTAATTCATTTTTAACATCAAAACACTCCAAATCTTCTAACCCTAAAATACTTTAAACTTCCAATTTCAAATTAAATCTTTATTACCCTTTAGCTCAAATTTAAGAAATTTTATAGTGAGATATGATTGTAAAATTCTTCATCTTCTTCCACTTATAATTCATTTTAAAAGTGTTTGGAATGAGTAAAAAAAACAAAAGCTCTAGTATAGAATGAATTTTTTCGGTTGGAACAAAATTGATTGTATAGATTAACTTCACCAATGGAATGTCATTCTAATAAAGAATTCAAGTTCAAGAGTTAGACAATAATCATAAAATAGGAGCGGTTGATTTTCAAAGCACAAATTGTGGTGTACTTTTTCTTTTCTTTGCTTATATTATTACACTTGCGATTTACTTGAGATTTCTGTGGATTACTCTTGGTGGATTGAATTGAGTTTTGTATTTGCTCAAAATCGTAATTTGTTTTATACAACTTAATTCATTCACTCCACCCTCCTCTTAGGTTGTATTTAGAATTTCAAATTTTGCTTCACATAGTTGTTTTAGGTTGTCTACTCCAAATCAATCAGCCACAGCCAACAAATGGTGCACCATAATTGTGCATGTACTCATTGAGACTAACCTAGTTAGTTCGAGGTGATCTGGCAGAACATTCGAGTACATGTAATGAAGCACAATCTGAAAGGAAAACAAAAAATTCCATGTCAATGACGGGTGGACAACTACATAAAAGCTTCACAACACAACTAGTAATGCAAGCAACTGCCATTTACAAATCATGCCATCTTAAAGCAGGAAATAAATCCCCAATTTCACATACAAAGAAAGAAGGCATTTGATCTTTTATTTAAATCTCAGAACTAATGGCTTGGCTTCCTATTCAGTGATCGAAATGGAATAGACTTCACCAAAATTAACAGGATAATACCAGGCAGACAACTAAATTTTATTGGCAATATGATCTTGTAAGACAAAGCTTTATCATTTTCGAAGGACTTGATACTTAGACATAAATGCAACGCATTCTACAACCCACAAAGACAACAAGCAGAACATTGCTACATGCTCAATTACCATTTTGACTCATCAAATATCCAACTAAATACATTTCATTTAAATTAAATATTCCTGAGTGTGGTACGAGTCACTATTTTACAACAGAATATAATTTGAGTGGGAGCTAGAGATCAACAGATGCAATAGGCAACAATGCAATCCCCAAGGCTACTTATAGGATCAGGCGCTGGTTTCCTGTTGGAAGTTACTAAAAAACATTTCATGTAAAGATGAAGGTCTGTTAAACTTGTCCAAAAAGAGAACCTAGCTGAAATCTAAATGAGCCCATCATGTTTCATTAATTGGACAATTCATATTGATAGAGGACTAGAAACGAATGCATCATAGAAAAGGTGATGTAAGAACGGAACAAAAAGGTAACACAAAAAAACAGAGACGACGCTGGAGAAATTCAAACTTATTAACACAGTTAAAGTTAACATAAGAAGAAATTTGTTAATCAAATGTGCAAGATAGCCAAAATATCTGAAATAAAGTGAAATGAGAAAGATCAATCTCATTACCTTGAAAACACAAGGCACAATATCCTGCAGCACAACTTTGACCATGATATTGTGTTTGAGGTGGGTGATGAGAATTTCCTTGCGACAGAGCCCCACGTCCGAAGTTGGCACAGAAATACCCGATTGAGCTACCACTTCGACACAGGTTCTGACAACACCCACTGTGCAACGTACGACCAGACTGTCACCCTTCAGAAAATCAGAACCCTCTGGGGATGCTCTTCTGTAAAATCGCTTGTATCCGGTAATTCAAAAATTAAAGAGAAAATGAGTCATACAAACGTCATAGATTACATGACAATGTCGCATAAGCAGACATTGGCAGCAACAAATTACATATCAGAATCTAAAGAAATTTGCATGCTATGCACGCGAAACCATTAATGCAAAGAAATCAAATTGGTAGGACAAATCACTACTCCTTCAAATCCCTCCCTGAGTTCCTAAAAAGGAGTCAAAGAAACTCCTAAAAATTACTCGATTGAAGTCAAGCCCAATTGGAGAACAAGCAAAGAAATAAAATCCGTCGGTCAAATCACTACTCATTAATATCCCTGACTTCGTGAGCCCATGGAAGCTTAACTTGGAGAACATGCAGGTAAACCCTAATTCCATGACAAAACAGAGGAGGGAGATAAAGAAGGATACCGCATGCTTTCCGCAGTACTTGAGGGTGTACGGTCCGCTCTCCAGCACGCGATCGAAGTGGCTGTGCACCTTGTGCTTCCCTTCCCGCTCTGGTCCGAAACGTAGACGGAGTTGTGCTCCGAGTTCTTGCGGTCAGGGTAGAAGTAGATCGCCCACTGGTACCCACCGACGGAGAAGGTGTAGGAGGTCATGTACTTCCCCGGCCCCATCCCCTTGGCCAGGGAGTAGCCCTTGATGGTGTAGTGGTGGGAGCTGTTCACCGTCTCGCAGATCACCTTTGACTGCGAGTGGTCGAGCGCGCCGCCAGGGTCCGCCACCAGCTCCACCATCTCATTGGAACCCCCCTCCCGCACCTCCTTCTCACCGGAATCAAAGCAGCCCTAACCCTAGCTCGGCCGGAATCTGATGAATTCTGGCCGGAGCGAGGGAGGAAGGGGATAGTGGCGCAGCAAATTTGGCGATTTGTCGAGGGGTTGCTTGAAAAATTTCCCCGGCTGAAAAAGAGAAACGAGACCGAAGCAAGAGGGGAATGAAGCGGTTATATGTAGACATCCTCGACGTTGAGAAAGCGGGTTCCAAGTATGACGTCCGAACCAAGACATCGTTCGGAATTCGGATCCATTTTTCGGTTTCGGTTTGCAATATTACTGGCTCTAAATCGGCCCAGGCTTTCGATGAAAAATGATGCATCTGCTCTTTTTAGTCCCACATTGGATGCGGGATTGACGGAGTTGTTCGTTCCTCTATAAAAAAGAACTCCATGGATACGTCACATCATACTTACCTGGACGGAGTCAACGGGTGATCAGAAAGGCCCGTGGCTTTGGCCAGTGGTCTTCATTGCACCTGGAAGACGCGCTGATCAACCAGCTGCCCGAGTGGTGGTCTGGACGTCAAAATTTGTTGCAGCAGGGGGTACGCGTACGCGCGACCCCTACCAAGCAAAATAAAAATTTAATTTCATTTTCTTCGCAAGGTTTTTCGAAGTGTTGGACATTGATTAAATTGTATTTATATGGCATTACTCTAAAATCAGCTTAATTTAAGATGGGTTACGTACGAACACATTGTAGATATATGTATTAGAGAGAAACCTGACGAAAAACATTGACATGAATCAGATGGTGGAAACAAAAATGCCTTCCCATTACATGAAACAAAACACAAAAGGTTTCTGCATCCTTGGAGTAAGTACAATACAAAATAATTGGTGCAGGATGCTGTCCACACATCATTTGCTGGAATACTTGCGCTGCCATACCTGCTGTTGCTGCATAGCTGGAGCGCCTTGTCTTAGCAAATTGTGGGTGGAAGATTTGTATGGATGACCTCTGCCTGGATTGGAAGCACCCTGGGACTGAAAATGGACTGTTTGGTGTGCTGCAGACTCTGAAAATCCTTTCCTTGGATGATTTTTGGGTCCTCCATTGACTGGACACGTCTGTGGTTTTGGCCCTGCTTGCGAGCATATGCCAGGTCTAACCAGATTGGCAAGTATAGAATTTCTGTCTTGGAGTATGGAACGAGAAGATAACTTCCCGTGAGCTTCTCTGAAAGCAGTGGATATTGTGCGTAACTCTCGCAATCCAACAGCTCTAGCTGCATTATCTGGCTGCTCAAATGGATCTTCGATCTGACAAAACACAGAATAGTGATCAACGCTTTTCCTTCACCCAGTGAATGTAAACCAGGGGTAGTAAAAAGTACAACAAAGGCATATATTAATGGCTCTTACAAATAAAGGATGAGGTTTCTCCAGCCATCTTGGATTGCTTCTAATATTTTCCAACTGACCTGTATAGGTGCAGATAGCATACTCTGAGGACAGAGTCTCGATGGTTGAGAACTGCATGAAGTGATATCGGCAATGTCAAGAACTGCAGATGAATATTTCTCCACTATCTTAAAATTAAGATCAAGCTTTTTTTTAGTAGCAGCAGTATAAGTCATTGCTATTACTAAGATCTGCTGTTTTCTCAGTTGCTGGCTTGGGATGAAATTATAAAAGCATTTTAAGACTCCTGTAACCATCAAATTCTCAAACAGAAAAAAGAGAAGGATTGCTGTCACCAATATATATCTGACATTAGGTTTACCTTCTTAAAGAATGAAATGAGAAGCTGAGACAAGGAGGTTTGATTTTTCTGACTGAAAGCTTGTAACCTAAACCTAGCTATACTTGCAGAACATACTTCTTCTATTTGACTCTCAGCAATTTTCCACATTCCTATACAAAAAAAATAGTCATGAACATCAATCAAAACTATCAGATATATTGGACAATATGACAGTAAACAAGCCAAATTTAATTCCAGAAGCATGTCTTATGTATTATACACATGCATGCAGAATTGTCTGTGAGTGTATCTATATGCACAGTCAAGAAAACATAGCTCTCATGTCAAACTAATAAAGTAATATGGTGTGCGCCTGTAACTGCAGCAGCAATGTTTCCCCCATATATCTCCTTGAGAGGAGGCAGAATTGGAGGCTGGCACGTCTGAAATGAAAAAGAAAGAAACAATCATATATAAGAAAGGAAGCTTTCAAAATCATTGAAAAGTACCTAGAGTAGTATAAACTAAGGAGAGTGAATATAGAACTTCAAAATGTGAAAGTAGAATAAACAAGTTTAGTTAGGTCTCAAGTAATAGAACCTGAAAATGGAAGATGACAAGCAAGCACAGGGAGTGCGAATTCAAAGTCCCAGACTTTGGGTCATTGATTTTTTGTGCTTTGGCCCATTCCTTTGTCTAAATCAACATCATTCAAATATCAGCAGACAAAGGAAAGCTAAAAATTTCTCCAGTGAAACAAAAACTGACCAGCAGAACCATATCACGAAAGCGTTCATCTATGCCTGAGATCCAAAGGAGAAATTTGGACTTGATTAGACCAAGGGGGTTGTTAATTGATATATCACATGAAATGTGTTGGCTGTTGCTTTCAAATATAAGAAGTGGGATCCTTGCATTTGGGATAAACTGAAAATTATGCACAATACCTGCATAAGTAGTTTGGAATCAGAAAGGTGATAGATAAATGATCAAAGTAATAAAAATTGGAGCTCACTAGTGACTCTCAGACTATGAACCATTGAATAAAGATAAGGCACATCCGGAAGAACTAACTCAACAGTTTGTTGAAATACTACATACAATAGTCCAGTAGCTATATGCAGAATAAACAGTCAGCTGTATAATAATGTTGGATCCCAGTGTGAAATCTTGAAAAATCACCCTTTAAAATCTCAACAAAGGAGGTCCATTTTTTTAAAAAATATTCTCTTTCTGTCTATATTAATGATTTGGAATGGCAGCCCATCTTGCACTTCGATTGTCTTCCTCTCTCCATATATGATGTGGCATGCATTACTTAAGAGACCTGTTGTTTAAGGCTTCTTAATGATATATAACACCATTGGTCCATATTATATACCAAGTGTGTTGTCAAACTAGAGGCACATTGAATACTGTCAATTTAAAGTATTGCACCACACTAGATCAAACCATGGAGGCATTGTTCAAATGGGAGTAATAGTGAATAATCAATGTTTGCGCCATGATTCAGAAAGAGACAAGCTTGGTAGTTAATGATTTAATGATTAAATAATTCCATGATTTATTGGAATAGTTATCAAAATATCAAAGAAAGAACCCATCCCAATAACTATTTCAAGGAAGAAATTCAATTATCCCAGGTAGCTAATTGAAACTTAAAGCTATGTTCTGCAACAGCTTCTCATATTGAGTTCCAATTCATAGATTGGCTTGAGTAAATATAACAAGTAACATAACAAGCCTTATCAAATATTGTAATCATCAAACCTATAGAATTTAACTACTATAACTGAAGTACCAACATAGCTGATAGTATTCATTAACATAATTCAACAAAGGCATTCAAACTATTAACATAAAGGTTATAAATTAACTAAAAATAAATAAGAGCACAAGACATTTTAACCTCATATTTTCAAGAAGAGCTATGTCTGTGCAAAAACAAAAAAAATGACATGACAAACAAACAAGGAAAATTGCAAACAAGAGAGTGGAAAATACCAGCCCTCAGCAAAGCTCCCAAAATGTCCCGTAATACATTCTGCTTTTTCCTTTTGCCAGTATGAGAATGATGTGAACTATCATGGAATTCCACAGACACATCCAAATCTCCCCATTTGGTGTACAAATTTGACACAAAAGATCCAAATGGCTTGACAAGAGCCCCTGTGTGTGATAGTTAAAGAAAACTCTATTATGTGAGAAGATGGGTAAGATTGGCTTCAGAAGGAAAGGACCTATAATTATTTGATGCAAACAATATGTACCAAAGGGTTAACTTGAATTTTACATAAAACTTCCACAGGCCAAGGGATCCTGAATATCTAGTGCAAAGGGCATTCAATATGGAATCTGATGGACAAAAATAGAATATAGACTAACCACCGAATCTGTTGGTGCAAAAGGAAAATATTACCTTTCAGTTTCTCCATGGACCCAATAACAGCAGTGAGTTTTTTGATGGTATCCAATCGCCGTATTCGATCACTTTCCAAGGGCTTGACCGAGCAAAGAATATCTTCGAGGCAGACATCCAACAAGCCATTAGAACTTTGGGTGGTACGAGAAGATTGATAATACTCCATCTCATCCACTATCCACCTGCAGAATCAGACAACAAAGAGAACTTAAGCAGTATAGAAAGGACCAATGACCACAGTTTCAAACAAACAAACAAAAAAAATCACTCATTTTTTTTTAAAAAAAAACGATTTTTGCACACCCAGTTGCTTGTTACACAAGCTTTCAAGCCTTCTCGCCGATAAACCTTAAAACGGAGAAGCCAAAAAAATTCTGAAAAATGAGAGAAAATTGCGAAAAAATTTCTCAACCAATTACTATAGCAAATAACCCTCGAAACAGTAAAAAAAAACTGAATCAAATCTCTAGAAACTGTTGCTGACGAGAGAACCCAGTTGCCCTAAAAATTCGATTTTGCGGTTCAAATTGCTGAGATAATTCAAGCAAAAAATAAAGGAAATTAAAAGGAGTGCTGATACCGGGACGATGATTCGACGGCGCTCGACGGCGAATGTACTTCACTTCGCGAATCCTGAATCCTTGAGATGTTTTTATTGCTCTTTGGCGAAAAAATAAAAACCTCGTAGAAGTGGCGGCAGATACGGATTGTTGATGGGCTTGGGTCAACGTCTGGGTCCGTCAGAAAGGTTTTCTGGGGTTTTTGGGCCACGGATCGGTTTTCCTGTGCGTCTTCGCAAAAGTTCAACGGGCCACTCCACCATGTACTCTAAAGGTGTGCTCATAACGTTGGCGAATTTGGTAACGCATTAAAATTAGAATTAAAATTTAAATCAGTAACCTATTTTTATAAATTAATATTTTTTATCAATATTAATTTTATGACTTAAAATTTAAATATTTCAAAATTCCATATTTAGAAGTTTCTAATAATATGTCATTTTGTAAGACATATAACTTCGGAATTTTAAAATTATTTTTTTATTAGATTTATAAATTAAAAAATGATAATTTTTATCTTTTATTTGACAATAAAGTTTAATACGTAACCTCACATGATGAATTTTAAAATCCAAAATTTTGAATTTCAACTAATTTTAAAGAATCAGTAAAAATTGCGGTTACTAGAATTTAAAAGTTCTAAAATTTCAAAATTTTGTATAACAAATATTGAATTTTATAGTATTTAAAATTTTAAAAACTTTGAAATCTCACAAAACAAACAAACTCTACAATAATTTAAATTCAAAAAACTAATTAAAATTTTATGATAATTTAATTTAATAATAATATAAAATAATTAATATTAACTTTTTGAAAAAAATTAAAACTAAGCTAACACTGAGCTTGACCCATTATGAAATGGGGTCCTATAGTGTTATCATATAAAATAAATATTTAAAAATTAATAATTTGAGAAAATGATGTATCAAATTTAGAATTATTTTAAAATCGGAATAAAAAATTTGATTGATTCTCACTTCAAACCAAGGTTTTAAATCTCGGCCGAAATCGAACCGTATCGGCCAAAACATTTTAATTTCGGCTAGTGCCGAAATGTATCGACTAAACTCGATACGGTTTTAGGGTTAGGGTTTTTGATGGCGGTGAGCGTAGAACAAGCGGGAGATCGCGCAGCGAGTAGAGAGATCTCACAGTGAGCGCAGCAACCACAGAGCAAGTGGGAGATCGTGCCATGAGCGGGGAGATCGCGTAAAGAGATCGCATGGTAATGGCGAGCACAGCGAGATGACACAGAGATGAAGTGGCGGAGCAGCGAGCAAAAATGGTGAGCAGAGCGGGCGTAGCGAGATCATCCGGGGAGATCGCGCCGTGACGGCAAGCAAAGTGAGTGCAGCGAGATCACGCAGAGGAGAAGCGGCGGAGCTACAAGCAGACATGGTGAGCAGAGCGGGCACAAAAAGATCACGTGGCGACGGTGAGCTTGTTGGGGAGTCACAAGAGCGTCAAACCAAATCCATATAGTGAGCCAGACACCAAACCATCCCAAAAGCTCGAGCTCATGGGATATGAGTCTTTTTCACTATATCTATTGGATTCTATCTATCCAATATTCGATATGAGATTAATTCATCACACCTGACATTATAACAATCTCCTCCTTCAGGTGTGATTTGACCACATTAATTTAACACTCTTAATTAAGAACTCTTTTATTCGACCACTTCCACCGTGTGACCCATGTCCTCGCACTGGCCTCTAGTGCCTGCGCCCTTGCGTCAGCTTCTGGCGCCCACACTTGTGTGCTCGCCATCCTGGCGCCAACACATGTGCCCTCTCTCCGGCCTCAAGCCGGCCTCGCACGAGCGCCCGAGCCCTTAGGCCTGCACTCACACCCTTGCCGGCCTCGCGCCCGCGTCCGCTCGCCTGTCTTTGCCATGAGACTAACATGTGACTCAATTCAGTCGCATCATCGCGGTAATTTTTTGGTCTTAAGAGTTTGCACAGCTTCGAATCTGAAGCTCTAATACCACTTGTTGGGGAGTCACAAGAGCGTCAAACCAAATCCATATAGTGAGCCAGACACCAAACCATCCCAAAAGCTCGAGCTCATGGGATATGGGTCTTTTTCACTATATCTATTGGATTCTATCTATCCAATATTCGATATGAGACTAATTCATCACACCTGACATTATAACAGTGAGCAGAGGCAACGCAACGAGATCGCGTAGAGGAGAAGCAGCGGAGTAGCGAGCAGAAACGACGAGTAGAGCGAGCGCAGCAAGATCACGCAGAGCAGAAGCGGCGAAGCAGCGAGCAGAAACGGCAGATTAGTGAGCAACGTGGGGAGCAGTGTGCGGAGCGGCGAGCAGAACCGATGCAGCAGCAGAGCAGAACGAATGTCCAACGCGCAGCGAGGATTGATAATTTTTCAGTATTGCCATCATTCTCCTCTCCTTATAAGGCTTGTAATACAAGCACGAATGATTTCTTTACTTCTGTGTTTTTGAGCAGCGGTGGAGCGGCGTGCAATGACAAAGCAACGAGTGGCGATGGAGCACGTACATCCTCCCGGAGGCAAACAGCAGAGCCTGTATTCCAATCTAATGATGTTTCCACCATCAAGTCTAGCTCCGGGATGTTGCAACTCCATTGATGCCGATGACCACCTCCTTGTCGGCGAGACAATTCATTTCTCCGGTTACCGGTGAGACAACCCGTTTCACGGATGTCACAGAACTGCATGATATTTTACTATTCACGACTGTCCATTTATTCTATTCGGCTCATCACGGGCACGAAGACGGTGGAGCGGATGGGATGCAACTTGACGGAGCTGTTCTTGTGGACTCCACTGAATGCAAGTGGATGCAACTTGTTATTTGTTTGTTTGCAAATGGATGTAAATGGTCACTTGTTTATTAGCAATAACGTGGTATATTATATTATGCTATTAGCTACAGGCTAGGGATATTAGCTACTCTATTATCACTTATATATAGTCAGAGATGTCAGTGCAACCTTTGTAGGTAATGTGCTTAGAGTTTTTCAAGCGTTATAATACTACTGGTATTTCATTTGTAGAGTTTTGTGAATCTATTGTCTTACTTCTGTTTTAGACTATAATCAGATTCAAGAAAGAGGTAAGAAATTTTTTAAAATTTCTGAATTATTATACATGTTATATATAGAATCGTAATTACGTAGTATATTACAGTTTGTAAGTTTGTAAATTGAGAATGTTGAAATTAATATAAAAAATTAGTTAGTAAATCATAAAGTATTGAAATTATGTATAAATTTTTTATTATTTATTAATAGTTTTTCATGCTAAAATAGAGTTTTTTATATTTTTTAGAAATTAATATTTTACGCAAAAATTATGTATTAAATTGATAATATTAAAATTAATGAAAAAAATTAGCTAATAAATGAAAAAATAGGTTAGTAAATCGTAAACCCAAAACCTTAAATCCTAAATCGAAAATTATCAAAATTACGTAAAAATTATTAGTATTTATTAATTAATTTATGCAAAAATAGAGTTTTTTTTATTTTTTAGAAATTAATATTTTATGCAAAAATTATGTATTAAATTGATAATGTTAAAATTAATGAAAAATTAGCTAATAAATCAAAAAATATGTTAGTAAATCGTAAACCCTAAACCTTAAATAAAAAATTATTAAAATTACATAAAAATTAGTTAGTATTTATTTATTAATTTATGCAAAAATAGAGGTTTTTATATTTTTTAGAAATTAATATTTTATGCGAAAATTATGTATTAAATTGATAATGTTAAAATTAATGAAAAAATTAGCTAATAAATGGAAAAATAGGTTAGTAAATCATAAACCCTAAATCTTAAATCCTAAATCGAAAATTATTAAAATTACGTAAAAATTAGTTAGTATTTATTAATTAATTTATGCGAAATAGAGTTTTTTATATTTTTTAGAAATTAATATTTTATGCGAAAATTATGTATTAAATTGATAATATTAAAATTAATGAAAAAATTAGCTAATAAATAAAAAAATAGGTTAGTAAATCGTAAACCCTAAACCTTAAGTCTTAAATCGAAACTTATTAAAATTACATAAAAATTAGTTAGTATTTGTTAATTAATATATGCGAAAATAGAGTTTTTTATATTTTTTAAAATTTAATATTTTATGCGAAAATTATGTTATAAATTGATATTGTTAAAATTAATGAAAAAAATAGCTAATAAGTCAAAAAATAGGTTAGTAAACCGTAAACCCTAACTTCACACAGTATGATATTTATTTCTCATGGGTTATTGGACCATTTTTACTATGTGTTATCAATAAATATAGTTATCATTTTCATTTTGAACCTTCGATGTATAGTTATACCTTAGAATCGCTGCCACGATATCGCGTAGAGCTATTTGTTCTGACTCATATTCCTACAAATGCTCGTTCAGATCGTTCAGGTACTGAATTTATAATTTTACACCCAGATGTTTCAAACTCAACTAATAATAATTATGATGATGATGATGATTAATTATATTACGTTATAATCAATAAATTATGTATGTGTCAAGTACCTTTCAATGATAAGTTAAATTTGCTTATATTAATTTTTAACTTTTAATCATATTCATATTATTTTTAGTGTATTTTTATTTTTTTATACAGTAATATATATTAAAAATAGGCTATCTTAGTGATTAATTATAATAATTAATTTTAATTAATTAAATTAATATTTAATATTATGGTAAAATTAATTATAAATTCTTTCATAAATTTTAAAATTTTTTTAAAAATTTTTAAAAATTTTATCATATTTTTAATTTAAAATTAAAATATAGTCAAAATCTGATTAACACATAATTAATAACTAAAAAAAAAATTTTCGACCGAAACTATAATGGTCGAAACTAAAATCAAAATAACCGAAACGGTCGAAACATATTAATTTTACTGGATACCGAAATCGAAATCGGAACTGAGATTTAAAATCTTGCTTTAAACCAATATAATTCATATTTTAATATTTTGAAGGAGAAAAATGCCATAAACAACACAATAAATCAATTCAACTGGTGATATTCACTCAACTGTATTCACTTCGTCGCTCCGGCTTCTCGGATGGCGGCTCGTCTTCCACACCGGAGCAAACCAAATGGGCGAGGATTGGACTAGAGATACAATTAATGCTCCAAACAACGCTCTTTGACTTCCAAATGTTTGATTTCAAGCGTCATTAGTGATGTTATTAGCACCCAATCTTAGCTTCCAAATGTTCATCATTCGGCTTGACAAAAATAATCGTCCACTAACAAAGATCACGTTCAAGAAAGAACTAATGAAGTAAACTTTATGCACAGAACCTGACGATCAAATATCAGAATTTGAACTGATAAATAAACACAAAAATTTATGTGGTTGAATCTAGTTGATGCACCAACATAAACAGAACTGAGATTTCATTATCATAATATGCCCAAATCAGCAGAATGCAAGTGTTTTTAAGTGCACCAATGAACCCTAATGATCTATTGCTTGAATATTACAAGGACATTATCTGATGGATTAGTTTCAGAAAACATGATAGATATGGCAATCAGTACAGAAAAAGACACTGGCATTCTGCGGCCCGTGACTTATATTCCATGGATCAGATAGCTGCATTTCTTTGTCTTGTTCTCCGCCGCTAAGTTGTCCATCATATATATATATATGTTCTTCGGTTCTAAAGCTGAATTGTCCAAAGAGTGACTGAGGAGGAAGGTGTCACATCTCGAGCGCCGTAACATAACAGATGTTGCATATCTGGAGTGGGAAGAGCTATAAATATATAAGATGAGAATACATCTAAAACCATTGACACATGAATATATGTTACCGCCGATGAGTTGTCCATTATATATATATATATATATGTTCTTCAGTTATAAAGCTGAATTGTCCAAAGAGTGACTGAGGAGGAAGGTGTCACACCTCGAGCGCGGTAACATAACAGATGTTGCATATCTGGAGTGGGAAGAGCTATAAATATATAAGATGAGAATACATCTAAAATCATTAACACATGAATTTAAAAAATATTAGAAATTAATACAAAGTTCAATCTTAAATGATTCACAACCTAATAAATTCATAAATAATATGATATTTGCTGTTCCATCTGATACTAGAGTTTTATTTTTTTCGGTTCTTTGGAAAAAGACTTTGTTATTCAGTTTACAACAATCGTCATATTTAGTTTAGTCTCAATTTCTATATTTTATTGATGTAAGACTAGAGACAATTATTGTTAGTTACAAGTCCCACTACCTGTCCACTAGTCCATTAATTCACCGGACCTAACAATCTCCCCCTTTTAAGAACTCAGTATTTTTGTTGAGCTAGCCTATATTAATCAAAAAGTATAGAGTGACTTTGATACCATCTATGTTATTGGGAATACGACAATCATCATATTTAATATAGTCTCAATTTTTATACTTTGTTGATATGAACTAATACAATTATTGTCAGTTACAGGCCCCATTGCCTGCTCACTGACCCACCAGTTCACCGGCCCACCATGTCTAACAATCTCTCCCCCCTATAGGTCCCAACCCACGGCCCACTTGACTCAAGAGTTTTGTTTTTCTCATCTCTCCAAAAAAAGACCTCATTATTGAATCTACAACAGTCATCATATTTAACCCAATCTCAACTCTGATACTTCGTCGATATGGGACTAAAGATAATTACTGCAAGTTACAGACCCCACTGCCTGCATATTGATCTACTGGCCCATCGGGTCTAACATCTATGTGATGCATCCGACCCAATACGATGTTATCCTTGCACGTCTATGACCATTTAACCGAGAGTTTTGTTTTTCCCAACTTTTTGAAAAAAGACCTCATTATTGGGTACACGATATCGATGTGAAATTAAAGATAACTGCTGTCAATTACAGGTCCCACAGCCTGCATATTGGCCATCGAGTCCAACAATCTCCTCCCCTCAAAGACATTGAACTATCCCATACCGATCAAGAGATGCAGAGTGGCTGTAACACAATTATGTGACACTTAATAACTCAACACGATATTGTTCCTGAGTGTGCACGGTCTGTGACCCACCTGATTCTAGGATTTTATTTTTCTCGACTCTTCGAAAATGGATCTCGTTATCAGGTGTATGATAGTCATTATATTTAATACAATCTCAACTTTAATATTTTGTCGATATGAGACTAAAGACAACTATTATCAGTTATAGGCCCCATTACTTGTTTATTATCCCATTGGCCCACTGGTGCACTGGACCTAAGAAATAATAAATTAAGTATAAATAAATTAATACAATATTAATCTGTAATCTAAACTAGCAGATAATGATAACGTCACTTTTTGTAAACTCCCAAAGTATCACTATATTCTATTTATAAGCAAATGGGTCATCCGTGTTAAAATACAAGTATAATATTAAATTTCAAAACTAAATTTCGCACATATTTCAAAATCATATAATTATAAAATATAATCTAATCAAAATATAATATATTGGATCAGATAACATAATTATCTTATCAAATTCAGAAATTCGAAACATATTTACTTTTTTATTGAAAATATATTTTAGTCTACAATATTAAGTATGGTCATATACTTAACCGAGTAACAAAAGTCATACACATAGTATATGAAATTAGGCTACTTCATAAAGTACTACACTTAACTTCTGTGGTTAGGTTACATCATAGAATCAAAATCAGTTACTCACAAACACATTTATGTGTTGAAATGGTTACGATTTTTCTTCATTGATAGAACCATACATATAATCAGATCATAGATGTATTAAGAGGTATTTAGCAAAAATCTTTTACTAGTCCTTATATAATTTTATAATAAAATAAATAACTATAGTTTAGTTTCAAAAATTTTCAAAATAAAATTTTATTTTGATTTTAAAATACAGAAAATATGTATTTAACAAATTATTTACCACATAATACATTAATATCGAAAATCATAAAAATTTAAAATAACTTATATATACTAATATAAGATGGAATGATTTATTTACTTATTTTGCTAGGCAGAGATGACATTCTAAACAAAGCATATTTCTACAACTCCTGGCTAGTATCTAAATTAACAAAGAATCCAACACATATCCTATATTAATTTCTAGATCAAATAATATCATTGAAATCCAAACAAACATAAGCCTAATTGAACATATATCCTATTATACACAAGTATCTTCCAATATTTTCATCTAATTCAACATATATCCTAATATACACAAATATCTTTTATTTTTATATATCTTAATATTAAGCGAATCAAAAAAATTATTCTATAATGAAGTCTAGAGCTATCTCAGAATACAAGATTAACATAAATTTAGTAAGAGTCAAAATTGAAAAATATTTACAGATTTTTTTATAAAATATCTGTAAATAGCTAATGTGGCTAAGTCAAGGAAAAAAAAATTCACCCTTTTCTTGTGCTCTAAAAAAATCTCAAAGTAACATCACCCTCCAAATAAGTTGTGATTAGACTTCCTTTTTTGAGTTTAATAGTAAATTTTCACAAAAATCCTTATCTTTTTATCTAATCACCTTTTTTATACTATCGGAAGACAGTGTCTAAAATTTGAATAAAAACTACTATGCAAATAAGCCCCTGCAAATTTAAAAATACGGTGTTCACAGGTGGCTTCTAGAACCCACAATTCAACAATAGATACGATCTGTTGATTTTCTCCGTAATATACGGCAACTTGTATTATTTATCGAGGAGATCAGTTCTTAAACTGAGTCTCATCGGAGATATTGTTAAAGATTCTGCTGAGTATAAAACATTTTAGGGTTCTTGTTGCGACTCGAATGTTTTGATGCATCCTGCAGAACTTCCACGCAGACTCAGGCCCGCGCATCGTGACGCAGAAGATGGTCAATGATGCGGCTTTTCAATCAATCTATATATCTCATCATGTAAGCTTTGAAATGGAGTATCTTCAATGAGCATTTCATCCGTTAACGCGTCACAATCAAGTGCAAGAGAAGATGTGATATTAAATGGAAAGAGCGAGAGAGTTTCTTCGAAGGAGAGGTCTAGAGTTGGAGTATCACGTCTGCAAGTTTCTGGGATTCTTACCTTGTTGGTTTTCTCTTGAATAAAGCAAGTATTTGCTCATTTTAGAGAGTTGTTTGGTAATTGCAATGAATGAATGAGACTGAAGCGCGCAGGAAGCTAATCCAACTGGTCATGTAATGGAATAAGAAAGATGTGTTCAAATTGTCGGCTGATGCTTTTCACCTTATTAAATGAGAATCCATGAGGATGACAACATTACATTCCAAGAGAAACCCTGTCAAACACTCAATCCCCACATGATTAAACCCCTAACACCAATTTTTTTTCTTTGAGATAAAACAGAAAGAACAATTCAAGAATAGCTTAAACATGGCCACAAATTATACCAAAAGAAAGAAGAGAGACATGGCAAACCTTATAATACTATTATGTAAAGCGTCTTTTCGTCTCATCACTTTGATCTCAAAGGTTGAAGGGGAATGAAAAATCGACAGAAAACTGTCTGTGTTGACTTGGTACTGAAGAAAGAACCAAAATGATACATCTCCAATCCACGGCACAAGTAATTTCATTGTTTAGTAGACCTATGATTTCTGTAAAGGATAGTGACTCAAGGTTCACATAGCTCCAAGACATGAATTACAAGACAGGCCAGTTCACATTATACCGATCCCGATTTCTCGAATATAATAAGAAGACTGATCAACTGCAGTCCCAAAATCAGCAATTGAAACATCCATTGCCGTGTTGATTACAACAACGAAACATTCAACCAATGGCATCCTATTCAAATCTAACCATGACCAACTTGGTTCCCTAGGAAGAGCATTGTTTTAGTTTAAACCTCTCTAGCATACACCTTAAGGAGATTAGTTAGTGATTTTTTGATGAAATCTAGATGTGAAAAACAAGAACATATCCCCATGATTAAAGAAGACATGTTATATGACCTCGAGGAGACTTTTGTTGCTCTACTTGTTTCCACATAGATTCTTATGCATCTTCACACTTGGACAGAGACTCTTGCCTCTCTCTATGTCCACCTTCCCTACAAAATAAATTAAGACCACATTGTAGTCTGCAATTATTTTGAATCCCTCCCCAGAGCTCCTTCCTCCATGCATAATGCCATGGAGCAAACTAGGTATTGGATGTGGACCAGACAGAAGCTCAGTGCTCCAACACTCCCTGGCGGCTCTTTCTATGAATCATGGGAAGAGAAGGCCTTTGCAGAAGACTCCGCGGGGCACTTCGGGGGCTGCATATGGCCTCCAAGGTCCTATTCATGCAGCTTCTGTAGAAGAGAGTTTAGGTCAGCACAAGCGCTTGGTGGCCACATGAATGTCCATAGAAGAGATCGAGCAAGGCTTAAACAACCTCCTAGCCCGACAAGCGAAAATGTCTGCGATCTTCACCCTCGAAGCCTCAGCACCTTTGAAACACCTTTGGGTTTGGAAGCACAATTCTCATCCCAGGTTTGCACTTCGCTCTACAACCCTGACCACAACCCTACTCTCTGTGCTCTACAGCCACCTCTGCCTGTTTCTAGGGTTTCTACTGCATCCACCAAAGAAAATTCTATCAGGGATTCCTTGATATTTCCTTCTTTCTCCTCATACATCGTTCAAGACAGTCGAAGAAATTCCCTTTTCTCTAGTCCTCGATCCCTCAAATCCTCTACAGATATTCCAGTAGTAAATATACCTCAACTGAAGCTTGGAAGAGAGACTTTGAAGCGGAAGGATGATCGTTGTCATCACGGAAGTGATGAAGGTGTAGATGACGACGACGAAGATGATCCCGTAATTAGGAAGAGAAGAAGACTTGATCCAGTGCTACCTTTGTTTGTGAGAAGTGCTTTAGATAATCCACTTCTCAGACCAAAGGTTCTTGAACTTGGAGATGAAAATTTTGGAGAATTGGATCTTGAGCTGAGGCTTGGCGATCGACCCAAGGTTAGAGAGCAATCCAAAGCTATTGAGCTCGAATGAACATAAAATATTTGTCTTTTCTTCGTATCATCTGAATTGTTTCTCTTTTCATTTTCGTTTTCTTCATTTGCTTCTCGTGATGACAAAACCTTTCTCATCTTGAGATAGGATTGTTTGGCATTTGATCCTTCCTCAATTTGCAATCGTAGAGCAGCACAAATTGCTCGAGCTGCAGAATGTGAACTTGCTCTGAAGTCTCTTGCACTGATGACCACTTTCACTTTGTATCATCTTTTGTTCGTGTGGATGGGATATTTATAGCCGAAATGAACCTTAACTTCCACAAAATGCATTCATTCTTCGGCTTAATATCGCAGTTTGTTACTCTGAAGGCATTGTGTGATATATATCAAGACCATGTTTGGTCAGTTATTGTTGCAGTGAAGTACTACTTAGTGTAATTTCAAACATATAACTCCAATATATGCTCGTTTTTACACAATTTTGAAGGAGTCTGTACATATTATCTAGGGTTTGTACAATCGATCTAATTGATAACTTGGTCTAGAATTTATCTTCTCAGCTACAAACAAGGAGCTTTTTAATGTTGACTCATCAGGAACCGAGTGCAAGTGCATACGGGGAGTGATGATGAGATTTGATTTCTTTCCCTTGCTCCAAACGCAATTGACTACTGCAACATTCCAGCAGCGGAACTATACCACATGCTTCTGAGTTTATTTATTGAGAGGGACACATATATGATCAGATACAACAGTACGTGGATTCCCTTTTATCTGCAATCCCAGCATCAGCCAGATCCTCCTCTCTCCCCCAAAAAGCATAAATCCATATGCTTGCCTTCTGTTCTCAAGCTTTTTAATAGCTTCCCACCCACCCCATGGAATCATTTCATTATAGTATTACCCTATGTACATTTGTTTAAGCCTCAGAGGAATAACTCCAACGGCTTTCTTCGCTCGTCTTGTTTCTTCTTCTGTTTCTACATATCTTCTGGATAAATCCCTGACCCTAAGTCCCTAAGCATTGACCTAGTAATGCTTTTTATGCTTGAAGATATGCAGGATACCGGGCGACCATTCAGCGCCTAATGTTCCAACAGGCATATGCATGGAGTTAATGCAATGATCGGTGTCCAATGGGATGTCAACTTTGCATGGGTTCGTTGCTTTAATGAATCCATGGCTCGGGAGAGTATGTGAATTGGCTTTGGTTTCTGAAACTATGATAGTAATCATTAAGTATAGCGAGGTCATTTTGTTGTGTTCCTTTGGATTGTTGGGGATGAGACAGGTATATTCAGAGATGAACAGCAAGAAAGAGATGCATACAAATGGTGTCTCAGATTCTGAGTGAGAACTTAGAGGAAGTGAGGGAGGAGCACATGGGCGAGGCGTGTCGTTTTTGAGCCGAGTTGCAGAAATATTAATAACAAGAAGAATTTGAGGGGGTCTTGGTAGGCTTGTGTGTGACACTGAAAATTTTGTTTTGTTAAGTGAACTCCTGGCGCACATCACATGACAGACAGATGGCAGTTCAATGAGGACGACGAGCAAGGAGGGGCCAATGGTGATGATTTAATTTTGGTTTTTTGCGTATGACGGACCAATCGTTCGTCTTCTGTATTTGCCTAATTGTAGTGTGACAAGATTCCTTCTCTTTAATCCATCCACCTGCCAGAAAATGCCTTGAGCTTTTTTAACTCATTCCATCAGGCAAGTGCTTTGTTTTTGAATCTTTTTCTAGAGAACATCGATACGAATCACGTGAGAAGCAATGTAGCTAGAGTTCCATGACTGAAACTTTTTTTCTGCATTTAGATTCAAGGATTAATCATTACGAGAATATCACGCCTTGAAATCGAGACGTAATAGACGTTATATATTTATATACACAGTAGATATATAAGACTCATTCTATATAATTATAAAATATAAACTTTTTTAATAATTTTATAACCTGTGATAATAGTCTTAGTATATACTACTAATATCTAATATAATAGGACAAATCAATAAAGAACACACTTAAAATTAGAGATATTAAAATTACAAGTTAAGAATATAACTAAGTCACAAGAGTCCAAATAATTGAATAATGTAATTTATAACTAAATTCTAAAATTTAAATAATCAACAAATAATATATTAAATAATCACTTTTTCGTTCTAATAAGAAATAATGCTTAGAAATAATCTTATAGAGCGTCATACATCCCTTTTTCCATATTAATATATACGATCAAAGCCAGCACGAGAATGAACAATCCCATATTAAGTTGATAATTTAATATGAAATAAAATTTTGAAGTTTATTTTTTATGAAGTATCAATATTTTATAGAGTTATACTCAAAATTAAGTAATAAATTCGTATATCCTTAAAATAAGAATTTTTTTTCTGGAGGAGAAAAATAATGATAATAATAATAATAAAAGTACTAATAATAATATACAAATAAAGAACAACTGGTGTCTTCTTTACAAAATCTGGTACATATATAATAGGTATCCCGAGTTACAAGCACATTGAAACACTTAAATCCACTAACCTTTTCATGAATACACAATGTCCTAGAATGAACTACAACATAAATATACTATCACTTTGATGTCCGCGAGTGACATCAAAACCAGTTTCTCACAATCATATGTATGTCGATATGACCATTGTTTAACTTCCAATGACAATGTCACAATATGAATTATGATGAAAATAACACAGTCAAAACTAGTAGGATAAGATAAATCATAAATCACTCACATAGGAGATATCATAATTAAAAAATGCATGTATAATTTTTTAAAATAAAATATAGTTTAATATGAATATATAACAAAATTTATTAATTATATATATATATATATATAAACATGCTTTTTTGATCTTAAATCATGAACTCACATGCATTTCAGAAGTCACGATATAATATTACATCATATCAATTAGATAAAAATTTATTTTAAACGAATAAGACGCATTAAAATATAATAATTTGAGAAAATAAATTATTTTAGTACATTAAAATGTCACTTAACACTAACCCGAGTATCTTATTCTCTTACCTAATAAAAAGAATACGAGATAGATTACGAGTAGAAATTTTAAGACTTGCTCGAAACTAAATTACCAAACAAAATCCCAATTATAATTTATAATCACCCAAACATACTTCTAAATAAAGTAACTCAATACCAAGTTTAACAACGTACATTAATCTTAATCTAATCATATTTGAAAATTGAACTAAATTTAGGTCAAGTCCACTCATCATATCAAAATATTAATTCATCATGGAGTTCTGTCTTTCAAATTTTAGAATTAACAAAATGAAAGAGATTGAGCTCTTAAATCATAACCATAATAAAGTTCAAGAAATTGTTAACACTTAATAATAAATACATATTCCTAATATAAATCAATAACCCCAAGCCAAACTACATGAAAAGAATCCATACTAACCTAATATAACATATGTTTAACATACACCAATATCATCTTATCAAATTCTAACTCGATTTATGAATAATTGGATACTAATTAGATCCTAAAAGTGATGGAAAAAAAAATCTACGTTCTAAATCATGAAAAGATTGACAATGAAGAACTAATGTGAAATATTACTTTGATTCGAAAAGATGAGTATTAGATTATTTAAACGTAGTATTAGTCTTCTCCTTCTAAATGAATTTTTTAACTAAGAACTTGTCGTTGATTTGTTTTCTAATAAATTCTAATTTTTCTCTGTGCTCACCGCTAGAACAAAATTAAAAGAGAAGAACAATCGAATTGGGTTATATAGAAATATAAATTTGCAAAAAAGCTTCTTAGATTAATAAGTTTTACATCTAAGTCGAAATTTTTTTTTTTGTTTTTTAAAAAATACAAGCTTAATAAGAAAAAAAAGAAAAAAAAAAAGGAAGACGATGATGAAGCAGTAGCGCCTAGCATTTGTGGCGGAGTTTACGAGCCCATTAGTTTTGAGTCCAAGTTGGGCCTGAATTGGGTCGTTTAGTGGACGGTAATTGGAGGCCCAAACCATTGTCGGCCTATATTTCTGACCCGGCCGGCCACGCTCGAAGTACGAGGCATCCGACCCTGCTCGGCCACTCGACAGATAGGGGCCGTTCGGGTTCAACATAAGAGATAAGACTACTCAACAGAATGCCGAAAGCCATTCGTCTTCTTCTTGGGAAGGAAGATCTCGCCGGAGATACGGTGACTGAGCGCTACGAGTACGAGCAGGCCACCGACCCAAAATGCAGTGCGCTAGGGTTTTGGCCAACACGAGCTCGGCGGCATTGGAAGAGAATTTGACGACGTGGATTTCGTCGTAAGGAGAAGGTATCGATCTTCTCCATTGACGTCAAAGAATCATGAAATTAAAGTTTTTTTTTCTTCCCTCTTCTCCTTCATTTTCGCTGAATTGTTGATTCGATTCGGAGTTAAAACCATCTGAATGTAAAAAGTAAAAACCTTGAATTCGGGACGTGACAGTGGCTGAACGAGCAATCTCCCTGGCATCATTCATTGCACACGGGCTCAGTTTAAATCGCTGCATGAACAGTGACAGGCACACACTTTGAGGAGGAGGAAGAGGGAGTCAGAGTGGTTGGAGAAGGATGGCATGTTATCGGATCGGGCAGTGTACAAACTGTTGGTTCTGAGAACACTGCTGGTTCTTGTGTTTTGAAGCATGCTTTCACGTACTTCTCAGAATTATTTACCGTGCTGTCAAATTGCCAGGATTGAACATAATCATTGATTAACATGGAATTATTCGAAATAATCGTATTTGTTACTCTCTGTTAATCATTCTGGAGGACTTTGAGATGGGGTTTGAGGGTGGTGGGTGCACTTCCTTTGAGAGACTTTTGGATGCAATTCGATGATGCTTTGTCGGGGCTCCCACCAGACAATGACGGGCTCCCACTCCGTTCTCCGTCCCCACTTGCACCTGCTTGCGCACGCTATCCCACACACCCCGCCGCTCCCATCTCGTTCTCTTCTCTCTCTCTCTCTCTAACCCACCATCGCTCTTCATCAGATCTTCTTCGCCAAGAGTCAAGTGATTCAAAACACCAAGAAAGGCGAAGAGGAAGCCCTTAGCTTCTTCCTTTTCGCACCGATATAGATATAGATGCACAGATGGCTACACAGCGGAGGCAGGTTATGTTGCGGTTTCTAGAATGAAAGAGATAACATGTCTGCAGGTTTCTGAAAAAGAAGAGACGGACTGCAAATCTGGCTCTAAATGATAGATTGTTCTTCCCGTTCTTTCAAGGTACAAGCAAGATTTCCACTGCAGAAGCAGAGAGCTAGGGTTGTGGATCATTTCTCGTGAGCTTATTTCACTGGAAGCTCAAACGCAAGTGTATAGAGCAGTGGATTCAGAAGTGGGTTAGAAATTTTCAGGAGCCTGTTTGATAAAGAAGAGATGGCGAGTAGGTGGTGGGCTGGAAGTGTCGCCATGGGAGGAGAAGGAGGAGTCGACCAGGTGCTCTCTTCCTCTTCCTCGCCGCCCGCCCTCCACCTCGGCAACCTCACTTCCGACGACCTCCGCAGCCAACAGCAGCTCCTCCACCACCACCACTTCAGCCACTTCAGCACCTTGAGACGAGAGCAGGAACCCAACCTGACCGATGCCACCACCCAAAGCAGCGGCAGCAACAACAACCCTAACGACGACGACAGTAGAGGCAACAACGCGGACGACCACGCCGCAGCTGCCAGGTCCGTGGAGATGGCCGAGACCGGCGGATCAAATCCCGGCCGCAAGCGACCTCGCGGCCGCCCGCTGGGGTCCAAGAACAAACCGAAGCCACCCATCATCATCACCAGAGACAGCCCGAACGCTCTTCGCTCTCACGTACTCGAGATCGCGAGCGGCACAGACATCATGGACGCCATGGTTACCTTCTCCCGCAAGCGGCAGCGCGGTGTCTGCATTCTCAGCGGCAACGGCGTCGTCACAAACGTCACTCTCCGCCAGCCCGGCGCGCCGCCGGGTGCCGTGGTCACGCTTCACGGCCGGTTTGAGATCTTATCGCTCTCCGGCGCCTTCCTCCCGGCGCCGTCTCCGCCGTGCGCTACAGGGTTGACGGTGTACCTTGCCGGCGGGCAAGGGCAGGTGGTGGGCGGGAGCGTCGTGGGGGAGCTTGTTGCGTCCGGGCCTGTAATGGTAATTGCTGCGACGTTTTCTAATGCGACTTATGAGAGGCTGCCAGTAGAAGAAGACGCCGGCAGCGGCGAGCAGCCGGTTTCCGACGGGGTGCAGCTGCAGCAGCAGCAGAGCCCGGGAGCTTCCGGCGGTGCTGCTAGTGCTGGTAATCTGGCTGCTGATCCTTCCTCAATGCCATTGTTCAACCTGCCGCCAAATCTGATGCCAAATGGCCAGCTTCCACCAGAGATGTTCGGCGCTTGGGCTCCGACCGCTCCTCGGCCTCCATCCTATCAATAAGGCCTCCATCCTATCAATAAGTCCCTCTCCTTCGTTACATCCCTTCGCTTCTTTTTTTCAACGCTCTCGACTATTTGTGCTCTTTTTTTTTCCTGTAAATTGTTACGTTTGTACTTGCCTATGCATGGTATCTTTCTTTCTCTATGCAGAGCTGAATCCAACGCTTTCTTCTCCATTTTTCTTGTTCTTGTTCTTGTTAATATGGCCTTTTACATGAGAATTACATTGTTTGGTGCACCGCTTTAGAGAGAGTTGTTCGCGTTTGACGATTGGCTCTTCTGTTCGGCAACTTGTACGTTTTACTTGTTTGCCATGGATGTGACTGTTCTTGGACTTT
This sequence comes from Trichopus zeylanicus subsp. travancoricus, assembly GCA_005019695.1. Taxonomy (NCBI): domain Eukaryota; kingdom Viridiplantae; phylum Streptophyta; class Magnoliopsida; order Dioscoreales; family Dioscoreaceae; genus Trichopus; species Trichopus zeylanicus. The sequence continues at coordinate 172,193 of RXID01014395.1, read as the reverse complement.
CCATTCTCAAATCTTTTCTCTAATCAATGAAGATTTGGATTAAGTCTTGTTTGCTTTCTGTGATTAACGTTTAGGTCATCTTCAACAGTGGATAAAGCAATAGAAATTTTGGTGCATGTGATTGTCTCATTCTCCAAGTTGATGTTTCCCATTTCAAACCGGGAGATTAGATTGGGGTTTTGGTACTTTTGACTTTAAAGTTGCGTGATATAGATTACATTCATCCCATTAAAAGAAGTTATTGCTTATAAGAAACAGTTTGTTTCATAAATCAAAATTGGTTGTGAAGTAGAGGAGCAGGTATGGAAATTGCTCCCAATTGCATTGGATCCTTATCTGAATCTTGGCAATTGTTTTCAAACTCTGAGTTGAGATTGTTGAGGACATAAATGCAAAGCTATCACATCAATGGCAGTATTCTTCCTATATTTTATGTGAATGAGTCTATCTCGTGGCATGCATAAAATACTTGCATGATTATATCAACTATAGCTTCTGTTAATCCAATCAGCGCAGATTTAATTAGATGATGTGTTTTTTTAAGCAGAAGATAACATTTATAGCTAGTTGATGTACAAATTACAGCATTGAACTCAAAAATTGTTGGAAAGAATATGAATTCGCAATAGTTTAATAGTTGATTAGCTGTTTATCTTTCGCAACAATGGTTTCTTTAAGGTTGTTTACCTGAATAATTTTTATTTGATTTAATGCTTTGAATTTTATGGCACTTAGTTCAGGATCAAGGTCAATGTCAAAGTCAAGTTTAAGATCAAGATTAAAATATAAAAAAGTAGTCTAGTCAAATTTTTTTTTGTTTGGATATTAGTCTAGTTAGTGAAAGGTTTAAACTTTTTTTGGATATTTGTACCATTGGATATATTATTTATTGAGATTTGAATGAATAAAAGTAAAAGTAATATGATAATTTATTTTTTAAAGTAAAGTAAAAATAGTCTTATTATTTTTTTGATATTTGAATGACAGATTAGTCGGGACAGCATGATTCTGATTTTGCTCCCAAATCAAACATACCTTATGTTCTTTACTCTTGTTTTCTGTCATATAAGTTGCATTTCATTTAATACCACCAAAACCATTGAGAAAAGATAATACGAGAATGTTGTCATCAAGTTGAGAAATGGGAGCCAAAGACAAGAGCGACTGTTTTTGACCCAAGAAGTCTATAACTAAGTAGGGAACATTAGTCGTACTTTCAGTCCCTGTTACTAGTCTTGCTTGTTGAAATCTTGGTTGCTCGTCTTCTCTGTTGTTGCTAGTTTTCGGTACTTGCTCTTGTTGTCATGCTGGTTCACACTCGTACCGATTTCTGCTTACTCGTGGAGAGCAACTGTGACTGATAATTGGCTGTTAACTAGTTAAGTTCTGTGATAGAGACTGTTGGTCAAGATTGTTAGTTTGTTATTGGATTGTAATAGTTGTCTTGAGTCTTCACACCCGCGCTGACAACTACTAATGGTCTTGCTTGTTCAAATCATAGATTCCTCATACTTCCTCTGTCAATTTGAGTTTCTGGTCCTTCATTCATACACTTATTCACATTGGTTTGTTTCTCTGAAGTTGCAACCGTATGGTGCATAGCTGACTCGACTCTCGGTTATCCACAACCTGCCGAAGAAAATGTATTTAGCAATTTATGTGCATCTATGCGGTATATGTTCTGTTGGTCTTTCACGTTGATCGCACAGTTCAAGCTGACGGTGAACCATCCTGTCCCAATTTGCATCATGTTTCTTGTTCCCTCATCAGATATCTTTGCTTTTGATATACCTTGAAAAGGATTAAAGTTGTTATAAATTCTAATTCTGTAGATCTATTATTAACTCCAGAAATTCGGAAGACTATCTTGTTCTAATTCTGTAGAGGGAGCAAAAATCCAAGGTAGGTGTTCGTATTGATTGTTTTTTCCTCTGAAATTTTGATTGGTTACAACTAGTTCCACTAAAAATGTTGCATCCTTTATTACTGCAGATTTGAAAGTGATTACACACATTCACATTTCTAATCTGAGTTGCATCTTAAGCTGCACATCCTTTCTTCAAGTATTTGTCTAATATGGACAAACAGGAAACTGCACTCCAGCAAGTATTACTCGTGCTCAATGCAACTGCAGAAGTTTCACTATAAGAACTTCATCATTGACATAAACTGGACATTAGAAGACTCTTCCATTGCCATGACAATTATACACAATTAGATGACTTCATCTACCAAAAACAGTACAGTTTGTCAATAACAGTATTGCTCAATCATCGTCAACATAGATTGTTTCTTGCTTGAAGAGACCACCAAACACGTTCCTGACCTCTGCTTTCTTCTCTGAATCATTAGGTTTCGGTTTTGCCTTTGGCTGCTTCATCACTGCCCTTTGTGGGGGTAATTTGCGAGCTTTGGCCTGGCCCCAAATGGATGCAATCCGAGTCCTTGGCTCTTCATCAGGCTTCTGGGATACTGCAGTTGCAAATTGTGAGCTCAACTTTTCCCAAGAAAACTCTTCCCCGAAATCTTTTGCTTTGCCTAAGAAGCCATCCAGAGAAGGACTGGCTGCTTCTGTTTTCTCCCGTGCTGATTTTGCAAATCCTGCAGCCTGCAGGGTTTCCTTTTGTGATGGCTTCTTAGCAGTCTGTTCTGCTTCAAGAGCTTTCGGCGAGGCCATTAACGCTTCTTCCTCTGCCTTTGCTTTAGCTTCTGCATACGCTTTCCTTCGTCCATCTTCAGGAATGGCACTGGTATGGAACGAAAGCAAGAGAAGAAGAGATCGTCAAAGAACTTGAAACTCGTCAAATGGAAAGAAAGCCAAGTTGATCAGACAAGCATAGTACAACCTCCCGTTTTGCCATCAGGTATAAGAAGCAAAATCTCATACAACACAGGCAAAAAACTGAAGCAGAGCCATTGCAAATTAAACAAATGCATGATTTTTTGTTATTAATAGGGCGATAACATCGATAAGTGGCTCTTGAGAAGCAGTAATTTGATTTGCTACTTGCATAGTGGAGTAGTACTCTTGTGAGTAACTCTGTTTGTGTGTGGCTAATTGTATGATATGAGCTTAATTACCTGAAAAGTTCGGCAATCGGCTTTGAAGTTGCTGAAGGGTTTGTTGAAACTTCAACTACCTGAGAGGAAATACTGCGTAATTCAATGCAGGAGTTTGCTGATTCCATAAAAATAATTGAAGAACAGTGTCAAATTCATTGTTGCGTACTTTATTTTCTGTGACAGAAATGTGGGAGAAAACATCAGCAACTAGGCTTGCAATCTGTGATCTCGGCACCTGAGAAGATGAGAGATGCAACTGTTACAGTCTCAAAGCAGAAAGGAGAATACAGCAAAAACATTCGAAACGTATTCATTTCTCACAAGCAATAGGCACCTTGAACCCACTGGACGTTGCAGAGGTGTTGCCTTTGGACACGACGATGCCATAAGAGCTCTCTTCCGCGTAGTCGTCGGTGAGATTGGCCTTGATGAGGGTGTAGCTGACATCCGTCTCCACAACCTTGTTCAAGAAATCGGTGAGCGTGGGCGGCTGCGAGCGAGAAAAGAGGTTGGAGAAGAAGGACGTGATCCCGTCGAGCACATTGTACGTCGATGCACCAGATGATGTTCCCGAGTCGTACACCACTGCAACATGGCCAACCTTGGCCAGCTGCGCAGCGCGGATGATCTCCATGGCGTCGTTGGTGGTCACCTCTGCAGCGGGGCCATTCTCAGCAGGGCCAATTGTGACCACCACCTTGCCTGCCGGGCCAATGGCCTTGGCAATTGCCTCTGGACCGCCATCGAATGCGGACTCCACTGCATTCAGGCGCCTGGATTCGGCCGGTGAGATAATCTGCCAAGCGAGATGAACCAAGGCCGAATGTCACTACCGGCTGCATTACTGGTTTTGATTCAAATGGCACCACACGACAGATGTAGTACTCTCTATTGGAAGCAGCATTGGCATTCCATTTTGAGAAGACTAGATTAATCACCGAATCACAAATAACAAAATGATGCAGTGACATGCTTACCTTGTAAGTAACCGCGAGACGAGCAAGCTCCTGGGCAGCGGCGAGGTCAGGCACACCAGCCCTGACAGCAAAACCTTTGCGCAAGAGCGTCCGAGCAATGCGGATGCCAGCTTGTCCAGCAGCTCCTGCAACAAAGACTGTGCCAGGATCCTTTCTTCTGCTCAGAAATGGCGAGCCTGATGGAGAGTTCACGACTGGTACCAGGGACCTGGGATCAGGGAGCTTGCTGAAATCAATGAGTAAACCATTCGTCGCCGGAGAAGCTTCCCCCGGCGACTCATCCTTTGGCTTTCCAAACCCAAATGGGTTCTGCTTGGCATACACGACCAGCGTGCTCTTCCTCGGGGCATGCGTGCCGTGCTTGAAGCGAGGACCGGATACTAACTGAAAGGAGTTGTAGCTGACTGCAGGGGCCATCAGATAAGCAAGCAGAGGCTTGTTTCTCTATTCTGAAGCTCTTGCAATCGAAATAGCAGCAGCAGGTGAACATTGGGAGGAAGATGAGCCTCATGATTCGATTATCTGGATTTGGATGGGCCACCAATGAGCCAATGAACACATACCACACGTCCACCAGTTTATCCACAATCACAAATTTGGCACAATATCTCTGCCTCATCACCCTACGGAGTTGGAGAGATCAGCCGCAGTGAGACCCTGTGGTCTAGCCTTTTTTTTTCAGGCTTCTTTGCATCCCTGATCCCTGAAACAGAAACTGACATATGCTTTACATTGATGAACAATCACAGAAGAAGTTATCGAGAACAATTGAAGCAAAAAATATTCTCGTCCCCCATATGACCACATCAATATGTAAGAAACTAACTCATACAACATGAGTTTACAAAATAAGTAGTGTAAGTAATCAGAAGTTTAACCAATAATATAATTTCCAAATTAACAATAAACTTATTACAAATTTGTCTCGCTTTAGTCTTTCAAGAAAAAAATAAAAAATAATATAGAAAATGACATTAATCACATCAATATGGACTACCTGATTCTGCATATCATCCATGTCTATATAACTATTTTTTATGTCTAATCATAGTTGTCGTCATCAATATCAATATTGATGAGTTTCTCTTAATTACATCGCCTATCACAAAAAAAATAAAAAAATAAAAAAATCAAAATACAATATTATTAAGATTTTTCCACATATGACATATTGGGCTGAGCCAAATAGTCCACCCTAACCGAAGTTTATCTAACCCGGTTTATAAATGTCTTGTAATTGAAAAAATCTGAACTAGGAAAAAGCTCTTCTTTTATAGTAAATAAATTGTAATATCCTGCCCAAATAGAATTTTCGTTAGATTTAGATTTTATTTAATTAAAATTACTTACTTTATTGGAAACTTTATGAAAAAGTATTCTTCTATATTATAAAAGAATTGCGGTTTTTTTAGTACAGGCGATAGTTATGTACGGAGAAAGAGATCAAAAAATATTTCAAAAAAAATGAGGATGAAAATTTTAGAAAAATTATTTGGAGAGTCAATAGAGTTTATAATTTACGTCTTTCATGATTGAGGTAAGCAAATGAGTCGTTCCATCATATATTAATGTATCTAAATTATTTTGTATGTTTATGATTTTCGATATTATTGTATTATGTGATAAGTAATTTATTGAATACAAAATTAATATTGTATGTATTTTGAAATTAATCTGGGTTTAGTGAAATAATTTTTGAATTCGGATTAAATGATTTATTTAGATAATCATTGTGAATTGATAAAGATTTGTAATATTATTAATTTAAAAATTAAAGTTTAAATTGGCTAAAATTCATTACATCAGAACTGAATTATGATACGGAAAGCTTTAGGGTGTTTTTTTGTAAATTATCAATTATTGCACCTACGATGATTGGTTTTGATGAATCATTTGTAATCTCAAATTCTTTTTTTGATAATGTTTTCTAATTAATGTACTTTGATTTGTTGATCTGGTCAATTCTTTTTCATTTATAAATAATTTTAATTCGATATTTATTGTAACTAGACTTTTGGTATATTAGAGGACAGAACTTTATTAGTTTGATATTAGTTAGTGATTTTTTACTCGATAAAAAATTAGTAAGATTATCAAATGTGATAATAGCCGATCACCTGAGTGTTAAGGAACATGATTCGTTGTCTGAATAGATAGGATCACCTAGTCCTGCTAATGTGGGTTTACTGGTCGAATCATACCTGTAGTAATATATTAAATGGATCAATTCAAACTCGACTCGTTTATTAAATGAGTCAATTTTCTAAACTCGAACCCAACCGATTTTTAAATGGGTAATATGATCTAATCCGAATTGACCTATTTATTAAATAGGTTAGATTTAGATCATAACCCAATTTAACTTGAATTAATTTATTTAATTAAACGGGTTATAATTTGATTCTATTTGAATTGATCCAATTGGTCCAAATCAACTCAAATTGATTCAGTTGATCCAACATATTTAAATGACATTAATAATTTTAATATATTTTTAAATAATTTAAAAAATATTATTAAAAACTAATTATAATAATAAATATATAAATAATTTTAAAAATACTAAAAATATTATGAAATAAAAAAATTAAATAATTTTAATTGGCTTCATTGATAAATGGTTTGGCCTGACCTGACTTGATCCATTTATGACTCAAAAGATAAATAGATTAGTTATGTTATAAACGAATTACAGGCGTTGATCCGATTACGACCTAAATTTAATTTTAACAAATCTGAATTTGTATAATTTAGGTCAGGTTTAGGTCGGATTAATAGATTGAGTCACATATTGCTAGGGGTGGGATCACCAATCCATTAGCATTAGTGAGTGCAATATGTGTGACCTTGTTAGGAGTACAACCATACCTATAAACTTGTTTACATGTAGGTTGGTGCGATCTTGTTTGGTGGGGAGTAAAACCAACTCTGTAAGATTGGTAGGGTATATTCATGGATTGGTTTACGTGTAGTTTGATTCGATCCTATCTAATAAGAGATACTACAACCAACTCCATAAAATGGATAGAGAAATTCATAGTTATTGTCTTTAACAATTAATTGTCGTAACTGTAATAATCACTTTCTTGTTGATTTATTCATTGTTGTGCATGTTGTTTACATTATTTTCATTACTATTTTTAATAGTTATTTTTTTGTTATTAACATGTTATATTATTTGAAGATAGTAACTCTCCGAAGATGAGTGTGATAATGACTCATACATGTGTATCTGTGGTTGAAGCTTGTGTTGCTTGACATTGTTTTATTTTCCTATTTCGGTGATTATTGTGAGAAACTTATGCCATTTTTGTTAGATTTCTTTTTTTTATAAATATTATTTGGAATATGATCTTCGTTATTATAATAAAACATTAACTCTATGTGTTTTGTAGGCTTTAATAATATATGTTATTCACTTTACGCTGTGGTTCAATATCGGAAGCAACGGAGTATTACACCTATCCAGTTTCTTGATGTCCGGAATTTTTCCTTTGATGTCTATATAGTCTCGTGGAAAAGCACTTGCACATGATTTTGATCCATAAACCAAGTTTTCATTGTTTTTTGACATTGTTACTGAAAAATGGATTAGGAAGGAGAAGAGAACTGATTGCTGAAACTGCATTATGTATCATTGGCAGCTTGATAACCGGATTTGCGCCCAGCCTTCCGTTCTAATTGTAGGCCGACTTCTTTATGGCATTGGTATATGTTTGGTAAGCTGCATTTTCTTTTCATTAACTTCCATAGTGTATAATTTAGGGAACTTGAAATATTAGATTTTCTGAAGCTACTTTATGTTACCTAGAATGATTGTTCTGTGCTTGACGGTTGAAATCTTCTAATGTAGAAAATTTATTTTTTGTTTTCTGTGAAATTCAAAATTCAGAATCGATTTCAACAACTAGTCTTGTGAACCTTTGCAGGCTATGCATGGTTCTCCACTCACAAATTTGGAGAACTTTTATCTCCCTTAAGGCCTTTTTATAGTTCTTGGGACATTGGTATTTTTTTCCTGTGGACTTAGCACTATCATCCTAATTTTCAGTTTCTATCAATCTTGTTATGTTCTATTGGTCACAAACTCAGTTGAATGTATTTATAGTTGGGCTACCTAATTGGGAGTGTTGAGATCAATGCTGTTGGTGGATGGAGTTACGTGTATGGTCTCAGTGCTCCAATCGCATTTTTAATGGGGACAGATATGTCGAGTTTGCCACCATCCCCAAGATGGCTACTTCTTAGAGCAATTCAAGGCCATGGCTTATTGGAAGAATATAAAGGGAAGGCAGTCGAAAAGTTGAGGGATCATCCACCTGGAGAAGAAGCATCCAAGAAACAGATAGACGATACTTTGATATCTCTGAATGATGCTTTTGCGGAACAAGAAGCTGAAGGTAGTTTATGGGAGGTGTTTCAAGGTACCAGTCGTAAGGCCTTCATAATTGGAGGTGGATTAGTCCTTTTTCAGCAGGTCTTAACTTCATCACAGAGCTTTACCCTTAATTATGCATTTAATTCTCATTGGACTTTTGCAGGATGTTTATATATATGCTTAATAACTTGCTCATTTAAAATGAATCATGGGTTTCTTATCACTGAGTTTCTCATGACAGATTACTGGACAACCAAGTGTGCTGTATTATGCAGCTTCCATTCTTCAGGTGCTCAATCTTTTAATTTGAAAAATATATGTTTCTTAATCCAAAAAGGCTTTCCATTCATTTTCTACAGAGTGCTGGATTTTCAGCGGCATCTGATGCTGCAAATGTTTCAGTTGTTGTAGGCTTGTTTAAGGTATGTGGTTTTACAGCTTGTACTTATCATATGGAATTCATTTTCACATTGTCAACTAGTCTTCTTTTGAGATTACTACAGTTCTGAATGTGGCAGTTGAACACTCTTTACTCATCGCTATTAGATCCAAATGAGTACAAGGCACGAAGTGATGCTTAATTGAGAGTAAGTCTGTAGAAGAGGGATGACTTACAGAAAGAACGTTCAACCAATTTTAGGTTTTAATTATGCAGATAAAGCTATCAAAATAGACTCTGTAGGTCAAGAGAGCCTAACTAACCAAATGACTACAATTTTCCTGTAAAGATGGCACTGGTTCTCATTAGTACTTGTAAATCAGTCATAATTTTGTCTGTAGTCTTAAAAAAGGTTTAGTAATTCTGATTAAACACCTTCTTTTATGTTCAGCTGCTGATGACTGTAATTGCTGTTCTGAAAGTCAACGTCCTTGGAACTGCATTTGCAATTTAATTTATCTTGAAGCTCCTTTTCTGATGATGAAAAATGATATGCTTCGGTGCTTCTAGGCAGAAAATATGTGCAGAAATTTTAATGCTTTTTATGCGAATCATAGCTTTTGCTGTGAATGCATAAGTTTTTAAGTCTTTGCCTACAGTGAAGTGAAAGATGGTTTACTTTCAAGTGACACAGGCACTCTCATTATTCCTTCTTGGGGCATACTACAAAGTTCTTTCAGGCCTTTCTGCTGTTGCTGTCAGTGCTTTACTTTTGTATGTTGGTTCCTACCAGGTACCGTTCTTTCTATCCTTGTGATTGCTTACTAACATTGGTATCCAAATGCATGTGTTAAGTTTTCACCAGGATTGAATTTGTGATTACAATACTGGTCAGGTTACTATATTTGTGTGGTCTTTGCAAACGGTGTAGTATCTGTCATTGCTGCATTAATGACTTAATACAAATGAAAGTGTTCTGATCTGTTAATAAAATGTCTTGGTTATTGATCAGAGCAATCTCTGATCATTATATAGCAAATTCAAATGTGGTTTGATTGATTATCTACTGAAATTGCTTTTCTGTATGCTATGAATTTTAGGTATCTTTTGGTCCTACCGGTTCTCTTCATCATGGATGTGTTTCTTTGCTCGATTTGAAATTTGGATTTTCAGAACAGCTTCAAATAATCTTGAGCACAGCTTGTGGCTTAAATAGTCACACAAAGACAGGTAAATCATAATAAATGTATGAGAAACTGCAATGTTCATGAATTCACAACCACTCATTCATAACTGTAAAATGTGTATTACTCTGTATTGTTGAAGGATTATTCTCAAACCACTTGTTTGCCAAATCAAGCAACAGACACCTGCAGCATATACTTGAAAGGTACATACACTCAGGCTTTCCATCAGTAATATTTTTTTCAATCACACATTGCATACAGCATACAGCTTTTGAAGTGGTCTGAATCAACCAATCATTGGAGTTTTGGCGACCTTGCCAGAGGCATCTGCGAAGATACGAACCCGTCCCTGGTTGTAATCCATGGTGACAAAGTGATCAGCAGGGATCACCTGGACATGAACCCCAGCTATGTCTTGCTTGATCTTTGCCTCTGCCTCCTCGGCTGGCATTCCCACCACCTCTGGCCATTCAAACTTCAGAGTTGCATTCGCTTCCAATCCGGGGATCTGACTGGGGACCCAGCCTGAGAGGGAGCCTGAAAATTAAGATTTTGAAGAAGCTAGTGAGGAGAGTTCACAAGGAAGAATAAGGAAAACCTGCAGAGTTGAGATATGATACAATAAATGAAGCAAGAGGTTCACCTTGCTGATTTTCCTGCGCCATAACAAGGCAAGAACAGGATGACGAAACAAAAGATCGGTTGATTTACTCATGATTTTGTTCGTTCTTATAGATGCAGATCTCAGAGATAAAAAAACGTTAGTGTTTGTTCTTTTGCGGAGACCTGCAGGCTAGCAGATTCCGATGGGATGAACATCAAGTAGTTCGCCAGCCTGGCTTTAATAATCATAAATGGACAACAACAGCTCCATTGTTGCTGAGCAGACAACCAAGTGCCAGTCAGCAGACAACCAAGTGCCAGTCAGCAAACAAACCAAGGAGCTGGTGTGAGAATACTTAATCCAACCCCGTGAAATACAGTTTTGTTTCTGTTACTAATGATGAAATCTACTCAGCTATGTCTAAACTTCATAAAATCAAGAAACTATGTATCGAAATACATTTTTCTTTCTGTTACTATATATGAAATCTACTCAGCTATGTATAAACTCCAGAAAATCAAGAAACTATGTATCTAGCAACAGATACAAATCCTTCCATATATACCACTACAAAAATCACAAAATTTCATATATTATTAAGCTGTTTGATTGCAAAGACCAAACAGAAGTTGCTAATCTATTCTTAGTCAAGTAAGGGTTAATGCTCAACCAAGTTTGAGTAAACAACAGCTCTTTGACTTATGTGGAAGATTACTCCTAGACTTTGATCACTGATGTTGAAGATGAGTTCCTTGCTCAAAAGTTTTCTGATTCTAAACCAATAGGATAACCGAACCAGGAGGCTAAGAGCAGGTTGCCGTGATAAAACCTGAAAGTGGTAACATTTTTTCTTCCAAAAATTCCTTTTTTCACCCAAGGTTTCCAATTGAAAGGCAAAGGCGGCTGTTAAGAGAAATTGATAAAAAATAAATAAATCAATAAATCAAAAGCCGAGGAAACACTTTGTTTTAATTGGAGAAGTCAGCTACCAGCTTTCTTAATTGCCAAGGACCTGCACAATTGTTGTATATGATTGTCCTTTCAACTCCAACCAAACTTGTATGACTCGATAGGACCAGTGGGTCTGTAGATAGATAGTGAATCTGTAACTGAGCTAACTGATAGCAGTTATCTTTATTCTCATATCAACAAAGTATTAAAATTGAAACTAAGCTAAATATGATGACTGTCGTAAACCCAATAACGAGGTCTTTTCCCAAGGAGCTAGAAAAAACAAAATTCTGGGGTCGGATGGACGGGGGACTGCAGACGCCCAGGGACAATATCGTGTTGGGTCAGGGGCGTTACATAGTGATATCAGAGCTACTCCGCATCTCTTGATTGATGTAGGCTAGCTCAGCGAGAATGCTGAACCATTGAGCATGAGAGATTGTAAGGCCTAGTGGGGCCAGTGGACCAGTAACTGACAGCAGTTATTTTTAGTTTCATATTGATAAAATATCGGAGTTAAGACTTGACTAAATGTAATGACTGTCGTATACCCAACAACGAGGCCTTTTCCCGGAGAGATAGGAAAAACAAAATCTTGGAGTCGGGTGGGCCGCAGGTCGCAGACGCTCAGGGACAATCATACTAGGTCGGAGGCATTACATAGTAGTATCAGAGCCATTCCGTACCTCTTGATTGATATGAGCCAATAGACAGGCAGTGGATTTGTAACTGACAACAGTTGTATTTAGTCCCACATCGACAAAGTGTTGGAGTTAAGACTGGACTAAATATAATGACTACCGTAAACTCAATAATGAGGTCTTTTTCAGGGAAACTGGAAAAAATAAAATCTTGGGGTTAGATAAATAAAAATGTTAAATTGATGTGGTCAAATCACACATGAAGAGGGATGGTTTGGTGTTTGACTCACTATATGGATCTGGTTTAATACTCTTGCGGCTCTCCAACAATTGACATTAGACTTAGGAGCAAACAACTAAAATAGTAAAGTCTTCACTCGAGGTGGAGAAGTTTGACGGTAAAATAAATTTTGCCTTATGACAAAAGAAGATAAAGGTGAGACCTGCAAAAGACGTTAGAGGATAAAGAAAAGATAAAAAGCTAATGATTGACAGGAAAATTGGTAGGTAAATGAATTATTCTTTTCCTCCAGTCGTGGTCAAGAGTCCATTCTTATCAATTAACATGCATAATGGAGTTATCAGGTTGCCGTCTCACATGGCTGCCAGACTTGTTCTTCCTCCATGATCATTTTAGGCCTCATATTTTGTTTCTGAGAGAGCTTTCAGAATCACAAAAATGGTGGAAACTAGATATCAGAAAATGTTCATCAAAGTTATTCCTTTTCTCCTCCTCTTCAAATGCATTGCAGCATCGGATTCCCAAAATTTCACTCACAATGGATTTGTAGGTGCCAACTTGCTACTGGATGGTATTGCAGAGATCACTTCCAATGGTCTTCTAAGACTCGTTAACACCACTAAGCGAAATGAGGGACACGCCTTCCATCCGTTTCCATTGCACTTCAGAAACTCCTCGTCTGGTAAAGCTCTATCCTTCTCCACCTCTTTCGTCTTTGCAATTCTTCCACAGTATCCAGATCTTAGCGGTCCTGGCATCGCCTTTGTATTGTCCCACTCAAAGAATCTCTCTGCAGCCCTTCCTAGCCAGTACCTAGGCCTGTTCAATTTAACAACCAATGGTGATTCATCTGATCATATTGTAGCCATAGAGCTTGACACCAACTACAACCCTGAATTTGGGGATATTGACAATGACCATGTTGGAGTCGATGTTAATAGTATGAGGTCCATTCAATCTTCTCATGCATCATTCTTCAGTAATGACAAAGGTGGTGGATTTAAAAATCTAAACCTTGTAAGTGGAGAGCCAATGCAGGTTTGGGTAGAGTATGATCATTCTGACAGTTTGCTGAATGTTACGCTAGCACCTATTAGTGTTCCTAAGCCCAATGTTCCTCTTCTATCCACATCTGTAAATCTTTCATCCCTGGTCACTGATGATATGTACATAGGTTTCTCATCATCCACGGGTCCCTTCCCGGCATCTCATTACATTTTAGGATGGAGCTTCATGTTGAATGGAAAGGCCGAAGCGCTTGATCTCTCTCGTTTGCCATCCCTCCCTCGAACTGTTCCCAAATCTAAGTCTAAGTTTCTGATCATTGATCTGCCCATAATTGTTGTGAGCTTTGTCTTAGCCTCAATATCTGTGATTGCATTTCTTGTGAGAAGGAAGATTAAATTTTCAGAACTACTCGAAGATTGGGAGCTAGAATATGGTCCTCAAAGAATCTCATACAGGGACTTGTTCATGGCGACTAATGGCTTCAGAGACAGAGAGCTCTTGGGTGTTGGAGGTTTTGGCGGAGTCTACAAAGGTGTGTTACCAAGATCTAACATCCAAGTTGCAGTGAAAAAAATCTCACAGGAATCAAGGCAAGGAATGAGGGAGTTCATTGCAGAAATCGTCAGCATTGGCAGGCTTCGACATCGCAACTTGGTGCAACTCCTTGGTTATTGCAGAAGGGAAGGGGAACTATTGTTGGTATATGATTTCATGCCTAATGGTAGTCTGGACAAATTTCTTTTCGACAAACCTGAATCGCTACTTGACTGGGGACAAAGATTCCATATAATCAAAGGTGTTGCCTCTGGGCTATTCTACCTGCATGAGGAGTGGGAGCAAGTGGTGATCCACAGAGATATCAAAGCAAGCAACATCTTGTTGGATGTGGAGCTAAATGGAAGACTTGGAGATTTCGGCCTTTCAAGACTATATGATCACGGGACAGATCCACAAACCACTCATGTGGTTGGGACTCTGGGCTATCTCGCACCAGAGCTTCCAACAACTGGCAAGGCAACTACAAGCACGGATATTTATGCGTTCGGGGCTTTTCTACTGGAGGTTGCCTGTGGAAGAAGGCCAATAGAGACCAGAGCATCACCCGAGGAGATGATCTTGGTAGACTGGGTATTCAGATGCTGGAAGGAGGAAAGAATATTACATGTCAGAGACCCAAATCTAGGGCACCACTTCAGTGTCGACGAGATGGAATTGGTGCTGAAGCTTGGCCTGCTTTGCTCACACCCCAATCCCACGCTGAGGCCACCAATGCGGCTAGTGACGCAAGTACTGGACCAGACTGCTCCTTTTCCTAGGATATTAGAAGACGGCTGGTTAGCTAACAATTCGGCAATTGCAACCGAAGGTTATGTCATGCATGATTATTCGTCGGAGAAGGAGCTTATGTCTTAGAGGTGGCTGATCATGATAAACCCTAGTGTAGGTGTTGATTCTTTGATGCTCAGCATTACTTGTTTGTAAAAATCAATTATTTCTTCGACGTTTGATCTTTCATCTAACTCAATGTACAAATTGCGGATATCAATTGTCTATTGCAGTACAAAACCATCTGTCTTACCAAAACCAGGATGATTGCAGCAAAAATTATAAGATCAGGGGGATCGGTGGAACAGTGGAAAAAAATTAACATTAAACTAGATATAATAACTGTTATAAATTTAATAACAAGATTTTTTTCGAAAAATCAAGAAAAATAAAACCCTAAAATTGGTTAGGTTGCGATTGCGTATATCCAGAGATAATATCGTATTAAGTCGGAAAGTCACATAACAATATCAGAATTAATTTGCACATTTTGATCAATATGAGCTAATTCAAAAAAGATGCTGGGCTCTTGAGGGAAAAAGATTATAAGGTTCGATGGACCGATAGACCAATAGACAAGTAGTAGGATTTGTGATTGACAATAATTGTCTTTAGTCCTATATCGATAAAATACAAGAGCTAATACTAAACTAAATATGATGACTATTATAGATCCAACAACTAAATATCATGATAAACCCTAGTGTAGGTGTTGATTCTTTGATGCTCAGCATTACTTGTTTGTAAAAATCAATTATTTCTTCGACGTTTGATCTTTCATCTAACTCAATGTACAAATTGCGGATATCAATTGTCTATTGCAGTACAAAACCATCTGTCTTACCAAAACCAGGATGATTGCAGCAAAAATTATAAGATCAGGGGGATCGGTGGAACAGTGGAAAAAAATTAACATTAAACTAGATATAATAACTGTTATAAATTTAATAACAAGATTTTTTTCGAAAAATCAAGAAAAATAAAACCCTAAAATTGGTTAGGTTGCGATTGCGTATATCCAGAGATAATATCGTATTAAGTCGGAAAGTCACATAACAATATCAGAATTAATTTGCACATTTTGATCAATATGAGCTAATTCAAAAAAGATGCTGGGCTCTTGAGGGAAAAAGATTATAAGGTTCGATGGACCGATAGACCAATAGACAAGTAGTAGGATTTGTGATTGACAATAATTGTCTTTAGTCCTATATCGATAAAATACAAGAGCTAATACTAGACTAAATATGATGACTATTATAGATCCAACAACAAAATATCGTGCTGAGTTAGGACGTCACAAAAAAGCTTAAAATTTAGTTTGATTTGTAATTGAAAAATAAGATAATATCAAGTTTTAGAATATTATTTTTAATTTAATTCTAGTTCAAATTAAAATTAATTAATTCAACTAAAAATTGAAATTATTTTAAATCAAACGCTCTCTAATGTCCCTATCGATGTCAATACCTTATCTCAATAGTTGCTTGAATACAAGGGGATGAACACGTACCACTTAAACTTACAGAAAAGACACTAGCTGCGATGTCAACCCTGCCGTGGTCTAAATGGCAAGTAAAGAATCAAGGAACAAGTGGTGCAGTGAATAAGAAGCGTAAACTTGGTAATATATGATTTCACCTGTTAAATTAAACAGATTTAAATTTATTATAATTGAGTTTGGGTCATAATTGAATTGACTTGATTTTAACACGATAATAACTCCAGAGTCATAGTCAGATCAATTTGTATAATTCATTTATAATATGACTAATTCATTTAGTTGTAGGATCATAAATGAATTGGGTTAACCTATTTACCTATTAAGCTAATTAAAATTATTTAATATTTTATTCTACAATGTTTTTTAGTATTTTTAAAATTTTTTATAAATTAAGTTTTTAATTAGTATAATTTTTTTAATAATATTATTATTATTTTATATTTAAAATATGTTAAAATTATTAATATTATTTAAATATATCGGATCAATTTGGGTCCTTTCAAGTTGATTTAGATCAATCGGATCAATTCGAATTGAATCAGACTATCTATTTAAAGATCAAATTAAGTTCAAATTTAAAAAATTAATTCATTTAATAAATAAGTTAGATTTGAATTAAGCCATGTAGTATAATGCTATAGGTTTAATCAAATCTGTCAACTCGAATGGCCAATTCTAATTAAATGTATAAAGACAATATAAAAGAAAGTGTTATGAATTGAGGAGGAGGTGAGATCACAATCACTCCATTAATGACATCAAAATCCTTGAATAATTTGACTGAGGTAATGCAATTTGTACTTATTTTCTATCAATGTACTGGTGAGAGGATGCACATGATGATATAAGACTTTTGCCTGCAGAAAAATCTCTTAAACTTTGGTATTTGACACCAATCATTGACTTCATAAAGTCATAACAGCAAATATAACGAGTAATTTTTACCTCGATCAATGGTTTTATTTTGTACATTTTGCACTTCTGTGATATCCAATCCAAATATCTAATTAATATTATTTATTTTATATAGATTTTTGTGTAAAAATGATCTTTTATATTATAAAATGATTATAGTTTTTTCAGTCGAAGAATTACATAAATGACGGTTATGTGTGAAAAAAAATATTTTGAAGAAGATGAAGATAAAAATTTTAAAAAATTATTTGGAGAATCAATAAAATTTTTTATTTGCATCGATTATTATTAAGACAAACAAATGAGTCACTCCATCCTATATTAATATATAAAAATTATTTTGAATACTTATGACTTTCAATATTATTATATTATGTAATAAATAATTTGTTGAATACAATATTAATATTATATGTACTTTGAAAATAAAATAAAAATTGTATTTTTCAAAACTTATAAAACTAAGTTTTAATTATTTATTTATTTTATAAACTTGTATAAAGATCAAAGAAAGATTTTGCTAAATATTTTCTATTACATCTATACTTTGATTTTGTGATGTGATTTTGTCAATGAAACATTCTGATTATGTCAATATATATATGTGTTTGTAAAGGACCAATTTTAATTCTGTGATGTGATCTAGCCACAAAGATTAAGTGTAACACTTTGTAATGTGACCTGATTTCAGGTATTATGTTTGTGACCTGTATCACTAAGTTACGTATATGACCGTAATTGATACTAGAAACTAAAACATATTTTGAATAAAAAAGTGAATATATATATATAAAGTTATGAATTCGATAAAATAATTTTGTTATATGTTCCAATATATTATATTTTGATTATGTTATATGTGTAATTTAGTTTCAAAATTTACATTATAATAACTCATTTATTTGAAGATTAAAATTTCGTCAGCATTAAGAGATCTAGTCAAGTGAGTTCTATTAGTTAATTAGAGATGTTGTATTAGCTCTCATATATTTTGAGAAATTATTAATTTTAATTGTGAAAGATTTTTTTTTATATAGATACGTTTAAGTATAATTTTGCATGTTTTTAAGAATTTATAAGATGTAAATCTCATAAACATTCGACAGTCACTCTCCAAATTTTCGGTTCGGTTTGAATAATAACTTTGCTAGAAGAATATAATTAAGAGGCTAGAAGCACACCTCCCCTTGAAAATGGAAGTGGTGGCACCCATTATTTTCGCAATTTTAGCTCTTCTGAGAATTGCAGCCTCCGATGATGATGAGTTCCTATGTGCTGGATTCAGGAAGACAGATTTGTACCTAGATGGCATCGCGGAGATCACGCAGAATGGACTCCTAAAGCTGACGAACACCACGAAGAACCAGCAGGGCCATGCATTCCATCGAGTGCCGCTTCAGTTCAAGAACAACGCCCGAGGTAGTGTCAATTCTTTCTCGACTACTTTTGTATTTGCAATTATCTCAGAGTACCTCGATGTAAGTGGGAGCGGGCTTGCACTGGTCCTCTCTCCGAAAAGAGGGCTTCCTGGAGCTCTAGCCGTCCAGTATCTTGGCCTCTTCAACTCAAGCAACAATGGGAATTCCTCCAACCATATCGTCGCTGTTGAGCTTGACACAATATCTAATGTTGAATTTGGAGATATCGACAACAACCATGTCGGAATTGATGTTAATGGCTTAAGATCCATTGACGCAGCTCCAGCATCATATTATACAGGTGAAGGTGGGAGGATGAAGAACTTGAGTCTTATCAGCAGAGAACCAATTCAGGTTTGGGTAGAATACGGAGGTGAAGAACTGCAACTTAATGTAACGGTTGCTCCAGCGGGCATAAGGAAACCCGGTCAGCCTCTGTTGTCTTCATCAATTGATCTTTCCTCCGTCCTCTTCGACACCATGTACGTTGGCTTTTCTTCGGCTTCTGGCTCGGTAGTCACATCTCATTTTGTTTTGGGATGGAGCTTTAAAATGAATGGACCAGCTCCAGCACTCGATCTATGGCGACTTCCTTCGCTACCTCAAATAGTTGAGAAGAAGAGAGCAAAAGGTTTAATAATTGGAGTGCCATTAGCAGCTGTTGTGTTCATCGTCGTACTTGTCTCTAGCATCGGATTCATGGTAAGAAGAAAGATGAGATACAAGGAAGTCCTAGAAGACTGGGAGCTTGAATACAAACCCCATAGATTCTCATACAAAGATCTTTTCGAAGCGACCAAGGGTTTCAAGGCTGAAGAGCTTTTAGGGGTTGGAGGCTTTGGCAGGGTCTACAGAGGCACGTTACCTACCTCTAGCATTGAAATTGCTGTCAAAAAAGTATCCCATGATTCAAGGCAAGGACTGAAGGAGTTTGTTGCAGAGATAGTAAGCATAGGCCGTCTCCGTCATCGGAACTTGGTACAGCTTCTTGGCTATTGCCGACGAAAAGGAGAGCTCTTCTTGGTCTATGAATTCATGTGCAATGGAAGTCTTGACAAGCTTCTCTTCGATGACACTAGGCCAGCAAAAGTTAATTGGAGACAAAGGTTTCAGATCATCAAGGGAGTAGCTTCGGGGCTCTTCTATTTGCATGAAGAATGGGAGCAGGTTGTTCTTCATAGAGACATTAAAGCTAGCAATGTGTTATTAGATACTGAAATGAACGGGAAATTAGGAGATTTTGGGCTCTCAAGATTATACGATCACGGTTCCGATCCAAGAACCACCCACGTGGTAGGAACATTGGGGTACATTGCTCCGGAGTTTACCAAGACTGGCAAGGCAACCACTTGCACAGATCTCTACGCATTTGGAGTCTTTTTGCTTGAGGTCACATGCGGAAGAAGGCCAATCGAACAGAGCTCATCCACGGAGTTTCTGATTTTAGCTGATTGGGTTAGGAGATGCTGGAAACAAGAACAGTTAATGAATACCATAGACCCACAATTGGGAAGTGATTTTGTGAGAGAGGAAGTGGAGTTGGTACTAAAGCTTGGATTACTATGCTCGCATCCTGCGCCAGCATCTAGACCAAGCATACGCCAAGTTCTGCAGTTTTTGGATGGCAGCCTCTCATTGCCTGAAATATCTACGGATAGCATGGATGCCAACGTCTTTTTATCAGCTGATAGGCTATTATATGCTAGTTCAAGTGTATCATCTTCTTCCCACATCTAGAGTATTCATTGAACAATCACCTGGAACAGATTCACTCCTCCACAGGCACAACCATGATGAAACCCAGAGGAGTTAAACTTCTATGGACAAACAGCTGATGTCAAATTAGAAATACACCATCTGTTATGATGTAATTTGCGTGGTATAAATTAATTGACTCTTCTTTGTATGCATGCTTGACAACTCAACAAATCAACACAATTGCTATCAATATACTACACAAACAATGACAATGTTTCCATATCAAATTATTGATCAATGACTTGATAGTTGCAGATTTGCTGAATCGATATATGCTGCACCTGTCCACTGTGTTATAAACTAAATTAACATAATTCATCTCTTCCATCACAAGTGAGTAAAAAAAAGAAATACAAACCATTTCTTCCATCTAATATAACAACAAGAATGAGACAATCAGTCGAGCTAATCTATATTGAGGAAACCATGGATTGGACTCACCAACTTGCCATGAATGAAGTAATGCAGGTAGGAGTCTTTCTCCTTTGCTCACTTCATCTAGTGAAAGGTGACACAGCAGGGCATCTTCAGAAAGACCCTGTATAGAAAGTAAAATGGCTGAGGAAACACACAGAGTACTTAACAAACATTACCTTAAGATTCTGATTTGCAGAAGCAATGAGCTGCATGGGACATCACCATATGAACTAGATTATACATCATGTCCGTCATATCAAAAAATTTAATTGACTCTCCCTTGAATGCATGCCTGCCAACTCAAAAAATCAACACAATTACTTCCAAGATATTACAATGATGACGATAATGTTGCCATATTAAATGATTGACACAAATATTACAACAAAAAGGAATGTATTTCATCAATGATTGATAATAGGAGATTTGCAGAATCAGCATATATTGTACCTGGCCCCTATGCAGGTCAGGAGAAAAACAATGTACAAACCATTTCTTCCATCTTAACAACAGGAATGAGCCAATCAATCATGAGATAGTCCATGTTCTTGAGGAAAGCATAGATTGGATCAGCAACTTGCCATAAATGAATTAGTGAAAACTGACATACACAGGTCACCTGAATGGAAACTAAAGTGGCCGAGAAATAACAGAAAGTACTTGCAAGACCTGCCCAACAACCCAAGTAATTACCTTGAATGTTGTCCTCTAATTTTCATTTCTATTAATGATCTATCACATGATCAAACTGATCTTATGTTAAAATATCCGAGAAATAAACAAAGAAGCTACGCATGCCTGAGCCCCTGATCCAAAACATGCCATACAGAACAATTTTTTTCATCCTTCTGCTAAGGCTTGTAGCCTCCTCCATGGTAACTTCATGTTCAATGGATTCAGTGGTGTGAATTTGAGCATGAACGACCTTGCAGGCATCGCCTTTGAAGGCCTCTTGTGGCTGACAAATGATATAAAACAAGGACAGGGACACGCCTTCTATCCCATTCTTCACTTCAAGAACTCATCCGATGGTAACCCATTCTCCATCTCTACGACTTTTGTCTTTGCTATTGTAGCTAAATATCTGGATGTGAGTGGCCATGGAATAGTTTTCGTTTTCTCCCCCTCCAAGGAGCTTTCTGCCACCATGCCTAGCCAGTACCTAGGCCTTTGCAATGTTACAGATAATGGAAGCTCAGGAAATCATATTTTTGCCATTGAGCTCGATACGGTCAAGAATTTGGACTTTGCAGACATCATTGACAACCATGTTGGCATTGATATGAATGGCTTGAGGTCCGTGAAATTTTCTCCGGTAGTTTACTTTGACGAGAAGATTCATGCCTACAAGAGCCTAAAGCTAACTAGTGGATATCCAATGCAAGTTTGGGTAGATTATAACAGAAGTGGTCTGCAGATTAATGTAATGATAGCTCCACTAGGTTTTCCAAAACCAAAAGATCCAATTTTGACTTCAAAGATCAATATCTCAACTATCCTCTTCAATGGCATGTATGTTGGCTTCTCTGCTTCAACAGGTGCAGCTACAGCTTCTCACTATGTTCTAGGATGGAGCTTCAGCTTGGACGAGAATGCACAAGCTCTGAATCTCAAACAACTTCCATCTATTCCTCAACTAGGAAAATCTAAGGAGAGCTCACAGGTTTTGACAGTAGCACTGGCCTTAGCTGCAGTTACAGTTATGCTTCTCTCTGTAGCTGGGGAGGAAGATATGCAGAACTACTAGAATGGGAAGTTGAATTTGGACCTCATAGGTTTTTCATACAAGGATCTCTTCAAGGCCATCAAGGGATTCGAAAAGGACTATCTCGTGGGTGCCAGAGGACTAGGCCGGGTTTGTAAAGCTGTTCTACCTACTTCTAAGATTGAAATTGCAGTGAAGAAGATATCCTATGAATCAAGGCAAGAAATGAAGGAGCTCGTTTCACAAATTGTCAGCATTGGCAGGCTTAGACATTGGAACTTAAGTGCAGATACTTCGATACTGCCGGCAGAAAGGGGAACTTTTGGTCAATGAGTTCATTGCCAATTGCAGCCTGGACAAATTCCTCCTTCATAAACGAAGTCATCACTCAACTGGAGTCAGAGGTTTAAGGTAATACAGGGTGTTGCTTCTGGGCTTCTATACTTGCATGAAGGGTGGGAGCAGGTAGTGATTCACAGAGACATCAAGGCTAGCAATGTTCTGCTAGATAGTGAATGCAATGGAAAGTTGAGCGACTTTGGCCTAGCAAGGCTTTATGATCACGGGACTAACCCTCAAGCTATCTGCACAATTGGGACGTTAGGCTACCTTGCACACCAAAGCTTAACAAAACAGGCAAGGCTACAGTCTGCACAGATGTTTGTGCTTTTGGCACATTCTTGCTAGAGGTTACTTGTGGAAGGAGGCCAATGGAGCTACATGCATTGGTAGAAACCCATGGGTTGGTTGATTTGGTCCTTGACTGCTGGAAGAGAGGGGTGATTCTGGAGGCCAAGGATCCAAAACTGGGAGATGAGCATGCAGTAGAGGAGGTGGAATTCGTGTTAAAGCTTGGTTTACTCTGCTCACACCCAGAACCAGTTTCCAGGCGGAACATGAGACAAGTGATACAGTACTTGGAAGCCAGCGTTGCTCTGCCTCTTGCAACACCTGATGGTCTGCGCACTAGTGTGTCAGCTACAAGATATGTTGACAGCTTTGACAACATTATTATGTCATATCCAACTATGTTAAGACACCACATTCCCAGAAGACTCATCTATAGAAGTCACTGATGTACTTTTTGATGCATGAGTCAAATAGTGCACAATGTGCATGTTCTTCTAGGTCATAATTTGTGCACTATTTTATCAGTTCAGATTGCATGTGCTTTTATATTCCTAAGTTGTGTTTTTTTGCTGAATAATATTGCATTCAATTCTAAAGAACTAATTGCATTGGACACAATTGGTTGAGAGGCATGGAAATGAACATATAAGCTAAGTGAGATAACACATACAGCTTTAATGTTACTTGACAACCATTATAAAGATTATAAACCTATGGCCTAGTTCATGGGATATCTATAGAGATTATCAAATGTGATTTTGTAAAATTCAAAGCAGAACAAAGCTTCTCCAGAGGGAAAAGGGTCAAACTAGAGCATGCCCAGATCTATATCACCAAATCCAATACACAATTTGTATTATTACTCATCAATGATAAAGTTATGGCATGATCATTCATGTATTTATCCCTTCTTTGAATTAACGAGGAGTGGAAACATGATACTAATGGTGGCTAAAGCTTTCAAAGCTAACAAATTCAGATTCTTGATGAAAACTGGATTAACACTCTTAGTTTCATGCTCTAAATTATATTGTGTTTTCAGTAAAATACAGTGATCTGGAAAGAATAAAATCATTATTTCTAGTACAGATAGATAGCTACTCTAAAAGAAAAGTATCACATGTGACCTGAATAATGGTCTGACCATATCATAACTTGATACTGACATGGGTAATGAATAAACCCACGTAGGGTTAATGCATTTGAGAATGTCTAATATGACAATGAAAATACCATCTAATGTACATGATATCAAAAATTGCAATTTTGTGCATGGAACGGGTAGTAAGCCTTTTTTTGTGTAGCAAGTACCATATTTATTTCAGCTCTATCTGCACCCAGTAAATATTTTCACAAAAATAAAAGAGGGCATGGATGTTTTACAATTCAACTGCAACATACTAGAAAATAGATAAAGTAAGACAGCAATCTTCTACGTTAGTCATGTTAAACCCAGATTAAATATACAAAAGCCTTCAAAATCTACTAAACTTTCCTGAAACAGGTTCAGTTAAAACAGTAAGCAATCTCAAAACAAGATGGATGTTGTCATGGAACGACAATTAGAGTGCCCCTTGGTCCTCTAATTCATGTAAAAGAGGTACCATCATTGGTGTTATCTTCCTCTTTGCAGCCATCGTCATCATCCTCTGCCTCTCGGCCAGCACTCTGGATAATCTCATCATTGAGACCTGAAAATACTTTTCAATATGGAGAACTGACCAATTTTGTCTGCATAATAATCACATCATGCAGAATAGAGAACAGTACCTGAAATAAATGCTTCAGCATCCTCATCTCTTGGATATTGGGATTGTGACCCACTAGCTACTGGTTGGCTCAGCACCAGCCAACCAGAGTCCTCATAGGTCCCACTGAGTAGTTCACTTGTCTCCACAACCCAATCATTAACAATATCAATACTGTCAACAGAAATAGGATCACATAACCTATTCTTCAAATGTTGCCTGGTAATCATTCAAACACTTCTCAGTAAGCTCAAAAATGATCAAGATCTCACCATGTATAATCAATTAAATGGCAATTAACATGCCTTAAATTAATAATGTATTGATACCTTTGTCGCAGCCGCAAATTATAGCGCACAAACACAAGGTCACAGAGTCGTTGCTGTTCTAAATAGTTCAATCTTTGATTATGCATTTGCTCAAAAGGAATCTGACTCCTTTCACATCCCCTTGCACTGCAAGTTTGGCTCAGAATGCGTATGGCAAGACGTGTTAAATTTGGACAACCACCTCCATATGTTGACCACCATTCCGCTAATAAAAGTTGCAACACTAGATGTTAGATTGAGACGATAAGCTACAAGAAAAATTGAAATACAAATGCATCACAGAAAGTCTCCAACCTGGAAATAAGGCATTTCTTGCTCTAACAGCCATTTTTCTGCCGAAGTCCCCAGCAGCAGTCTTATACAGGTTCAGCTCCTTCTGGATCTTATCCTGGATTTTCGGCTCAGGAACTAGTCTTTCGATGCAGTCCAGCATTCCTGATGATATCTCATTGGATATTTCTCCTTGAAGGCTGTAGTAAAACATAGGGTTGAGGAAAAACCCCGCTGCATAAAGAGGGCGAGGTAACTGTCTGTTCCACCTCCAATCAATGATCTTCAAGTAAGGCATGTATATCTCCTTCTTCATCAGTTCTTTCTTAATTACTTCTTTAGCTTGGTACATTCCCACATAAATATAACCCATTGCTGGCCTCCTGTAGCTATCTACTATTTTCAGAACTCTCACAAGAGGTTCTGTTATTCGAACAACTCCAGCACATCTAGACCAAAAATCCGTGCTGCTAACAAAACTAACCATTTCAGTCCCAGCTTCCTTAATAGAAAGAGGGAGAACTGCCCACTCTTCTGAATTGACCATAGCTCTCAGATCCTCTGCCAAAGTGGTCATGTTCTTCAATGCAATGAAGTTCATTGAAGCGCATGTCTCACCTGTTGGCACCAACAGATCTCTTCCATTTGTATACTTCCTCATCATATTTAATACATCTGCATGACTGTAGATGAATCTTGTAACAGATTTTGCACCCTCAATGATCTCGCTTATTTCATTAAGCTTCCCAAAATCATCCAGCATTGCATCAATGCATTGAGATGCACAAGGTGTCCAGAACAAAGTGGGGAAGGACTCGGTCAACCTCTTGCCTGCAAGAACATGGACCTCTGTGTGATTAGTGATGACCTGAACAACGTTTCTCTCACCAACCTGCTCGACCACATGCTTGAGCAACTCATAAAGAGCCTCTTCGGAAGTAATTATTTGTGATGCATCAACTGATCTGAGAAACATCATTCCCTCTGGAGAATAAACCAGGAAATTTATTAATGTCTTCCCAGTTTCTGCCACCCACTCGTCTGCCAATACAGAACACCCTGTTTTGCTCCATGTCCCTCTGAAATTCTCAAGAGTAGCATTCACTTCATCAATCGATCTCTTTAAGATCGAACCCCGAAAGTCATGATAAGAAGGAACTAGGAGCCCAGGCCCTGCCGACGCAATAGCATCCACCATTGGTTGAAAATACACCGAATCCACAGCATCCAAAGATACCCCGGCCTCATACAAGAACCTACCGATAGCCATGTACACCTGCTCCTTGTCCACTGCTGGCACTGGATGAGACTTGCTAGGCAAACTAACATCTGCCACAGCAGAAGGAGCTGGCGGAAGAGCCAGAATTTGAGGGTCAGCTTTCGCTCTCCGTCTTCTTCCTCTCTCCACAGTTCTCGACATGCCCTCCTCTTTAACCTCCACTTCCACCGGCCCAGAATCGAGTATATCAGGTAGTGCAACCATATGAAGCCCGGGCTCCGACCCGTTCCCGTCAGTCACCAGATTGCCAGAGCCATACTTGGTGAGCTCTTCAGCAAGCTTGAGCTTCTTCTTCCTACGGATAGTAGCAGTGTCAAGGCTATCCTGCATTGCGTTCTGGACCTCCGGCGGCACCTTGGCACACCTTGACGCATTGCCCTTCTGCTTGGCGAGGTGCTCCTTGATCCGATGGATCCCGCCGCCGAGAAACAGCTTCATGCAGTACATGCACTTGAGGTATGTCCGGCCGCCCGACCGCACCATCTGGCAGTGCTTCCACGCCGGATCATGCTTCTGCGTCCCGATCGGCAGTATCACTTCGGAGCTCGCCGCCATCGTCAACTACCAACGAACCCCACCTAATACGGGACCCACAACATCACTTCCAAAGAAATCCCAACACGTGTCACGATGCCAAATGCATGCTATGCTGTTTGCTTCTCGATTCACAACAGAACCGAGGAAGTTTTTGCGTATTCACCCTCGATAATGTAATAATCACATTTACTGACACTACTCGGCCAAGTTCCTCATTTCACATATAAGTCAATGACCAAATTACCCTTGCTTCCAAGGGAAGCAATCTGGAATGGGGTATTAATGTCTTTTTACAAGTTAAAACCCTAGAAAATATTTAACTTGGAAGAAAGGAACACAGAGAAATGGCGCTGAAAAAGAAGAATTAGGGCCGAAAATTTGCAAAAAAATGGAAAAAAAGACCAAACTACCCGTGTATCGAACTCGATGCGTCTGACGGGGCTATTGATGTCTTTTCATGAGTGTAAAGCCCGAGAAAAGATCCCACACGGACTACGCATCGCGAAAACTTCGAAAAAGGACAAAAAGAAGGCATAGACATGCAATTTCTACATTTTCCGAGGACATAGAGGCAAAAATCACAAAACTGAAAGAGGGAAACGAGCAGGAAACGGGTTTGGGAAACTTACGGAGGGAAACAGGAGCGCAGCAGCTTCTGGGAACCAAAACTGAGGGAGCGGTTCTGGTTTGGAATTTATAGGCGGAGCAGGCAGGAAGGGGTCTGACCGGCTGAGCCGGTCACATGGCAGGGTTGGCTCGACCGAAAGGTCCGAAACCGCCCCGGTCTGGTTGGGATTTGCCGGTCGTGGCTCGGTTTGGACCGGTTCGGAGCTGTGAGAACCGGATCAACCGGTAAACCTTGGCGAGCAATGGCCGGGGAGGGCGGTTCAGATCCGTCTCCGATCCGGCTCAGATCGGCCGCCGATTCAGCTTCCGATCTCGCTCTTTTTTGGGGTTTTTTCCTGCTCGAGAGCCGCCATCGAAGCCCCTTATCTCCATTATTTTTTTCTATTTTTGCTCCTTCTCCGTCCCGGATCGGATCGATTCTGCGAATCCTCGAGTGAGTTGCTGGAAAGCTGGAAGGTTTTGCGGTTTCGTGTTTGGATTTTCGCTTTCCGATCGATTTTTTTGGTGGATATTGTGCTGTTTCGGGTTACGGTTTTGTGCAATTTGCGTGGGGATAGGATTTGGATTGGGACTGGTGACTCTTTTCTGTGTTCTCTGCATAATCTGTGTTGGATGCTGAGCTCTTCATAAAAGCTTGGTCTTTTAGTGTTTTGGGGCATGATTTCATCAAGATTATACCTGAATTTTGTTATATTGGAATAATTGCTTCAATTGCGCTGTTTTTCAGTGTTGAGTAGATATTTGATTGAGATAATAAGGATCTCTAGAATAGTAGAGATTGATAGGATGTTGGAGTCCTGATTGAGAATTATGAAAATGCTCAATTTCTTATGTTTATTTGACATTGCTAATGTTCTCAGATTTGTTCTGGCAAGCATGTTTTTAGATTTTAAACCATTTATTGTAGGGTTTTGTTTCCGTATTAACTTTCGTACCACTGATATTAATTAGAAAGCATCAGCTTTGTGAAATGTATGCTTAATGTGGTAAAGATTTTTGTTTGCAATTGCGAATGGGAGAATTTTCTGAGTACTATGGTCTTATAGAAATTACTCAGTCTTCATGGGCAGGATCAATGCTGAAATTTTTTTTTTGTTTATTTGGCATTGCTAATGTTTTCATATTTGTTTGACATGCATGTTCTTGGATCATAAAATGTTTGTTGCTTTGCTCTTTCCCTTGCCGGTTTTCTTTCCCTATCAACTTTCTTATCAGTGACATCAGTTAGTATCATCAACTTTGTGAAAATATGCTTGACGTGGTGCTTTATAAGCAATTCCAAATGAGATAATTTTCTTTCTACTCTAATCTTTTAAAAATTATTCAGTTTGGATCCGTAGGATCAATGCTAGTTGTGCTCTTGAGTGTATTCGAACACTATGTTATATGCACTGGTTATATTGACTGCCAAGGATTAGTACACTGTGTTGGCTTATGTTGACTGTTAGGGATTTACAAATGAAGTTGCAAAGTGTGTGGGTTTGTCAGTGAGGGCTATGGATGCCAACTATCTATTGTTCTGTGACTAGCCCTTTGTCAACATTGATGTAATTGAGTGTAGTGTCAACCCTGCTTGGTTGTTTCTGTATTCTGCTTAGATGTATTGTCAACTCTTTATCTCTACTACTTGGATCCTATTGTTTTACAGAAACTCAGGTAGCAATTCCCATATATTTTCTCAGCTTTCCCTGCATCATCCTACCCGAAAGTAACTAGAAGGGGAGTAGAATGATCACTGAAGGAGTTTTTTTTCCACCTTGCTAAATTTACTCGCCTAAATCTCAAAACTCTATGTTTCATTCCCCTACTATGGATATCCATGCAAAACCACTGCAAGCTGCTATTGCTTTTCTGTTTTATGGCTGAACACTAATAGCTTCTATTGCAAACCAAACAACTGATGGGTAGCAGCAGTAGCTAAAAGAAGTCATGCCTAAGAGCTTCGTAGTGGCCAATGTATTTCCTTTGTTTCTGTATAACATGTTTTCTCGTGTGCCACAGGGAACATGGACCATATATCAACTCATCTTGATGGTTGCAGTTTCTCATTGAAATGATTGATGCCGATCGATGCAGTCACTGCTGAATTGAAGTTCACAGTGGACAGATTTGTTACCTTTTTGTTGTTCTCTGTACCACTTAGAACTGCTTCTCTCAGCTTTCCTTGCCTCATCCTACTTCGTAGTAACTAAACAGAAGTAGAACCATTATGGATATGGCATCAAAACAACTTGGCGGCACATGTTACTATTCACAAGTTGTCATGAAGCAGAGCATGAAGTGTGAGCAGCCCGCATCATTTTGGATCAGCTTTGCAAAATCCTACCAAAAAGAATGCAGAAGAGAACCTGGTACAGATGAGAGATGGGCTCTTTAACAGCTTTTTTATTGTGTGACAAGGAACTGATGTTTTTCCCCATCTCCTGAGCCATTACCTCATCAGAATTGCTCTGGCTGCTGCTATTGCCAACCATCTGGGTTGTTAGTGCCTTCCAGTGGCATCAGTGATGAAGAAGCGAAGGCCATCTTTGAAAGTAACGTGCCAAGGGAGCATGTCTACACACCCCATTGGCAATATGCAGAATATCTCCATGCAAGCAGTGAAATGTTGGCCACCAGATTCAGGCTGTCTGATTTTTTTGTTAAATTTTGTTTTTCTCCTTGCTGAATTGCTCTTATTTTGAATTACTAATGCACTCGAATTATGGTTAGCAATTTTGAAGTTTTTAGGTAAGAGGGATCCATTAGAATTGTGATTTGTTATTGTGATTCAATCTCCCCATCAGAAACGCAGAAGGAATAGGCAACAGCATGTAATAGAATTAGAGGCGTGGCTCATGATTAATTTCCAATATGATTGCAGATTATTTTTATGTTAGTTCTTCAGATTGCTGAAATATTGTGCAGTTAGTGACCCATGTGGTCTAAATATTCATTCAGCCACACTGCCAGTATTTAAAGACATGTCTTATCAATTTTCTTATTGTTTTCAATGACTAAAACAGTTAAAAGTGTGTATTACACTGCTATAGCTGATTCTGTAATGTATCTCTGTTAATTTTGTTGAACGAATGCAGGCCTGTGATAAACTTAATCTCGTTGGAAGAACAGAGTTTGATGCTGTGAGTTATCGTGATTGCGTCATCTCCATCAATTGCTTAATACATTAAGCACTTTATTATTTACATACATACACCATTTGCAGTTCATCCATGTACTTCACTGGAGTTCGTACAAGAATCTCGTCAATTCATTCGTTCTGCTCAATTTTCATGTGTTGAATCGCATCAACAAATTTAACCGATACATTGAACCGACTAAATACATTACTTACTTTAAATAAATATTAAAAAAATAAAATATGAATCCTCATTTGACCCTATTTTGATGATGAGACTTCAGCGCTAGGTAAACAACCTCCAAAAGCAGAATTCAACTCCTAATTGCGGTCAGCCTTTGCTTCTCAATTCTCCTCCTCAAAGATCAAGGAAGAAGAAAACTAGGGTTCCTTGCGAACTTCTTATAATAACAGCCAAAAAGGGTATGTTGTTAGGTTATGTTTGCCAGACCAACACCATCGTTGGCAGTGGTAGTTGAATTGGTTAACCAGCCCCTGTTCTCCTTCAGAGTTTCTCTGAGCTCGAAAAATTCAAATCAGCAATCCCTTTGACCTTCATCTTCATATAAATACAAGAAGAGTAATGGAAGGAGTCCAAATAATATTCAAGAACTGAAGAAAATGGATTCAGCAATGGACGGCAGAGAATCCGGCGGCCCGACCACGAGCTCGGCCGGCTCGGTGGTGGCCAAGCTGGAAGGAGTCATCCTGAAGGACGCAGACCCCTTCCCTTACTTCATGCTCATTGCATTTGAAGCCTCAGGCTTGATCCGGTTCGTGCTCTTGCTGCTCATGTGGCCGCTGCTGCGCGCGCTGGATAGGTTAGGCATGCATGAGCTAGGCCTCCGGTTGATGGTGTTCCTGGCCGTCGCCGGCGTCAAGGAGTCGGAGATAGAAGCGGTGTCGAGAGCGGTACTGCCGAAGTTCTACATGGAAGACGTCGACCTGGCTGCGTGGAGCAAGTTCAGCTCCTTTGAGAAGAGGGTGGTGGTGACGAGGTGTCCGAGGGTGATGGCGGAAAGGTTTGCCAAGGAGCACCTGTGTGCTGATGAGGTGATCGGCGGCGAGCTGGAGATTAACCGCTTCGGATATGCCACCGGTCTTATTAGGAACGAAGAAGAAGCAATTCACCGTCGCGTGCAGGCGTTGTTTGAAGGCGATTTGCCGGATGTCGGCATGAGCAGCAGCTGCTCATCGCATTCTCTTTTGCTATCCTTTTGCAAGGTACAGTCATTCATACGAGACTAATCTATGGCATTTGACACGTCATTTTTATTTCAAATTTGTAGAAAATAAAAAATCTTACGTGCAGGAACGAATTGAGCCGCCATTTGTTGGTGACCGAAAGAAGAATCAGCAGAACATCCGGCCGCTTCCGGTCATCTTCCATGACGGCCGGCTGGTTCCTCGGCCGACTCCACTCACGTCTCTCCTCATCGTCCTATGGATGCCAATAGGCATCGTCGTTGTCTTCGTGCGCATACTAGTGGGACAACTGCTTCCAATGTCGATGATTCCATACACCATTCGCATCTTCGGCTGCGGGCTCATCGTTCGCGGCCGCCTGCCACAGCCTTCCGCCTCCGGGAACGGCGTCCTGTTCGTTTGCACCCACCGGACACTACTGGATCCTGTGGTCCTCTCCATCGTCCTCCGCCGCAGGGTCCCCGCCGTCACTTACTCCATCTCCCGCGTCTCCGAGATCCTCTCGCCGATTCCGACGGTTCGCCTGAGCAGGGACCGGAAACTCGACGCCGAGCGGATTCAAGCCGAGCTAGCGAAAGGCGACCTTGCCGTGTGCCCAGAGGGCACGACGTGCCGGGAGCCTTTCCTGCTGCGGTTCAGCGCGCTCTTCGCCGAGCTCACCGACCGGATTGTGCCGGTGGCGATGAACTACAAGGTCAGCCTCTTCCACGCCACCACCGCGCGCGGGTGGAAGGCCATGGATCCAATCTTCTTCTTCATGAACCCAAGGCCTCTCTACGAGGTGACGTTCTTGAACCAGCTGCCGGCGGAGGCCACGTGCTCGGCAGGGAAGAGCCCGTACGACGTGGCCAACTACGTGCAGAGAATTCTGGCGGCGACGCTGGGGTTTGAGTGCACCAACTTCACCAGGAAGGACAAGTACCTGATGCTCGCCGGCAACGACGGGACTGTACCGTCGTTGAAGGCTGCGACGCCGGTGATGGGGCGGGTGAAGGAGATGCTGGGCTTTCTGCTGCATTAGCTTGCTCGGGTTGCTGCTTTAATTTCTATTTGAACTTCTTTTTTTCTGTTATTTATTCATTTTGTTCATAAAAAAACTCTTGTTTTGTGGCAAGATTTTGCATGCAGATATCAGGATTATATGATTGAAATAAAATACATAAATAATTTGTAATTAAATTTCTTCTCTAATTAATGTAGTAAGAAATTATCATTCAAACATTTGACAGAATTCTATTAATTGTTTGAGCACCCGATAATTAGGTATTTAATTGATTGTTAATTACAGAAATTTTTTCAAAAAACCGTCTAATTTTATAGTATTGATTACCCGACAGGGTATTTTCTGTAGTACAAGTGGGTCCCACCACCAGTCGACTTCTGAATCAGAGGAACTAGATTGAACAGGGTCCTAAAGAGACAGCTACTAAATAATCGACACCTGTCATGCATCAAAAGCTAATCAGCCAATAGCAATTTGACACGCTAAACACGTGTAGCGCACGTGATTGTGCGGACAGAATAAAGCGCGAAAGCGCGTCCGTTTCACGCCAACTCGCGCACGCGTTTCCGCCGTCGTAGCCCACCCCCCCCCTCTCGTCATCCCTGCTGCTCCTCCTCCTCGGCGATTCCTTCGCGAAGTCCAGAGTTTTAGCTCAATAAAAATGGAATTTTCGTGATCCAATTGCATAGTTTCTCCATCTCGGGCGAGAAATTTGATGTCTTTTTCGTCGTCGTCGTCGATGGCGATGTCTTACTGGTGCTACCGCTGCAGCCGCTTCGTCAGCGTCTGGGCGCAGGACGCCATCGTCTGCCCCGACTGCGACGGCGGCTTCCTTGAAGAGGTCGACACCCCACCCCGCTTCAACCCGGACGCCCGCCGCCGCCGCCGCCGCCTGGCCGCCTCTGCCGGCGACCGCTCCCCGTTCAACCCCGTCATCGTCCTCCGCGGCCCTCCGCAACGCGGGATCGAGCAGGATCGCAGATCATCCGGTAGCTTTGAGTTGTACTACGACGAAGGCGCTGGATCCGGCCTCCGGCCGCTGCCTTCTGGCATGTCGGATTTCCTGATGGGGTCCGGGTTTGACCGGCTGCTGGATCAGCTGTCGCAGACCGAGGTCAACGGTGCCGGCGTCGGCGTTAGGGATTTCGCCCAGCCGCCGGCGTCGAAGGCCGCCATGGATTCGATGCCGACAATCGAGATCGCGTCTGAGCACATCGGCACCGATTCCCACTGCGCCGTCTGCATGGAGGCGTTTGAGCTTGGAACCGAGGCCAAGGAGATGCCCTGCAAGCATATCTACCACCGAGATTGCATCTTTCCCTGGCTTTCGCTCCGGAACTCCTGCCCCATTTGCCGGCACGAGATGCCAACCGACGTTCGTCAGAGGGTGGAATCGGAGGCCGACGAGCAGGACGAGACGGTGGGGCTCACGATATGGAGGCTTCCTGGCGGCGGGTTCGCCGTGGGGAGGTTTGCCGGAGGGCGAAGAGCAGGTGAGAGGGAGTTGCCGGTCGTTTATACGGAGATGGACGGTGGATTCAACACCGGAGGTGCTCCGAGGAGGATCTCATGGACCTCGAGAGGTAGTCGGTCAAGAGAGAGTGGAGGGATTCGTCGGGCTTTTCGGAATTTCTTCTTATTTTTCCGAAGGATTGGGTCTTCTTCTCGATCGCTTTCGGACTTCACGGAGTCGTCTCCTCCGAGGAGTGGCAGAGGACATCTTGTCATCTCGAGACGACATAGAACTAGCTGGGCAGCTGAAGATGAGATTTGGTAGAACACAAGCAGAGAAAAGGATGTTGCTTTCTGTCATAGTGATCTAAATTGATTCATTATCATTGGGGCGATTCTTCTTATCAGTTCCTGCTAAAAAAGAAGAAAGGACCATGGGTAATGCAGAAAGTCCAGGTGTTATTTTCTGTAAATTTCAATCAAAATTTCGAAGCACAAACACTACTATCATGAATTGCTGCTTTTTATTGAAGTCATTCATTTGTCAGTTGCTGAACAAAATGAAGAAGCTTTTACCATTTGCAATGGGTTTGTGGGATGCAGAGGTATATGTTCTTTTGTTAGTTGTATGGATACTGTAATTGCTACGGTTAATTGTGATTCATGATTTTTTTTTTCTTAGCTTCGAAAATTTTCGGCCAAACTTCTCTGTTCATTTTCCCCACCTTTGTATTGTTATGCATAATATGGATGTTGGAGGGAAATTTCCTTGTTTTGTTGAATCAATCCTTCAATTAATTTTTCTTGTGGCTCCTTCTAATATTGCAGCTTAGGAAGCTTCATACTTGACTATGTTCATGCAACTTGCAAAAATAAGCTGTTAATCAAACTCAGGATTTTAACTAATCTGCATGTGATTTGCTTGTGATATGAAATTGGATGTCATTTTTTAAATAGGAGCAGGTTCCTTCTCTTTATATTCTCTTGTCATTGTTTGTGTATTCGGGTTCAATATGTTCCAACCACTTGAATAGTGAAGTGGATGGCCTGAGGGGAAATTTCCGCCAAGCAATGTGGCACTTCTATACAAGTGCAGTTTTCCAGTGTTCTAATTGCAGTCCTGTGTCATATATTAGTAGTTTTACTCATTATGAAGAGATCTCATTTAAGCACATGGTACGTATGCTAATTTCATTTCTCTTAGAGGACTAAATCATCATTGATATAGCCGCATTCTATTTGTTCTCTGTGTTTCGGACATCTACTGAACGGTTGTCCAAACCAATGTGTGCACTTTGTAGTGTATGATCTTTCCAATTTTTTCGTTATGCAGATTGAAAGGTTTTACTTGTTTTCTTGTTTGGTCTTCAAGCATTGAGAATTATGCATCCGAGTATTTTTCTTGAAAGAATAAGTGTAAGAATGATTAATTTACTACTCATGGAATTAGTTATTGCAAATGTACATTTTTTTTCCTTTAATGTACTACTGATTATAAAAGGCGCCTCTTGGCTTTGTCATTTCCTCTTGTCAAGCTTATACTTTATTCATATAAACAAGAGTTGGTGGAGCCTGTTGTTTCCTTGATATAGAATATTTTTTGGAAAATGGTTACTATATGGTAATTCTCGGTTAAATTAGTTTCTTATCAGGAGCTGCTATGGACTAGGACATTCCCAAGTGGTATGTTCTTCTGACCCTTAATGCCATATATATATTCCAGTTAGGCTTTCTCTCATTTATTGACATTGTCAAATTCATATTGCTGCTGCTTTTCCTCATTTTCTTTAACATTGTGACCATCTGCTTGCTATAGTTGGTGCATGTAGGAGGTTTTCTTCAGAAATGGTTGTGTAGGTATAACGTCTTGGAACTTCTGTGGACTTAGCTTGTGTGGTATACATCCAAGAAATCTAGGCCATTCCCTTTTGTTTGTTAATAAATGCAAGTGCTATTGCCTTTCTAGTTGGCTGCTTTCCAATATCATGGAATAGCATGGCCCGGGGCGGTGGTCACTCCAGTGGGAGAGCCGTGTTATGGGTGACCTTATTGCACGGTTCAGAGAGCACTTGTGTCCGAAGACGCTTACTGTACGTATTCTTTTCTTCTGTCAAGGCGGGCAGGCGGTTATCAGGATGTAGTCAATACGGTAGGCTTAGAGCCGGCAATAAAGCTAGCAAAGAAGCTCTACCGCGAGCGGGTCCAAAGAAGCGCTAAGAGCTTACTTCTTTCTTGCACAGTGGGAGGATTTATGAAGATAACAATAATAATTGGGGCAGTTAGCATTTCACTGACAACTTTCTCAGTTTGGTGCGTTGTTTTTTTCTTGATGGACAATAGGTTCTGTTGTCTAAAGCACTGTCTCCTTCATGGAAACTTGTTAGGTGGCCTGCTAGCTTAAAGATGTGGTTTAACTTGATGCAAGTCCTGAGTTAGGTTTCAAGCATCAGCAACTCTTTCAGTTTTATCCGCCGGAATAAGTTCAACAACTTCCTCAAATTTTAGTGTAGTAAATGTCTTGCTTCAGATCATGATTTTAGATACTAAGTGCTGATCACTGTTCATGATTCACGATATTCAGTTCAGATGTAGGGGAGGTTAGCTGTGTACTATAGTTGAGCAATCTGACTGAAACCCTAGTTCTATGACAAACCCTAGTTCTATGTCCACGTGTGGTGTTTGTGCATGGCTGCGCCATGCACAGTGCCGTGTTGCATGCATCGCCACGGATGACAACCACCCTGCTCTGGCTGTCTTTCTCTGGAATCGTCCTCGGCCTCTGATGAGGAGCTCTCCTCTAATTCCTTCATTCTTAATCAGATATCTCAAATCAACATAATATATCAAAATTACGATATACTTAATTTTTATTAAGTTTATATTGAGTTTTACTTAAATCTAAATTATCATTGTTCTCCTAAATGTTATAAAGGTCACTAAGTTTATAAGATATTCGATATGAAGTTGTTTCAGGAATAAAGGCAAGAGAAAATAAAAAAGACGAATTTCACCTACCTCAAAACTTGATAGTGATCGGCTGAAAGTTTTTTGCTACTCTGCAAGTTCTCACGATGATCGTCCCCCGACTCTCCTCACCTCCAGACAAGCTCCTGATTCAAGAAAGTTTAGCGTAGAAAGGATTTGTTATCTCTATGGCACAGATAACGAATAATTTATTCTCAAATCCTAATTACTTGGTAGTGGATGTTTACTATCTACGTGTATGGTGACGGTTATTGGATCATGGGTAATGGGCCCAAGTAATAAGCAGTTACATTGAGGAGATTGTTAGATCAAGTAGCAGGACCTGTGATTGGCAGCAGTTGTTTTTAGTCTCACATCGATAAACTATGCGAGTTGAGATTGAGTTAAATATGATGATTGCTGTAAATTCAATAACGAAATCTTTTCCCGAAAAGTTGAGAAAAATAAAACCCTAAAATTTGGTGGATTGTAAACCACAAACGCCTAGGGATAATATTGTACTGGATTGAGAGCATTATATAGTAGTATTAGAGTTATTTTGCACTTATTTTTTGGTGTAAATTAGCTCAGCGAGGACATTGAACTATTTAAGGATGGAGATTGTTAAATCCGGTGAGCTAGTGGATTAGTGAACAATTAATAAGACCTGTAATTAGTAATAGTTATTTTTAGTCTCACATCAATAAAGTACATAAATTAAAATTAAACTAAGTATGATGACTAGTATAAACTTAACAATGAAATCTTTTTTCAAAAAACTGAGAAAAATAAAATTTTAAAGTCGAGTGAAATACGGACCGCAAATACCTAAAAATAATATCGTGTTGAATTGAAACGATAACGTCGAATGCCAATATTTTTTAGGGTCACCTGCGTGACAGGCGGGAATACTCACCACTATACTACAACGACTTGCTGCAGAATGACAGCAAATATATCAATTTTTGTCCTAGATGTTCAAATGGGTGTATCAACCCAACGGTCGATCAAGAGTTTGAGCAGTATTTTTCCAAGGACATATGTACAGATTAGAGTCAGACAATGAAGAGTTTGTGTTTTTCCAAGGACTTGGCATGTATTTATAATGTGAATGTATTTTGACAGAGTACATTGCACAAGCCAGCTATGCCATGGATAAGGAGTCGGTGGCTTTATTTGTTGCCTTTGCCTTTGCCTTTGCCTTTGCCCTTCCCCTGCTGTCTCTTCGACTCCAGCTTGGCTTGCATTGGAGCAGCAGCTTCTGCTTTGGCTTCATCTCTGTTCTTCTTCTCTCCCTCTTTGCAAGCAGCAGCAATCTCCCCTTGTTTCTTCAGCTTCCTGTTTTGAAAATGCAACAATGAGAAACTTTAGTTCTTGGAAAGAGAATTAGTTCATTATCCAGTGACTGCAAAAGAAAGCATGATTTCCACACAATAAACAACCATTAAACTTAATATGTAACAAGCGCATAGTGTCAATCATGTATGCTATTCTTCTACTCTGAATAACTGAATGATATCGTATATACAACACCCAAAAGTTCGCTCAGAATCAACAGAGAGAATTTTGCCATAGATTGAATACATGCACACACCAAAGAAGTTTGTGTTACATTTATTTTCAGCTAAAATGGGAAGCAAATTGGCTAAATCACTTACTCTATTCTAGCTTTTCCATCTGAAACACAGCCAGGCTTGCACCTTTCTGAGGCCTACATGCCACCAGCTCCACTTCAAAAGTTGTGTAAAAATCAAAACCAGATGGCACCGACAAATAAAATGGATGCAGATCACAAGTGAACATTGTAGCTTTACCACTGATGATTTGGGATGCAGATGATTGCTGGAATTGGGGAAGTGACTCGCTCAGTTCGTCGGCGGCCAAAGGCAGGATATTTCTCAGACCATCTGCCGCAGGCGACGCCGGAGCAGACTCCTTTGCCATGGCCGCAGGGTTGGGCCTGGACTGTTTCGGCTTTCTGAGCACGACTGCACAGCTCTCCATCATGATCGAGCGTGGAACGACTGCGTCTCGGTTCTATTTGAACTAGGATATAATTGAAAACCATCAAATTTTTTTAGAATAAAAACATCACCAAAATTAAAGTAAAAAATTTAGCAGTTCTTTACTCGTTTTCATGATCTCCCAAGTTCCAATCATACACGAACGCATGCAAATATTATTATAATCTAAGCCGAAATTAAAGAGATTCATTGCAGAAATTTTATTAAGATAGATCACACGCGATTGAACTCTAATTTCGAAATGATTCGAAAAGAATCTAAATCACAAACACAAATCTCAACAAGCTTTTATCAATCAACCTCAAGCCTCCCTTCGGCGTGGCGCCGGGGCGAAGAGAGCCTCGAGGTCGGGCGGGCAGAAGTAGCCATTCTTGGGCGGTTCCCTCCTCCTCCCGGTGGCTGAGGCGGCCGAGGACTTCTTCTTCGGCGGCGGCGGACACGGCATCACAGCCGGGATCCGGAACTCCCGCCTCTTCGGCGTCTCGTATCCCTCCTCCGCGCCCCTTGTCTCCTCTCTCGCCATCTCTGAGCTTAGAGCGGGAATCTCCAACATTTGAATGGAGATGAAGCGGGAATTTTATGGCGGGAAAATGATGGCGGGAATTTTGATTTGATCGATGCGTGAGGGGGCCAGGCCAGCTTAGTGGATCTCGGCCCAACTCAATCAGGCCCACGGCCCACAAACCACAGCCCAAAAGTCTTCTTTCAGGTCTTGGGGAAGATGAGCTGAAAGAGGGAGAAGGCCAGAGGCTCGTGCCTGGCGGCTCCTCCTCCCCGAGCAGCGAATTCGCCGGAGACGAAGAGAGGAGGAAGGAATCGATGCCTTCGATAGCTCGGCAGGCTGACTATCACCGCTTCTCCTCCGCCACCCCGATCGTCATCGACAATGGCGGCTTCAACTTCCGCATCGGGCAAAACCCTAATTCCTCGACCCTTACCTCTTCTTCTTCTTCTTCTTCGTGTCCCTCCACCTCAACCCACTCATTTGCTTCAGATGGGCTGGCGAGTCGGATCCGCGCGTAATCTTCCGCCACGTCATCCAGCGGCCGCGCCACAAGGTCACCGGTAATGCCCTCGTTCAGCTCTGGTCTTGAATTCGTGGACTTTGTTGAGCTCAGGGTTTGCTTCTTTTGAGCTGTAGGTGAGACTGTCACCATTGTTGGCGATCATGATCCGGCGCTGATGAAGTACTTCGATTGCACGCGTTCGTCTTGCCGTTCGGCATTTGATATCAATGTGGTCTATCAGTTTGAATTCATGGAATACGTGAGTTCCTTTGCGCCATTTGGATGATTTTTTTTTTTTTGATCTCATTGATTTCTTGGCTCAAATTGCTGAATGTCCTTCGGAATTCTACTTATTTTCAATAAAAGGCCTTTCTTTGAGGGTTGCATTTGAGTTCTTTCATTCTGATGACAGTTCGGCCTTTTATTTATCTTTGTCCTCACAATCTTTCGTTTTGTTTTAGGTTTTGGACTATGGGTTTGATCGACTGGGTGCACAAGGAATGGAGGTAAATGTCTGACATTTAGCAACTGGATTGTAAA
The DNA here is from genome assembly GCA_005019695.1 of Trichopus zeylanicus subsp. travancoricus. NCBI lineage: Eukaryota > Viridiplantae > Streptophyta > Magnoliopsida > Dioscoreales > Dioscoreaceae > Trichopus > Trichopus zeylanicus. The sequence continues at coordinate 130,987 of RXID01014395.1, read as the reverse complement.
TTGCAAAGTATGTTAAGGAATTACATGACGTCAACACGAGATAGCTTACGCTTCTGTTGTTTACATGCATCCTTTTTTGTTTTTTTTGTTTTTCTTTCGCATGCATTGGTGCTGGTCAGCTACTAGATTTGTAATTTACATATCAAAAAAACACTTAAAACACTTCCTTGGGAATTCAGCATGCTGTGATCTTGACATAAGTCTATACTCATTCAACAAAACTGAGCTTCATATTGTTCCAGTCAGCTTTACCTTTAATTTCACCTCAGAAGTTGCTTTTGTGTTTGTTATTCCTTTTCTTAATTCAAGTAATCACTTGTCTGTTCTACTCATTTTTTTTATTTTTCTCTCTTTTTTATGCTACTGGGCAGAACAGGTTGATCATCCTATCCTGATGACAGAATGTATATGCAATCCAGTCTCTTCTCGTAGTAAGATGGCAGAATTACTATTTGAAACCTATGGTGTGCCATCAGTTGGTATGAACTTTTGGCCACGCTCCTTTTCTGGATCTCATCAGTCATTGTCGCTTTGCTTTGTGTCCAAACCCACATGTTTGATATCTGACATGGTATTCTAATATCTGGACCACGGTTTGGTAGCTTTTGGCATTGATGCAGCATTTAGCTACAAATACAATCAGCACCTTGGGATTTGTGATCCAGATGGTCTTGTTGTTTGTTTGGGACTAGCAACAAGCCATATCATTCCTGTAATTTTCTCACCTTGAGACTATGGAATTATATATTGTAAGTTGCTTATTTGCCTGCATTGTGGGTCTGATTGGTCAATGCTTGTTATGGGCAAGGGTGGGGCTATTTTTTGCGTAAATGCTGTGTTGATAGAGAAACAGAATGCTGAATGAAAGGAAAATATGATCTAATGCACTGACATTTGATTTAATCAACATTAGATCATGCTTTAATCCTTTTTCCATGGATTTCACTTGAGGTGTAATACATTTTGCATAAGGACCACAATAACTGATACTTTTTGCACAGCATATACCATTAGAACTAGATCATGTTTCAACACCTTGATCTTTAACTTCTGGGACAGCACTTAGATAACATTCAGCCATGCCTCTTTCATTTCTTTTGACTGCTAATGACTTGTTATTTTTTTTTCCAGTTTGTAGAAGGGGAACCTATTGTGGAGGGGTGCTGCAGGACAAATGTTGGTGGTTACCATGTTACTGACTATTTGAAGCAGCTTCTATCACTTAAATATCCACACCACATGTATGTGCATTCCAAAAGGAACTTGAAATTAAGAGAATGTGTTATGCTTTTTGGTCAATGATGTAACTCTTTATATATGGCAATTTCCCAGGTCTAGCATCACCTGGGAGAAGACAGAGGAAATGAAGATGGAACATTGTTATATTGCTTCTGACTATGCACCAGAATTGCAATTATTTCAGGTCAGGATCTTTTCTTGAGAATTCAATGGATTCCCATTGGCAGTTAACTTGTCAAACTGGTAATGGATGACAGTGATTTGACAGCTGATGTTTAGAGAGAGCTCATTGGTTTCATGTAGTTATTAACAGATTGATCTCTGTTTCCAATTATTTATTTCTCTCTTTGGTTTTTTGATTTGAGGGAGTCTTTTAGGCCTTTTAGTTAGGGTAACTGCAAATCTTCATGGGTAAAAAATATGAATCCTGCCAAATTTTTTGCTGTGGCAAGTCCTTGGTGTCGTGAACCTGATACTACTGTATTGGCAGTGTTAGATCCCTTAAATCAAGGAGTTCCATGGTGCCATGAAAACCAATTGAGCGGGAGTTCTTTGCTTTGAATGAAAACCAATTTTCTTGAACTTACCAGTTCAATAGGGGGGTTAGATATCAATCCCAAATATTTGTAGTTTGAATTTAAAGCAAAACTTGGATTAAAAACTGGGCTTAATGGAAGTAGGATTAGCTTGCACACTAGATGCATACACTTAAACATTATCTTGCATGCAAGTTTGTGAAAGAGCTGATGTTCTTTGTAGAAAGGAATGAAGGAAGCTGAAGAGAAAACCAAGTGTTGGCAGCTACCTTGGGTTCCTCCTCCACAAGAAGAGTTACCGTCAGAGGAAGAACTTGCAAGAAAGGCGGCTTTAAAGGAAAAACAATCACAACGACTCCGAGAGATGGCTGCAGCTAAACGGTCTGTAAGAATATTGGAGCTGGAAAATGAACTTCATCGTTTGGAAGATCTACTCCAGCAGCTTGATGAAGTGGAGGAACATGCCATTTTGTCTTTCCTGCCAAACACGGGCTACATCTCCAGAGAGGAAATTGAATCTGCTGTTCTAAAGGTAACACAATCCCTACGAAAAGCTCGGGGTGAGCCAATTGAGATTGAAGAAAAGGTTGATACATCGCCAACTGAAAGATATCCCCTCATTGGGATCCCTGATGACATGCTGACTCCAGATCAGGTGTGCCTTAATGTGCACATATGTTATTGTCTTTTTAATTACTTATTTGCTACCGTTGGTTCCTAGCCACTATTTGAGTTGGAAACTATCAGTTACACTCTTTTGGTATTAAATGCTTAGTAAGGTTGCAAACTTGCTATGGCTGATTACTTGTTGCATTGATAAGCTAGTTGCTCATCACTTTATCATATTGATATTCTACTCCTGCGATATGTGTTTCGTAACATGACACTTCGAGGTCCTAGCTGGCAGGTAAAAGAAAAAAAACGGCAGATTTTCATCAAGAACATGGCAGAGGCCAGGTCACGAGCGAAGCAAAAGCGTGTTGATGAGGAGTTACAAAGAGAGAAGCAAAATCATCAAGATGAAGAAAAACGATTGTGAGTTACTGTTTGTTATTACCTTGAATTTGATTCTCATGTTTCTCATTAGATTCATCATGAGAAAAAGCTTATGGTGGTACATATTGTGCTCCTCTAACCATTTTGGTATATCTTGCTTGCATTGCGCTTATTGGGCCATTTGATTAATCATTCACTGAGCATATTGCTGTGAGATTTCTTAATTTTCCCACTTCCCATGGTTTTGAAATAATATGCATCCTTTTTTCTTCATCAATGTTGATTTTTTTTATACTAAGAAATGCATTTCTTCTTTGCATCTTCAAAAAATTTAATCTCCAACTTTGACACAATACATATTGGTTTGCAGATTGGCTGATCTATCAGCTGGAATTACTAGCATTTCTTTATATGATATGCTGGAATTCCTTTACCATTTTCTATTTGTGCACATGTAGAGAGAACCCAGAGCTATACCTTGAGCAACTACATGCTAAATATAGAGAACTTTCTGAGAAAGTTGAACAGCGAAAGCGACTGAAGACAAATGTTAACCGAACTAATGGCAATCAAAATTCATCTGGGGGTATTGGCCGTGGTGAGAGACTAAATGCTGCTCAAAGGGAAAGGATGCGCCTCTTGACCAGTGCAGCATTTGACAGGGGAAAGGGAGAGGACTCTTTTGGAGCTAGAGATGAAGACTGGCATCTCTACAAACTGATGAGCAAAGATAATGATGATGAAGAAGATGAAGAGGATGAAGCAGAGCTAGCTCGTGTGACATCTAGGCTTCAGGTCAGTTTACTAATTGTGAATCGTTAGACAGCGTTGGTTGCTGTTCCAGCATTATGAGCACAGAGTGTGAATAAGCATTCTGATTGCAAAAAAATCATGTATCATGTCACTGTTTTTCAAGATGCACATTGTTGAAACATGAACTTTATTGTGTACCCTTGTTGTACCCACTCTGCCTCATAATATACTGGATTTAAATTTTGGACCACTATCATTAGTTTACTAAGTTGGGCTTTGGGTTCTCCCACTCATATTGAGTCAAATTTGATCCATTAGATTTTTCTGCAGCTCTAGATGCTACCACTTTTGTTGCTTGCTAATGAGGCTAGTTTTCTTGTGCAGTATTGCCAATTCCTAGCCATTTTATCTAGATTAAGTTATACTCTTAAAATTACATACTGATCATGAAATTTTTTTTTGTTATTTACTTAAGAATGCATCCATTAGTTTGTTGGGAGATCTCCATCTGGATAATATTCTGCACCCAGTGGAATCTCACTTTTGTTCATGTTTTCATTGGCCTTTGCTCAGGACATAGACCCCACATTTGTTGCTAAATCTGATACTACACCTTTTCAAGGAGCGCCAGAGCTTCCAGTATTCCGCCCTCGCACAGCAGAAGACTTCCAGATTGTTCTTGAAGTAGAGCGTTTCCGGTGCCCAGAAATATTATTCCAACCGGCCATGGTTGGGGTTGATCAAGCGGGCCTTGATGAGATGGCAGGGGTCTCATTCCGTAGGCTTTCTGGTGCAGATGATGCTGTCAAGGATAAGATCAGCAATTCAATTCTTCTTACTGGTGGGAGCTCGCTGTTCCCTGGTCTAGTACCTCGCTTGGAAGCTGGGATCAGAAAGTGGCGCCCATACCTTTCTCTGCTAAAGGTAGTGAGGGCATCAGATCCTATTTTAGATGCCTGGAGAGGAGCTGCGGTCTATGCAGCTTCTGTACAGTTTCCTGCCCAGACCTTTAGCAAACAAGATTACCATGAAAAAGGCGAAGATTGGCTGAGGCAATACCAGATCAAGTATACTCTGTAATCACTTGGAGCAAAAAGGGTAGCATGTGAAGAATGTTTTGCCTCTTCCAGGATGTCAAACATGGAATCTAGATAACTTACGAAATCAAGAAACAGCACCACTCATGTAATTTGTCAAATTCAAGTCAATGGAATGATGCTTGTTCTGCATTATGTTGATGTCGCACCAAATACTTTCTCTTGGAAGAACAGGTAGCAGGACAGTCATCCAAATGGTCAAGCTGCACAAGATATCATTCTTTTGTCATCCCTGAAATTATTGATACAATGCAAAAGGATTGGCATGGATGCAGATGAAAGACAAGTATTAGCTTGTTATCCCTGTGCAAACAGGAACAGATGCAGCCACTCCATAATCCATGCTATCCTATGTCGAACGTGACACTTGGAGACAAAAACCAGTGTCACCCACGCACGCCACCATCACCCGTTGGGCTAAATGCCGTTGACCTCTACTGCACTGCTGTCCTGTATCTACATCAAAAGTCAACCCATGTGCCGATGAAAGAGTAGTGGATATGGCTGCAATTGTTACAGCAAAATGATTTTGTAGCAAGCAATTTCAATAAAATTAATCCACAATCAAATGGAAGGAAGAAAAGAAGGATGAGTTGAGGGCAGGAGGAATGCATGGTTAGGTGGAAAGCTTTAATGGCTTTGAGGCCAGTGCTGATCTCTCTAGTGTGGTGGTTGCTTGGTAGGAAAGGGACGCTCAAACTCATAGTGTTCTACTGTACAATGAATCAAAATCTCAACATAGGATTCCTAATCCAACAAAGAAACAAAGAGAGTGCACTGCAGTGGCATTAGGTGCATGGAGCTCAACACACAGGGAAAAAAGAAAGGATGAAGGCATTGGTTGAATTGTCTATCCATTTCTACTTTAGTTGTTAACTCTATGCCTTGGTTGAGAGGTTCACCGTGGGTCAGTTGGTTTTACTCCACTTGAGGCAACTTAGCCCATCAAGACCAAATAAAGAATTCATACATGAAAAAGCTCAAATCAAGATTTATAGAAATGATACTGGAGTACACTTGTCTAGTGATAAATAGTAATCCTTTGTTACATGGGACTCTGTAAACCAAGGTCTTAAATATTGATCAGTTTTAATCAAATATTTTTTAATTTTCTTTGATTAAAATTTAAATTTAAATTTTAAAATATTAAAAAAAATATAAAAAGAGTTTATATACATATATATTTATTAAAATTATTAAATAAATTTTTTCTGATAAAAAATTACTTAAAACATGAAAAAAAATTGTAAAAACCAAGAATTAAATCTAAGTCATCTTGATCCGAGTTCAAAATTTTAACCATTAGACTAATTATGATATATAACAAAGATATAATATATAAATATAAATAATATATTTTTTTAAAATCGAAATTGAAAGTAACAAATTAAAATTAAAATATTTTGATTTCGGTCATGTTTTAAAGCTTTGAATCCAAATCAAGGTGAATCCGGTTCAATTATTGATCTTTATAATTTTTTTATATTTTAAGTAATTTTTTACCCAAAAAAATTATTTAATAATTTTAATAAAAATATATGTATATAGCTCTTTGTCGGTTTGGCCGAGCGTCAAAATCAACCCCAAAACTAATACTTAAAACCTTGCTATAAACCCTTGGCATTGCATGGAAACCTTGCAAGGATAAAAGGTCCTCTACCTCCTCTCCGACTCTTTTCTCCAAGACAATCAATTCTGGAGGAAGAAGTAGGTGAATCTGAATCCAAGATGTTTGATGGGTCAGGCGAAGAGCTTGTGAAGGAGCTCCTCGACAACGAGTCCCTTATCTTTGCGGTCTCGCCTACGAAAGCAGCAGAAGCTGAAGCTGATGCCCACAAAGATGCTGTAATAAACAAGCTCATCTCCACAGTTTACTCCGGCCCAACGATCGGTGACATTGAGAGTGCTCTATCAGTGAGTTTCAGGCATGGCGACCAGGATAGCCGGAGCGGTCCTACACCAGTGTATGCTAGACTAGCCGTTCAAACCTGTGATTTTATGTTCTCCAGGATAGAGTTTCTCATCCTGTTTGATTTGTTATCTTGCAGTGTTTCATTGCTAGAGAAGAGTTTAGGGAAGATGGAGAACAAGTACACACTCAGGATCAAGAGCTGTGGCAATGGACTTGCAGATGATGGCTACAAATGGAGGAAGTATGGGCAAAAATCCATCAAGAACAGCCCTAATCCAAGGTCTTCAACTGATGCTTACTTGATATATTATTTTCTTGAGCTCCTTTTCCACCCTTCTTTCTTAGTCCTAATGTGAAATCTCATTGACTGCTATTTAGATCCATTATATTGTATGAAATTCCAAGATTTTGTAAAGCTTTTTGCTCCAATTGATTCAGTGAACCTTACTGTTTATTGAATGGGAACAATTTGCGTGTGAAACCCGTGGGAAGGCTTTCGGCGCCCAAATTAGAAATTAAGTACTAGCTGAGAAGACAGTTTTGGTAGTCATCAACCAAGAAGTCATATATTTCGTTTCCTTTGATTAGCAAGTGATACAGACTTAAGTATTTATAAACAAAGAATGCATTCAACACAGGGTAATAAGACACACGTCTCTGCCGCCAAATATTTACAAAATGGATAAAAGGAAAAAGATAGGCTAGTGTTCTTTCTGCAGTTGCCAGATGCCATAGAATTTTCAACTCTTCAGCACCAAAAATTCTCACTGACACAGCGAGATCATTCAATGCTGTACAAAAGTTTGATTAATAAAAAGTAGTGGAGTACAAGTGACGCAACTCGAAAGAGGCCACATATTTCTAGTCTTTAATGCTTTGCTTCTCCCTTGATTGCCAAGATCTTACTTGCAAAAAACATATCAATCAACTGCAACGAAGTAGCCACTTGAATTAGATGCAAGACCTTGCCAAACATCAAGACATTGTCAAATTGTCCTGCTTCTGCCTAAGCATTGTGCCATTACATTTAAGGCTGTGTACCTCCTGCCTTGATTTTTTTGGACACGAGCAAAGGCAGCTTTCTTGCACCAATTAAATTCACCAGCAATGCAAAACAAAGCTGCAACTGTTCATTCTCTGTTGCCATGAGAGAGCTGGAATTTAACCATTAACATTCATCAAACCACTGCTAGCCTAAGTTTTCTTCGTCAAGTTCAGGCAATCCTTTTTCTATGTTTCCGTTTGTTTCCCACATGTCATTTAGATTTCTAGCTCTGACATGTAAAAATTCTTCTGTCCATCTGGAAACAGGAGTTATTACAGATGCACCAACCCACGTTGCAATGCGAAGAAGCAGGTTGAGAGGTCAACGGAAGATCCAGAGACACTGATAGTCACCTATGAAGGCCTCCATCTCCACTATGCCTACTCCCATTTCTTCCTGCCGAAACCACAAGGCTACTCTGCCACTGGCCTTCACTTGCTGAAGAAACCAAAGTTCCAAAATGAGTCCAAACAAGTGCAAAGCCATGAGGTCCTGAAAGTGGGGACCGAGAGGCACAACGCAGTATTAATAGAACAGCAGCAGCAACCTGCTTTGATTGGAGAGGATAGAATACAGACTGTGATGGTTGGAGAAGGGAGCCCACAAGGAAGCCTCATGGAAGAAGTAATACCTAGTCAAGTCGTGATTGAAAAGCAAGATGGAAGGCTGGAAGATGCAATGGGGACTCCGGAAGGGCTGTTGGAAGATGTTGTTCCTTTGCTGGTGAGGAACCCTTGCTATTCCGTTTCCACCACCTCTTCAAGCGACCCTTGCTTTTCATCTCAAGCATCTTCACCCTCTTATTCATCCTCCATTTCTGGGTCTCCCTATTCTCCTTACCTTGATCTGGGTGTCCTTTCTAGCATTCTCTGAGATAGAAGAAGTGAAAGTGGATTGTTATATAGCTTTGTAGTTCCCCTTTTTTTTTACTGTGCCACTTTGTGAGTGTTTCCAGCTCTAATTTAAACTATGAGGGGGAAACACAGTTGTCTCTATACTATTTAGATTGCCGAGTGATCAGAAACGATAGTCAGGACATGGAATAAATTCAAGATGCAAATGTAAAGTATATTGAGAGTCCATCTAAATTGTCAATACTACTTATTTCGTGTTGAGGTCTTTGCTCCACCTATGTTCCATGATTGTTCTATGATTCATGATCATATTAGCTACTTCTTTTCTCTAAAATGGCAAATGGTTTCTCTAGAACTACATGTCTGTAAAGTTACCCTCAAGGTTTATAATATATTATCGAACCAAAGAAAGGATGTTGAGTTCAAATATTGTGTCCTGAGGTGTGCAGGCCTGAGATTGTTCTCAAAGAAGGCAGCATCTCCTCAAAACAAGATTTTACATCGATTCAACAGAGATTGTACAAACTCAAGGAAGTAAAATATAAGGAGAAAAAGGTTGACTAGCTAAGGCAGATAAAGATAAACCTGACATAACTTAATTGTGACAATGAAAAATATATTAGTGGCAGAAATTTGTCAAACCCGAGCTCATCATCTCTGATCTGGAAGTGACCATGAATTGACTTGATAAGCATTTAATTGGAGCATTATATGCGAGCCTCGTTGAAATCCTAGTCACTGTTTAGTTTGGAATCATAATTAGGATCAATATTTTTTGATTTTTTTATTTTATAAAATTAATATTATTTATTTTATATCATTATCAAATTAAATAATTATAAAAAATTAAATAATTTTTTAAACCTTAAATTATTATAGGATTAATTTTAATAAAAAAATATTGCTTTATAAAAATAGTTCATTAATCTTAATCTTAATTCTGATTCTAATTCTAAATCAAATAATACCCTAAACTCGAGGTACTTAACTATTACTTGAATCTTGAATCTAGTCAACATTTTGCAAATACTGATCGGTCAAATTTGAACCTTGAAGAAGCTTATATTGCTCTCTTATCTAGTCATTATCACAATATTTTACAAGATAATTTCTTCTCATATACATGGGAGAATTAGAAAAGAACATTAAATTTTATTATAACAAAAATTTAAAAATATATAGAATTATTATAAAATACAAAAATAAAAAATAAGAGATAAAATTATATAAGATGATCTAAAAAGAATTTTTCTATAAAATAATTTCCTCCACATTATTGTAGATTAGTATACAGGTAGGTATCTTGAAAATACAATATTTGATATGAACAGGTGGTTCGTTTTGTACTCCAAATCTATTCGAAAGTCTAAATTATTTAAGATTAATATTGAGAGTATACGAAATAAGTCTATTCGGATGTTAACTATTATTTTGTTATAATTTTTGTGTGTCTTCTCTTATATCAAGACTTATAAGAAGTCTATATTAATTGATTACACATTTATTTATAAAATTATGTCTCCAAATAATGCAGCTTTTCATTAATATACACACCCAATCAAAATAAATATACACATCTGAAAAGACATACCCCTCTGTAATTTTAAATTTAAATAATTTATATATAAATATTATTGGATAATAATATTTTTTATAATAATGTTCCACTTATTATCTAATAATAATAATAGTTAGATATTTTTTAAAATTTTTTATAGTTCTCATAATCTTGAAACTATTACATAAGTATGACCCAAAAGAAATTGTATCAATATGCAATTGATTCTGAGCTCTTCAAATGCTTTGTGTATTGGGTCATGCACTTGTCTCTCCAAGTACTACTTAAGTAGATTCACGAGGGAATGTCATTATTTTTCCCATCTTCGTGGAAAAAACCCTTGTTCCTAAGTATACAACCACCATCATATTTAGTTTAATTTCAACTTTCGCACTTTATTGATATGAGACTAAAGGTCAGTCTCTAGTCACGGGCCCACAATCCATTGACCCATCAAGCCTCATATGGACCTTCAAACAAGATCCGAGAAATCTTTTCATATGCCAAAAATTCAAATATCAAAATATCCAAAACTTACTAGCAACATTAGGTTAAATTCAATATCAAAAATTACATTAATAGCACCAATATTTACTCAAAGGAAATAATAGCTTGATCCTACAAACTTCACCCTTAAATTGAACCAACAATATCACACACAAAATAGGGAAGAAAAGGAAAAAAAAATAAAACCTAAATTCGTGGCTTTTCAATCTAAACATGGGTTAATGAAGAAGAACATCCTCCTCTCCGTCCTAAAGCATGATTTTATAATAAAATTTTTGTAAAAAACCCCCTAAATTTGAGAAATTTATAACTAGGTCCAAAAACTGCCTTTTTTGTGGTTTTCATAATCTCATCATAAAAAAATTTTAATAAAAGAATTCTCAAAATATTTAATATCCATATTTTATCAAACTTTATATCTTTGATATGATCATATTTTTTTCATATATACTTTCAACCACGGTTTTGTTGAATCATAATTAGATATGGTACTTTTCTTACTCTCCATAATGTATATGAAAATTATATTTTATTGCATTTCTAACTCAAGAAATATTTCAATGAGTAATTGTAATAAATAAAAAAATCACAATAGTGATGTTGCATCATTAAAATAGATATCAACACAAACTTATATTTTACAAAATATAAATTCTCCATAAGTATATTATGTTCATATTTGACTAATCAAAATCATTATCAAGTAAATATTGATCGGTCAAAAATTTGACCATCTAAGTGAATAATCTTGATGACTACAGTCAAAAATGGAAATAGATATTAAAAAACTATTAAAAGCAATATATAAACATCACTATGGAAACCCAAAAAAAAAAAGAGTCATTTGGGCCTTATTGTGAAACTTAGTTTACAGGGGGGCTTTTGCAAAATAAAATTAAAAATCCCTTGGCTGATTTTGTTCTGTTTTTGCATAGGCCTTTTTTGTTTTGAGAGCAGAGAGTGGTGGCCAAGATAGGACAAGTCATCTTCCTTGCAATGACGCAACTAGATGGCAATGCACAGTACGACGGTGTGCAGCTTGATGGCGGCATGAGGCTTATAATGAATTTAGATTAATTCTTTCGTTTCCTCTTTCCTTCAACATTGTATTTTAGGTACCATCTAATCTTTTTGAAATCTAAAGGGGAATTATTTGTTATTCTGAATGAGAAGCTATACATTGAGATCTATTATTGCGATGGATTTGATGGTTTTATTTTTATTATTACATTCTTGCTTCGTCTATAGGTTGTGAATATGTTACCTTGGAAGTTGAAATGGATCGTTATTAAAGTTTTCATTATCTTATTGTTTTATTAGTTTTTACAGAATATATGTTAGTTAATCACATTAAAAGGTATCTTTGGAGAGATACATGCTTTTGATAAGGGATCATATTTTATGAGAAAAAAAGGAAAAGATTGACAGTCAACAAGATGCGAACCTAATTTGGTATTGACTTAGGTGTTAAATTTACAAGATCTCATGCTATATTGTTCGCTTCTTATAATACTTGAAATGTATGTTTTATTATGTAATGACTCGAAGGTTAGGTTTAAGTAGTTGATTATTTGACATTAGTAGTTATAATTATTTTCATTCTATGTTTTATGTTCGAGTAAGGAGGCTTGAAATAGTTTCTTTGTACTTGTTTCCTTTCCTCACCAAATAAGCAAATGAATTGACTCTCAATAGTATTAAGTTAACAACCTAACTTTTGAAGTCTTCTATATTTTGATAATCATGAAATATAAATATATGTAGTGTTCTTTATAAGATTTCTTGCCATTTAATATCTTATGTGAGGATTATTTCATATTATATAATATTATTATATTTACTTATTTATAAAACGTGAAAAATCATATAAGTGGTTTGTAAAGTTGTTATTTAGCTTGCAACCTTATTTTGGACTTATGTATCTTGAATTTGAAAAGTCATGCATGAAATTATGAATAAGAATTTTTTAAATTTGTAAATATTCTAGATCTCAATGTTATTATAATTTATATTCGACCTAGTCATCTTCCACTTATATTATTCTAGCCCAATCATTAGACATAATAATGATTTTTATTATGGCCCAAGTATTAGGGATAATAATGATATTTTATTCTAACTCAACCATTAGGGGTAACAATGACCATGTCGATATGTATTTGTATTTTGCAAAAATTAATTTCACTGCTACTCATAAGTATCAAAATAACAATACAGTTATGATAAGATCTATTTTATTTGTAATCTCTAACTTCTATTATGACCATTGGTTTCGAGTGTATCAATTTATATTCAATTTAGGTCATCATTTTGTGTGAGTCCATTGATTCATGTAGGAGACATCAATTATTATTTATTTGATTTGGTTTATAATTTCTCTGTATGTATTCTTGTTGATGAATTTGTAAACAATATTCTTGTTAATTTTGACACTTTTGTGTTTGTGATATTTGATTAAAATTTTGAAAGGATTTGATTTTGCTTGACCTAAATTTTAAAATTATATATATATATATATATATATATATATATATATATATACACACACACACACACACACACACAAAAAAAGTTTTATTGATATGAGATCGTTCATTCTCTTACAAATTCTAATATTAAAGATTAGCTCTGAGAAGGGATATGTAACATTCTACAATAAACTTTTTAGACATTATTTTATGTTAGAGCTATAAGTGATCTTTAAGAATTGATTCATTTATTCTTTAATTTTTAAAATTAGATGTAATTTTTATTTTTGATTATTTAGAAATATGTGATTATTGAATATTCTTAGTATGTGGACTCAATACTTTGAAAATATTGTGATAAAATAATTTAGATTTGTTGACTAGAGTTGTTTATTAAATGATTATAGGCATTAATTGCTATATTATTGTGGAGATTATAGATTTTACTTGATAGAATTTTTATTATAGATTTATAAAATTTGTTAGAAAAATTTATCTTTAATTTACATAAGTTTGGCCTTATATATTTGTTGTGTAAACATATATATAACACCCTTCACGTTTCAATTTCGGAGCATAATAACTTTATTGGTATTAACATCACTCCACATCACCTTTTGAATGATATGAGATAGTTCAGTAAGCATGTTGAATCCCTGAGAGGGGGTGTTGTCATGTTTGTGACTGACAGTAGGATAGTGGATTATGAGGCTAAGGTCCACTATAACTGGAGATTGGTCTTTAATTTCACATCGATAAAATACGAGAATTGAGATTAAACTAAATATGATAATTATTCTAAATCCAACAACGAAGTCTTTTTTTGAAGAGTCGAAAAAAATAAAACTCTGAAGTCCAGTGGACTGATGGGCCACAGCCATTAGGGATAATATTATGGTAGGTCAAAGACATCACAATCACTTGCCTTTTTAAATGAAATTTATTATTTTTATGAGTTTTCACTCGTATTTGATTAGTAGCCTCATTATTTGAAATATGTAATTTGAAACTTTTGATTCTCATATTCATTTTTTTATTAGTGTATGAATTTCATGGAGCTGATGCTTCATGCATTAATAAACTCATTAAAAAATATTAATTATCTCAATAAATTTTGAATAATAAAAATAGTCAATGTATTTTATTAAAAAATAACTTTTATAACCCTTTGATTTCTAAGATATTGTTGGGTGATCATAAATCTGCAAGAAAAAATTTAATACCGTATAAATAAAAAATATTTCTCCATATTCTAAATTTTTTATTTTAATAATAATTAAACATTCGAAGAAAATACCATCTTAGAATTATTATAATAAAAATTTAGGAATATAAAGAATTATTATAAAATATAAGATTAGGTAAGACATCTAAAAGGAATCTTTTTCCATATAATATTTCCTCTACTCAATTGTAGATTGGTATGCAAGAATCTATCTTAAGGATACAATGTCTAATGTGGATAAGTAATTCAATCTATATTTTGTCCCTATTCGAAAGTCCAAATCATTTAAGATCAATATTGAAAATATAATAGAGAAGTTTGTTCAGCTATCAACTATTATTTTGTTATAATTTTTATTCGTCTTCTCTTCTATCAAAACTTGTGAGAAGCCTATATTTATTAATTACATATCTATTTATGAAGTAATACCTCGCATCTCTTTCTATATAGACACACCCAATCAAAATGAAACATACCCCTCTCTTATTTTAATTCCAAATAATTTATATTTAAATATTATTAGATAATAATATTTTTTTTTACAACAAGTTTCATATCAGAAGCATCAAAATTAATGAGCTTGATAAAGTGTTCCTTAACAAGCGTGCTAATTACCCCCCAAAAAGGGAGGGTGCTTTAGCATCCTGGTGGTGTACCCAAAGCTAGAGAGGAAACTGTATCGTGACAGAGAGATAGTAGTTTCAATAATGGAAATGATTAAAAACTTAGGTTTCCCAGATTAACATATGCCAATATAGCAATATCCATCCATCATCTCAATGTTTTATCAAGCACAGAGAATAATAATCGGGTGACATCACACTGCATTGAACTGTTCTGATAATAGAAATTACTGATCAAACAAGCATCAAATGATCTAGAATTCTTCCAAGAATGTATGAAAATGATGGGAGGTTGAGAATTATATATATATGTAATTAACTAGTTCAAGTAGTATCTTTCCAAGTTGTAATTCTCAAGGATTTAAGCTAAACAGAGGAAGCTTTTCTTTTTTATTCCAAAGGGGACCCCCAACAATAAATATGAGAAGTTGATCGTTAACTGATGCTTTCTATCAGTCAAATTAGCAGGCAAATTACAGATGCACCTATTTCATTAATGTCTTGCATAAAATTTTCAAAACCAACGTTTGAATCTTCCACAAAGAGAACCGGGATTCAATGCCTTGCATTTCAAAGAACAGGATAACCAAAGCAAGAGACTGTCATAGTTATGCACAACTAATCACAGCGGTGTATCTGACAGCAAATCTCACAACTTGAATAAAAAAGACAGCACATCTTGCTGCAATCTGAAACTTTCAACGCTGCATTGATGCCTCATGCTCCCTTGCATCTCTTCGGAATCAAAAGCAAAGTATGTCATCTGTAACAAGCAACAATTAAGGTCCACCTTCCAGCAATAACCTAACGTCCTTTCAATGTAATTAATCACCTTTTTAGTGCAATTTTATGATCTTTATATGTAAATATCTACTGTCAACTAGTCTTGGATGTATGCAGTGCAGTTGCAGTTTCTGATTTCTGTAAGTACTAACTTTGAATATTTCAATTGCTCGAGTCGAAATAATGCACGAGAGATCGTATTATGTAGCCAAACATTCATCAAAAAATGCTAATAATGGATCAAAATTCTGGAAAAAAAAGATACCGATGCATGCCTTGGAGAAGAACAAGCTTGATGCCTGCAGCCTGCTAGGTGTTTGTGCTCATGCCCCAATCAAAAAGGGATTGTGGAGTTTGTGAGCCGTTCATCAACTTCAAGAGTGCGAATGTAAAGATTGCACGGCTAAAACTAAAGGCGGTGTTTTCTGCACCGGCTTCAATCTGATCCGTGTATTACCATCCATCGAATCTATACCGTCCATCAGATCCACGAAACAGGCTTGAAACCAGCAAACCCGAATCCGCATCCAACGGCTAGTTTGGGGCTCCAAGGCCCTAACTTTTAAATCCCAATGACCGTTGGAAGCCCTAGCCCAACGCAGTAAAAAAGAAAAAAAAAAAAATCCAATCTTTGGCCACCATCTCCTCCTTGCAATCCAACAGGGAGAAGGATTCGAGGAGGAGAGCAGATCAAGAAGACAAAATCAAGACCATGGATTCGAGGAAGTCGAGGATAAACCTCCCCGCCGGCATGGAAGCTTCTCTGCGTCTCGATCCCGTCCCGACGCACTTCCCGCTGATTCCGAAGCTGTCTTCTCCATTAAAGACGACGTACAGCGATCGGTTCATCCCATGTAGGTCTTCGTCGAGGCTGGAGCACTTCGACTTGGTTGACAAGACATCGCCGGCGAAGGAGGGCGGGAATGAGCTGTACACCAGGCTACTGAGAGCTGAGCTGTTTGGGGACGATTCAGTGCCGTGCTCGCCGGGGCAGGCGTCGCCGATGAGTCCCAATAAGAATATGTTCCGGTTCAAGACGGAGCACTCGGCCCCGAGCTCCCCGTTCTCCGGGTTAGGGTCCGGACAGAATGGGAGTTTGCTTACTGGTGTGTCGACCCCACCGAAGGTACCGAGAAAGATCCCGAAGACGCCACACAAGGTACTGAAGCTAAAGACCTCTTTTTAGTTATTTGTATTAGCAGTACAAAAGAACTAAATTTTGTACGCTATGGAAGTCACTTGATGCTTGTCAATCGTTTAGGAGAAATGTTCTCAGTAGTTGTTTAGATGCTAAGAAAAAATGTGGACTTTGAAAGGCATAGTGGCAGAGAATTGAAACAACTGTAAATGTTCAAAATTGAATTAGGAAGTGGAAAACTATGTTTTAGAAATGATGTGACTTTACAACTTGGTTGATTTATCGCAGGTTTTGGATGCTCCATCACTTCAGGATGATTTCTACCTCAACCTCGTGGATTGGTCTTCACAAAACGTACTTGCTGTTGGACTAGGGACATGTGTTTACCTATGGAGTGCATCAACCAGCAAGGTTCTTGCTACTTGTATCTAGTTTCTACCAAATAAAAAGACACAGATTTCTCTTAAAGATGGATTGATACACTGATGTCTCTTGCTCGTAAGAAAATTGTAGTATAATCTGATGAAAGAAGTTGGTTTGACAGGTGACAAAATTGTGCGACCTGGGGCCTAGAGATGGTGTGTGCTCAGTTCAATGGACTCGAGAGGGCTCCTATCTTGCTATTGGAACTCATCTTGGAGAAGTCCAGGTAAACTGATATAATATTTTATTGAACATAATACAAATCAAATAACTTTACTAAATTTGAGGTATAAAAAATTCTAAATCCTAGCTGCTTATTGAAATGTAAGACGAAATGCATTGCTTACGTTTGGTTTTCTAGTAAAGGAACAAACGAATAGCCAAGATAGAAGAAATATGTTTTTATTTTCTTTATGACGAATCCAAATTGAGCTATTTGAATTTCTACCCCATTTTGAGTCATTCTAAATCCATACTGAGTTGCCATGTGATTATGATGTAAGGTGAAATTAAATAGCTATAGATGTTTGAAATGAGAGTATGCTATATAGCATAACTTGTTCTCACATGAATCCCAAACTGCACTTATTTCCAGTAAGTTCTAGATACTAACCCTTAACGCAATACTGTAGCTTTTGTACTTTTGCTATACCGATAAACATAGCTGAAAATGCTTTTGTGACTGCCAACATGGGGCAAAGTTACTAATGATTGTAATATGCCTGCCAGATATGGAACAGCACTAGATGCAAAAAGATCAGAACAATGAGTGGGCATCAGACCAGGACTGGAGTTCTTGCATGGAGTTCCAGAATTTTATCTTCTGGAAGTAGAGACAAAAATATTCTTCAACATGATATCCGTGTTTCCAATGATTTTATAAGCAAGCTGGTTGGACATAGGTCTGAGGTAAATTTTTCAGTTTTGAGGCATGCTTGTGCTTGTTTATGTGCTTTGTGTACCCAGCTGTAACTTTAGTCCGCTCATGTGTTTTTTTTTAATTTCAGTTTCTGTATATATATCTTGAATAATATCTTAGACAGATTCATCCAAATTCTACATTACATAAAAGAAAATTTATGTCCTTTTGGCAGATATGTGGACTCAAATGGTCTCCTGATGATCGAGAACTTGCATCTGGTGGAAATGACAACCAGGTTGGGTGGTAGTAAGAATAAAAATTTACCTTCTCAAAAATTTCATTGGTACTCAGTAAATTGCTTATCAGCTTCTAATGGTTCGTAAATAAATAAATCTACACAGCTCTTAGTTTGGAACCAGCAGTCTCATAATCCAGTTTTAAAACTTACGGAGCATACAGCTGCTGTAAAAGCCATTGCTTGGTCACCTCATCAGAGTGGCCTTCTTGCATCAGGTGGTGGAACTGCAGATAGGTGCATCCGCTTCTGGAACACATCAAACGGAAATATGCTGAACCACATTGATACTGGGAGCCAGGTGACTTGTTTCCTGTCAATTTAGCAGATTATCATGGAATTTTTTCATTATGTTAGTCTTTAACACAAGTTTTTCTTTAGGTCTGTAACCTATCATGGAGTAAGAATGTGAACGAGCTAGTAAGCACTCATGGGTACTCTCAGAATCAGATTATGGTATGGAAGTATCCATCTCTTACCAAGGCGAGTATTTACATCCTGTTGTATTGTTTATGGCTGATACTTTGTTCTGCCATGCTTTGTTCTGCTTTGCTTCTGTTGTATAGCTTGACTAAACTTGATGTAACAAACAGATGGCTACTCTCACTGGTCACACTCTCCGGGTGCTTTACCTTGCCGTTTCACCTGATGGACAAGTATAGATGCCAAACACTTATTGTTAACTTGCAGAAAAATGCCTTCCTTTTAAGACCTTTGATACTCAACACTATTTGTTTTGCAGACTATAGTAACTGGAGCTGGGGATGAAACCTTGAGATTTTGGAATATCTTCCCTTCTGTGAAAACACAGGTAAAGCACCCACAAGTACAGAAAATTTGCCCTCCTTTATAAGCCGAATTTGCAATTATTTGCCTATCTTTTTCTTGATCAAGGTAATTTTATTGGCAGACTCCTGTTCGTGAGACTGGAATTTGGTCTTTGGCGCGAACCCATCTACGATGATGAGTCCTTGTTTGTGCAGAGCAGAACATATGATTTCATCTTTTTGTAGAGGATCTAACAAAGACAAAAATTGAAGTGAACCACTAACTCCATACTCTAGAGAAGCAAGCAATTTTTCCTGAAATTCTTTTGTGGGGTGTAACTCTAATTTTACTCGCTTGTCTTATCTTGGATTGGTGTACTACTTGTTTATGTTGTGACTGCAAAATAATCAGGAACCACAGTCATATTTGATGTTATTTCTGAGAAGAAAAATACATTGTATGGATCTCAACCTGATTGCTGAGTTAAATTTTACTGATGACAGAAACACATCACGGCAATGTCTTTTTTTTTCCTCTTGGCTTTTTTTTTTATTTGCAAGTCAAATTTTGGTGCCAAGTCCTCATTTTTTTCAGTACATAGAAGTGACATCTAATGAAATGCAAAACATAAATCTCACTGGATGATAACATTCAGGAATCTCTGCTGACAGTAAAAAAATTGAATAAAATCCAACATTTCACAGATGTGCCTCATTTTGACTGAAGATTACATCCTTTCATACAAAATATCTGAATCAACATTTAAATCAATCACGCTCAATCTCAAGCATGACTTCAAAAATAAAACATTGAGTCTAACAAAGCTTGAAATAAAAATTCTTCCACTTCCCAATTTTGAACTGCCCAAGGATCCAAAGTACATCTAGAAAACTAAAGAGCTTTGGCATTCAAGAAATGAAGTTGAACCTTCAGAACACAACTTTATTGACTAAGTTTCTTGTGAACTGCTTAGCAACTTAGGCCTTTCACTTGAGCTGATTCTCGATTGCTTATAAACCTTGGCATATCAGGTAGACCTCTCGTCAGCAAGATTTAGTTACCTTCGCTCTAACATTAACACATTCTTGAATCTCAGCTTGGAGCACTTGGCAAATACGAAAGATTATTCATGTCAAGCTCCGAACCCAAGATTTGTAGGCTCGGATATGTAATAATGCTACACATTTATGAGACTGAAATCCCATAAATATATAATAACAAAATCTTAAACATGTATATATAACAAAGTCCAAAAATTAAACCTATAACTTGCATAAATAATTTGTCAATAAATACAACTATCCATTCTCAAATTTATTAACACAAATTTACATATCCAACGATTACAAAAGTAAATAAACTCAAACTAAACTCTTTTACATCACTGCACGAACTTAGTTGACACTTCATAATATATATTTAATGATCAAATCTGCAATAGAATAAATAATCTCACGTTAAAATAATATTTTCATATGTATACCAGATAATTTTAGTAATCAGTCCTCAACAGAATCAAATTATTTCAAAGATTCAAAATAAATATCACAAATATAATTTTTATTAAAACTCAATAAGGACAAGGTTGCTAAATTTATAAATAAAAACTTATTCAGAAAATCACAAATCGAGTCAAAATAAAATGACTGGTATCTCCTATACGAAATAATGGGCTTACATATAATAGTATTGGAATTCGTAGCGGAAGGTTCACGAATCACCTTATTCTAAAATAACACAAGAAACGAGAAGGAATGCAAGATAAAAGAAAATAATAAGATAAAACAGCGAGAGATCCACTATCAAAAGGCTTTTACAAGAGTCTACAAGAATAATTGTAATTTTTCTTACTCAACTAAACTTTTTACCAAAACTCGGCAACGTTTCTACCTTCAAAGAAAATCTTCAAAAAAACACCATGAAAAACAATTACGAAAAACCACCAATAAATACTAGAAAGACCCACACACAAGAGCCAATACTTTCTTTTTTTCTTTTTCCTCTATTCTCTTTATTCCTCTCTTTCTATTTCTTTCTAATTCAACCTCAATACTACACCACAACTAATCCCCATGTATTATAGTATATTTATAAATTGTTATTGAGTCTGAGTTTTATTCTAATTACAACTCCTAATATTACAAATCAATCATAAACCTAAATCCAATTTTGCATTCCTACTTTAAGTCAAACTTTAATTCGAGTTCGAGACGCCCAAAACTCAACAATCTCTACTTTGTTTTGAACTTGGGTGTGCCACCATCACGAATCTTCAACCGTCATCTCTCATCCAACCCTTACCCTTAGGCTACTAGCTTATTCAACTAATCGTAAAATGCGAACTCGACCCAACCTCAAATTTGCTCTTCATATTTACAGTCTTATACTTTTGAAAGTTTTTCGAATGACTTATGTCTACTACTACAGTAAAAGTAATTCGAGAAAAATATTTATCTCCTATCAAATTACTCTGAATATCATACTTCCTCTTCACTATTGTAGTCATCGAAACTCCAACTATAATGGTGTTCTCTACTAATCGATAAACATTGTCGCACTTTTCTCCTTTCATCAGGATTCTAATACCGCGTGTTAGCTTCATTTTTCCATCTCTTGCTGAATAATTACAGTCTTTTGAGTTCAATACACTAAGTGAAATTAAATTTTTTTGTATCTTGAGGACATACCTCACTCCAGTAAGAATACGAATCGCTCCATCAAATATTTCGATTTTGACTATTCCCACACCAGCGATTTCACAGACAGAATTATCGCCCAACCAAACAGTACCTTTATTCTTATTCTCCTCATAAGAAGTAAATCAGTCTTTCTTGGAATAAATATTATAAGAACTATCAGAATCTAAAAGCCACTTATCAAAAGTGTCGATTTCTCCGGATATTGTAAAAACATTTCTATGCGCACTATTCTAAGAAATATCATATGCTATTGTCATCATTATATTGGAGGACTCTATTTTTCTACGTTCGGGGTAATACCATTTAATATGGTCATACTTCTTACATGAATAACATTGTACATTCGTCTTCAATTTTTATTTGGACCTTTACTTGTCTTCTTCACGTTCTCTTAATTTTCCTCTTTCGTGAGCCACCAATCCTTCACCAAACTCCTTATTAATATTGGAGTTTCTTCTATTAATATTAGAAAAAAAACTAGTTGTCATATCTTACATTTTAAAAGTCTTTTTAACATAAAGAATTTTGATCATAATATGATCGTATGAAACAAGAAAAGACATCAAGAGAATCAGCGTCTTATCGTCCCTTTCAAACATTTCATTAACTTTTAGCAAATCATTAATAATCTCATTGAAGACATTCAACTGATATGATATAGTTGTACCTTCACTCATACACAGTCCGTACAACTATTGTTTCATATAGAACTTATTCGTGAGGCTTTTTGACATATACAACTTCTCAAATTTTGTCCAGATATCCATCGTCGTTTTTTCGTCAATGACATTATACAAAACTTCATTAGTCAGACTTAAAATAATTAAATTCAATACTTTCTAATCTATCTCCTCTCAGTCTTTATCGTATATCTTAACCGGTCTTTTTTCTTTACTATCTAACGTCTTTTGCAGACCTTGATAAATAGGAACCGCCTTCATTTTCTTTTATTATAAGACAAAAATTATATTACCATCAAACTTATTCATCTCGAGTAAAGACTTTATCATTTTACTTGTTTACTTCAAATCTCTGATACCAATTATTGAAATTTACGGCGGAAGGTTTATGAATCACCTTATTCTCAAATAACAAAAAAAAAGAAATAATGCAGAATAAAAGAAAATAATAAGATAAGACAGCGAGATATACACAATCAAAATACTTTATAAGAGTCTATAAGAAAGACTGCAGTCTTTTTTACTCAATTAAATTTTTTCACAAAGTCTTGACAACGCTTCTACCTTCAGAGAAAATCTTCAAGAGGATACCATAATAAACCACTACGATAGACCACTGAAAAGCACTAAAAAGACCCACACACGAGAATCGATACATTCTCTCTTTCTCTTTTTTTTATTTTCTCTATTTTTCTCTAGTTCAATCTCAATACTACACCATAACTAAGTCCTATATATTATAGTATATTTATAAGCTTTTATTGAGTCTGAGTTTTACTATAATTACAACTCCTAATATTACAAATCAATCATAAATTTAAATCCAACTTTGAATTCCTACTTTAACTCAAACTCTAATCCGACTTCAAGACACCCAAAACTCGACACAATGGTAATCTGAAACAAACACAAATTGGCACACTTAAAACCAAGAGCTGTAACAAAAATCAAAGACTACCCATAAATTGGCTATTATCAGAAATGTGTCGTTATTATGATACGTGCGAATGACAGTAAAACCTGCTTCTACAAAATGCAAATACATATCGATATATCCATTGTTATTTCCAATAATTTGGTTAGAACAGAATACTATTGTTATCCCCAATAATTAGGCCAAAATAGAATATTATTATTACTCAATGACTGGATCAGCACAAAATGTCATTATTATTCTCAATGATTGGATTAGAATAGAATGCAAATAGAAGACGACCAAATCAACATAAATTATAATACTGAAATCCAAGAATGTTTACAAATTATATAATTTTTATTGATCATCAATTCATGCATGTCTTTTCAAGTTCAAAATATATGAGTCCAAAATAAGATCAAAAGTTAATTACTTTTACAAATCACATGTATGATTTTCATATTCAAATAGAATAATCCAAATAAATGTCAAAAAATAAATAATTTTTTCATAAATTCATTTCATGTTTTCAAAAAAGCATATATATAATATAAATACAAAACATAATATAATTTTTCAGAAAATCTTCAGATTGTTAATAAGTATTTAGAAAATATATATAGTATATAATCATAGTTTATTCTTATTAAAAAATACAAAGTTATAAAATAAATCGCTACCTTAATATTATCAGTAGTTATTTATTCTCTTACTTGACAAGTAAGTCGCGACTAATGCAAAGGAATTAATTCAAATCTCTTCATTCAAATTTAATTGTATAAAATAAATATAATTATAACTACTAATATCAAATAACATGATTTCAAATATATTAATTCAAATATTACCTTAGTTAACTTATTTTACCTTGTCCTAATATATACTAAAAGTATTATTCAAAATTCGATGAAGAGTATATGTCATAATAGTTTTATCTTAAATTTATATCTAACATACGAACCAATTATAATAACTTGTAATATACATCTATCTTGATATTAAAATCAATGAATATATATCACAATAAACCTAATTTGATCGTACATTTAGTATCACAATAATCTCAAAATTGAAACCCTTAAAATGTATAATTAATCTTCAAATTATGTATATAAGTTTTTATAATTTCAAAATACAATATTAACTTAGATAGAAATATAACACAATAATCTTTTGATCTTATTAACAATAATTTTAATTATATTTGAAAATATGACTTCGAGATACTACATGAATTATGCTAAATTCTAAGCATCAAAATAGCCTTTAAAAACTCACTAACAAAATCATGTTTAATTTAAGATAGTAATAACTTTAATAAGAGCAAAATAGGAAAAAGAAAACATAAATCATAGGATTAAATATGTTGGTACATAAAGATTCTCAAGAATAGGATAAGAATTGATATATGAATAAAATCAAAACTAAAATCTCAAATTTAAAAATATGAAGAATATCAATTAGAGTTTAATTGAGATAAAATGAGATCATTATCTACTTAAAAAGTCCAAAACTTCAAGAAAAAAATAAAATTTTACATAATGTCGAATTTGTCAAGCTTTGCATCGCCAAATCCTAATTGCATCAATTGTAAACTTTTTTTTTCTTTCTCTCAAGCAGCTGCCACCCTCAGATTCGGAAAAATGAAGAGTCCGTGGGATGATGAAAATCATGGCTTTTTAAATGACTATTTTGCAAAAAACCCTCTGAATTTTAAAAATTTACAACTAGGTTTAAAAGTTTTTTTTTGGGCTTTCACAATTTAAAAGATGAATGATAAATGAAAACCAATTGTTTAGAAAAGAAGATTCCACCATTACCAGTTCCATAGTGAGTAAGAAGCAGATCTGGAAAAGGGCCAACCTTGTATGTCTTCACTCTTGATAAACTTTATGACAAGGATTCCACCATGCGGCGGAGCACCATCTTCATTTGTTTGGAGCTCCAAATCACCATTATCAACTGAACCAAGCAATGCAACCTTGCCAACGGCCAATGATAGAGCTCTCATTCCCAGCTCAGATGATAAAGCTGCATCTTTTGTTGTGATTCCAGAAAGAATAAGACAGATGTCTGAGAGTATAACGGAAAAACTCTTCCCTGAAAAAGAGCGTTAATATTTATTCTTTAGATCGGTTTTGCAACATAGTAACTATAAAGAAGAAAATATTTCCTGAAAAATTTTACAAAAGAGCTGGATCAGAAGAAAGGTAATTCTCTAGCCAAAAGGTGCTCCACGGAATGTCAAATAGCTACTATACACACATGAAGCACAATTCATTGAAAAGAAGCCTTGTAAGAATTTAAATGAGGTAATTGTCAAGGTGAAGGTGATCCACTGAAAGATTGCGACAGTGTAGCTAACAACAGCACATTAAGACAGGAAAATTATGAAGGAAGACAGAAGAGAAGATGAGCCTTTATTCTAATTTTCACAAATCAATGCACAAGGTGAGAATAAGGCAGCAGAAGAAATTCTGAATTGTCCACATATATGATGAGAAAATATGCACAAAAATCAAGTAACAATTCTACTCTAATGATCAAAAACGGGCACTCACATGTTAACCTCTTGACATTTATTTAACTACAAAAAACCTGTGAGATTCCAGAGACTTCGAAAAAATAAGAAACTCTAATATGAAATTTCAAACTGCGCTCCATGTCAGATGATCATCTATAGTAAGTTCCTTTAAAGATCAAAATGCTGAAGACAATCCATGTTCCTCCATTTTCCTCTAAAACAGAAAGAGTACCTGAAGCCCCAGGCGCAATCCAGCAGCTAAACGGATACGAAGCCAAAACCAAGTAAGAAATTCTCAAATGGAGGAAAATATGAAACCAGAAGCCGCAAAGAGCGAAGCCTTGAAGCCGGAGCTCCGGCTCGCCGCCGACGAAGACTTCCCTGCTCCATCCGATCAAATTTGATATCTTTCAGGGGGTTGATTTTATTCATCGTTGGTGCGATCATGACCGTCAAATCATTAGATCATTTGAACACGAATCTCTAGGCATAGTTTTCTTTTCGACCAATACACAGCGCTGGCGGCCATAAGTTGCACCGCGGCGCATCTTTGACTCAATCATCTCCTCCTCCTTCGAGGCCAGGACATGCAGCTCTTGTCTCCGTTCAAAAGCGCAACCTTTGAACCCTAGATCCCCACCAATCGGGATCCTCCTCCGTCCGACACCTCGCCGAAGCTATGATCTTCTCCAGGCTCGCCCGCTCCATCTCGCGATGCCCAGAGGTGAGCTTTTTATATCATTTATCTCCGTCTGGTCTCCCTTTGGTTCGGATTGCTCGTGTGTTCATTGGAATCTGCTCTTCAGGGCGTTCGTTTGGGTAGTTCTGGCGCGAGGTATGGGGTTCCGCATGAATCGTTCATCAAGCCGTTGTTTTCTCAGTCTGGCAATGGCGGATTAGGGTTTGTGAGAGGGTACTTGACTTCCATTGGGGCGGGCGAGCCTCTTGGTGGGAGGAGTCTCCTTGGGGATTGGGATTTTCTACTTGCGAACTCTGGATTTCGTCGGTCGTTTTCTAGCGAGTCGCCTAATAAGAAGAGTAAGTTTAGGCATTGAAATTTCAGTTCTTTAGCTATTTTTTTTCATGTTTATTCGATGGGTTTATGCTCATGAACGGATCATTGTTTGAGTTTTTAGAGTATGAGAATTACTACCCGAAGGATAAGAAGGAAATCCCCAAAGGGGATGAGAATAAGAAATCTGAATCGAGAGGTATGCTGTCAAATTGAGTTTCCAAATTTTGTTTTTTTATCGGAAGAAGATTCTCTAATCTAAAATTTGGTTAGTTTATTAACTTATAGTTCGATTTGATCAAGCATCAGAGGCCTAGTTCAATTAGATTTAGGAAATGTGTGTGCTTTATGAAAGTAGCTAATTACTACTTACCCTTCTTCTCCAGAGGAATCAAGCAGTGATGAGCAAGGAGGTTTTCAAGAGAGCTTCATGAAGCAATTTCAGAATGTTCTCGCTCCTCTATTGTTTCTTGGGCTAATGCTTTCATCCTTCTCTGTTGGTTCTTCTGACCAAAAAGAGGTCAGTCTTACTTTTTATTGAAAGCAATTTACATTTGATTATTTGTAATTGTTTAATTATGTTTAATTACATGAGCAACTCGTGTGAGACTGGCTATAGTTGATCAGTCACTTCTCTTCTTTCCTTTTTAGTCTATAGACTTTGTGTCAAATTTTTCGCTAACTGCACTAAAGAAACTAATAGTTTATTAGAAAGTCTGTGAAATCTGTAAATTCTGCATGAGACATTGATATATTTTCACCAAAAATGGTTTTTCTTTCTTTATTCCCTGTGCGTTCAGTTAATTATAGCCACTCAAAGACTATATTATATTCTTTCTAACTTGAGATTTTGTTACACAGATTAGCTTCCAAGAGTTCAAAAATAAGTTGCTAGAACCTGGTCTTGTTGATCACATTGTTGTTTCCAATAAATCTGTTGCAAAAGTTTATGTCAAGAGTTCCCCTCAGTCCATTGGTCAAAACCAGAACAATGAGATGGAGGGATCGACAACACATGTCCCTCCTAGGCATGCTTCAAGCCAGTATAAGTACTATTTCAACATCGGAAGTGTAGAATCATTTGAAGAAAAGCTGGAGGAAGCACAGGAAGTATTGGGAGTAGATCCGCACGATTATGTGCCTGTAACTTATCATTCTGAAGTTATTTGGTACCAGGAATTGTTGAAGTTCGCCCCAACTATTTTCCTTGTAGGACTTATCTACTTCATGGGACGAAGATTACAAGGTGGGTTTAGCATTGGTGGCGGTGCAAAGGGAAACCGTGGTATATTTAACATTGGAAAAGCCCATATAATGAAGATGGACAAAAATTCCAAGAATAAGGTAAACATTCACTATTTATTTTTCACTGCATCCCTTGAATTGCCATAGCATTACCTGGTTTGAAATTTTTTCACACACTTTCTTAGGTTTCTTCGCTGAAACAAAGATATTGAAGCAAAATAGCATATGACCAATGTGCTCTATTTGTCTATTGCATGGCATTTTATATGTATGTTAGCTCATTGGGATCTTGAACCATTGTGGCTCATTATTCTATCCCTTCATTTCTGCTAGATATTTTTTAAAGATGTGGCTGGCTGTGATGAAGCCAAGCAAGAAATCATGGAGTTTGTGCACTTCCTCAAAAATCCAAAAAAGTACGAGGAATTAGGAGCAAAAATTCCCAAGGGTGCTCTTCTTGTTGGCCCTCCTGGCACAGGGAAGACACTTCTTGCAAAAGCAACTGCAGGTGAATCTGGTGTTCCCTTTTTGTCAATATCAGGTTCAGATTTTATGGAGATGTTTGTTGGCGTTGGGCCGTCCAGGGTGAGAAGTTTATTCCAAGAAGCCAGACAGTGTGCACCAAGTATTATTTTTATCGATGAGATTGATGCAATTGGTCGAGCTAGAGGGCGTGGTGGATTCTCTGGTTCAAACGATGAACGTGAAAGCACTTTAAACCAGTTACTTGTAGAGATGGATGGGTTTGG
The DNA here is from genome assembly GCA_005019695.1 of Trichopus zeylanicus subsp. travancoricus. NCBI lineage: Eukaryota > Viridiplantae > Streptophyta > Magnoliopsida > Dioscoreales > Dioscoreaceae > Trichopus > Trichopus zeylanicus. Next base: position 102,080 of record RXID01014395.1, on the reverse strand, counting down.
GACCACATCTGGTGTGGTTGTACTTGCTGGCACAAATAGACCCGACATCTTGGATAAGGCCTTACTGAGGCCTGGGCGTTTTGATCGGCAAATTACAATCGATAAGCCTGATATTAAAGGCCGGGAACAGATATTCCGAATATATCTTAAAAAAATAAAGCTGGATCAGGATCCATCATTTTATTCTGAAAGACTTGCTGCCCTCACTCCTGGATTTGCTGGAGCAGACATTGCCAATGTTTGTAATGAGGCGGCTCTAATTGCAGCAAGAAGTGAGGAAACACAGGTTACAATGCAACATTTTGAGGCCGCTATTGATAGGATAATTGGTGGTTTGGAAAAGAAAAATAAGGTAATTCAATTCAAACATTTGGATTTTAAGACTATTCTTTTGTGCTTTGTTTTTCTTTACCTTCATTTACTGCTTGTATCAATTGCACTTTCTGCGAAGTTCATTTTCTTCCTGATTTATCATCTCACTGTAGGAAAATTTCTGTGTATTGTTTTCTTTCACCATAACTTTCAAATTGAATTTTCTCTGCTGTTTCTCAAATGGAGGCAAAACAGTGTGTTCATTATGGTGTGTTAGAATTAGAATTTATCCTGTATGACATAATCCATACCAGAGCAGAATCGTGGTGGAAGGCACAGGAATTTTGCTCAATAACCACCTGTATAAAATCTAATAAAGTTTATGTGACCTTACATTGTGGCAATGCTGAAACTTGCAAACAAAGAAAAAAATCAAAGCACGGCAGAGAATGTAATATAGTTAAGTCACACTCCCTGTTAAGAAGCCGATTAATTCATGCTTTTGTCCAACCAACAGTGAGAGGAAGATTGATCACAAATAATGTGTTAGACTGAGATAATGTCTTTTAGTCTTTGATAAATTAGAGAATTTGGATTATTGAATTGTTAATGCTTTTCTGTAGTTACATTATGCCTCAGGTATGATGTTAGTCATCAAAATTTGCTTGCCTCATAGTCTTTGCTTATTCTTTCTGCAGGTAATCAGCAAGCTGGAACGAAGGACTGTTGCTTATCATGAATCAGGCCATGCTGTTGCTGGGTGGTTTTTGGAGCATGCTGAGCCACTACTTAAAGTTACAATTGTCCCCCGGGGGACTGCAGCATTGGGCTTTGCTCAGTACGTGCCCAATGAAAACCTTCTTATGACTAAAGAGCAGCTCTTTGACATGACATGCATGACATTAGGTGGCCGTGCATCTGAGCAGGTACTACAATACCCCTTTCATTTTTTTGTGGTGGTTCTTGTCTTAGCCATAGTATCACAATGAAAAATAGAAGTAGCATTGATATCAGACTTTCCTAATATTCAGAATGTAGAACACATGAAAGCATTGATATTTTTGCATCTACCACCCTCCTCTTGCCTCAACTTATTACTATTTCAATTGTAAACTGCTATAAAGATATTGAAATAATTTTCTTCTTTAGCTATGTTGCATTACTGATTGATCAATGTTGGTAAGCCATTTTTTCCAAGTAATGCATAGAATAACTATCAGAATACCTTTGCTTACATTATGATTTGTCCGGTGGCAAAATTTCTACTATGGTCTATGTCCCTGTAAACAACATCTGCTTAACACACTTCTTACTTGTGAACTTAATCATACATGTCTATATACCTGGAAAAAACATTTGGTGTTTTAGAGTTATTCGGACATTTGAAACTCTCTTATTCAACTAGTTTTAGGCTTAATGCAAAATAGAGGTCCAAATTCTAGTAATCATCATGCAAATTCTCTGCTGATTACCAGACATTGACCTTTCTGACTATCGTGTATTAAGATTCTCCAAGGGAGCTCCAACATTGCAAGAGATGTGCAGTTCTACTATAGTTGGTATAAGTTATGAGACTGATATTACCTGATTGGGTTTCCAGGTTTTGCTTGGAAAGATCTCTACTGGAGCTCAAAACGACTTGGAGAAAGTCACCAAGATGACATATGCTCAAGTGGCAGTCTATGGTTTCAGTGACAAAGTGGGGCTCCTGTCCTTTCCCCAGAGAGAAGATTCCTTTGAAATGACCAAACCCTACAGCAGCAAGACTGCTGCCATTATTGACATGGAGGTGAGGGAATGGATTGCCAAAGCCTATGAGAGAACGGTGGAGCTGATCAAGGAGCACAAGGACCATATCTGCCAGATTGCTGAGCTGCTGCTCGAGAAAGAGGTCCTACACCAGGATGACTTGGTTCGTGTGTTAGGAGAGCGCCCATTCAAATATAGTGAGCCAACAAACTACGACAGGTTCAAGCAAGGGTTCCGAGAGGAAGGGGACCATGCCAGCCCAGAAGCCACCAAGGATGGAGTTGTGGAAGATGACGATGCATCATCATCCCTTGACAGGGGAGTTGTGCCAGCTTAGTTTGATTTTGTTCTTGTGCTGTATATTCAAGCATTGATGTTTCCATTTCTGGCTGCCCTCAGTTTAGCTTAATTGTACAAATCAACATCTGCATTTTGAAATTGCCTCAGTGGTGTACAATTTACACACACTCTGTCTGGTGTTTACTGATAATGAGAAAATAATATTGTGATTCAGCATCTGATCTATAACCTTTTTTTTTTTCATATATTGATGGTTTTGGATCAGGATGTCATTGTTCTTGATCTCCTTTCGGATAGACTTAACCTTGATGTGTACATGGAACTCTGATCACTTGTTATAGAATGTTGTGTGCTAATGTCCAGTGATTAAGTTCAACTTGTCACCATAATGTTTTACAGTTGTGTATGTGCAACTGCAAAGAGGAAACAGAGGCCACTCTTTATGTGTGTTTCATTTCTGTCTGCAGCATTGAAAGCACCAGACTCTCTGCATGTTTCATTTCATTTCTGTCTGCTGCAACTTCTTGATTACGAAGGCAAAAGAGTTATATCTGCATGTTCATTTCTGTCTGTGTTTCAATTCTATATGCTACAACTTCTTCACCGAGAAGACAAGCGTTCTCTCCACATGTTATGTGAGCACCTTCCGTAGAGAAAAAGCCTCTGCTTCGGAGGCTATCCTTGACTTTGTGCAACCATAGACAGGAGCAGTCTGATGTTGGAATCTTTAGAGCCGGTAGCATCCAAGGTTCTTTGGCAGAAAAGGGAAAGCAGAAAGAGGACTCTTTATAATGTCACTGTCCATCACGCTCATGTGCGGCAGTGGACAGCATGATCAGCATTCCATACAATATGCTCGACCGCTCTGTATTTATTGCTCATCCTTGGTCTCTTTACCCCAAGTTGACCGCTTAATCTGAAATTGTTATTAGAGTTCTTCTGTCAAAGTAGTGATGCATGAATCCAATTACCGAGCTTTCAAATTATTGGTGGCGGCAGAAGTTAATTCATTCATTCAAAGTGTAATCACTAATTAAACTTCGGCAGTGCTTTCAAGTTGTTCATTTCTTATGCATATGTTCGAGTTAATTATTCTGTTAAGGCTACTAATCCATGTTATTACAAAAAGAAATGACAGGCAAACTATGCGATCAACGCGCAATTGCCTATTAAACTTCTGCAGTGGTTGAAGCTTTTCCCACTCTTTCAGACACGGCGACAAGACTGCTGCACGTTAACATTGCTTATTTCTTATGCAAATTGTTCGAATTAATTATTCTGTCAAGGCTGCTAATCACTGTTATTGCCAAAAAAAAAAAAGACCCTCAAACTGTCTATCAAGCACCAAACTCTGATACCATTGGATACTTTGCATTGCTTTTCAGTTCATGATCTTGATTTGTTGGTTGGCAGGAAAAGGATTAGCTGTACGCACAAAAGCACTAGATATTTATCTTGAACCTCTGTTATGAGTTGGATTAACAACAGAGTTCTGAAGACAAATCCATTTTGAGTGATGACTGTTTGCCAAACATGTGAAGGAAGAGCTCTGGCTTGCTCACCAGATACAGGAAAAGAACAAAGAAGAGCTAGCTGTGAAGCATGACTGCTTGTCTGTACAGTACTCATTAGGCCATCAAGATGTAATTAACAAGTTCATAAACTGGATTAAAATTGTATTTAGCTACTGCCCTTGGAAGACATGCTGCCCAAGTGTGTGGATTTTGCAGGAAAACAATGATTTTGCACATTTCTTTCAAGATGTTGTGATTCTTTCTGATCAAACCAATGGCATCTGAGCTGGATTACTTGCTCAAATCAATCACATATCTGGCTCTTGTATTCCAGAGTTGCCACACCACACAAGCACAGCCATCGCCAGAGTAAGTTGATCTTCAAATTCTGCAATTTTATATCTTTTCAATATATGAATACAAAGAATTCGAGGGGGTAATATGCAATTAGACAAGTTGAATACGAGGCGTTATATGCAAATAAGTCCTTTTCTTAGAAGTCACGAGAATATCATGATAATTCTGGAGAACTGGAGCGCATTCCCCGTACGCAAACACGAGACACCGAGATCGTGCCTTGGCGCCAGCTGTCGAGCCTGCCACGTGTATCATCATTAAGAAGATAATTAACAAATCTGTCTTGGTTGTAACCCCAATTATTGACTGCATTATGTGTTCTTCCTGTCTGTTGAATTACTTTATTGCCCTTCATCATCGAAAGCTAAATTGCAGAGATGTAGTTGGCTCGCTAAGGGCATTTTAGTCATTTTAGGATAAAGGACAACCAGTACATCGGAAGACGGTTGTACCATAATACCCCCGGATTCTAATATTAATATATAATTGATCAATGATTATACATGATTAGGATTTTTTTCAATGGAGAAAATATTTCATGAGATTTCAAAATCAATTTATATTTTACCAATATCAGTTAATTTTATTTTGATTATTTTAATTATTTTTTATTATTTCAAATATTTCGCGATCATAAAATTATTATAATTTTGAAATAATATTTAAAATCGTCTAATTAAAACTTAAAATTTTAATATCAAGTATTAATGAGTTGACACGTATTTCATTGATATGGTTTTTGACCTAATTTGATGTTAATTTAATCCAGAAATTAATTATTTGATTAAAATTAAATACACTAATTAATTGCTGGATCAAAAAGGAGGCAAAGGCTTGCCTATTTAAACCCAAGCACCCAGCCTTCCTCCTTCCCTTTCTCCGCCTTTCCCGTTTCTCTCCTTTCTCCTCTGCATCAAACCTTAAAGCCCTTCTCTTTCCTCTCGTCCTTCTTCTCTGCTCCTTCCCTCGCGCATTACGCTTTCAGGTACTCGTCTCCCCAAGGTCTGCCTCGGCTCATTGAATTTGAGCTTGTAAGGTGGAGGATTTGATGAATTGTTTGAAAGAAGGAGAATATGATGAAATTCTAGTCCTCTTTGAGGACTGAGGCTGTTGAGCCTGTAAAGTGGAGATTATGAACCACACCGAAGGAAAAAAGTTGGGATTTTGATCGTCGCCAAAGAAAAAAGTTGAGATTTTGACGATGGATTCTGTGTTTTTCTTCTTCTGTTATCTTCAGCTTGTTCCTTTCTTTTAAAGAAAGAAAGCGTGAAGATTTTGACGATCTTTTTTCGGTTTGATTTCTCCATTTTCTTTTGTCATTTGAATGGGCGTTTTCATGAGTTTGTTGGCCAAGCTTTTCAGAATTTTCTCATGCCGTCTCTGTAAAAGGAGAGAAGGGCGATGCCGTGATCTATACTCTTAGATTTTCCGTTCTCACGTGTTTCACATTTTGAGCGTCACATAAATTGCTGTTGTATTTTCTTATTTAAAATATCCCACTTGTCGAATTTTCTGAAATTCTCTTGTCTTTTTTGAAGGCTTGTGTTTGATCCGAATGGAATTCGAAGACCGATATGGACCAGTTCAAAGGCCCAAATACGACTGCCTTCTCTTCGGTTTGTGTCTTTATGCTTCAAGATATTTGATTTCTGACTTGCTTGGTGTATTTTTGGACTCTCATTTGTGTGCCTTGTATTCATCTGTAGATCTTGATGATACTCTATATCCTTTGAGTTCTGGCATAGCAGCTGAATGCACCAACAATATCAAAGGTACGTTTCATTTTTCTCCGATCTTTTTGGTTATTACTGAGACTCATCGCATCTTGAATGTGGTTTTTGAGTTACTTGATTTGTTCATTTTCAGATTATATGGTCGAGAAACTTGGGATTGAGGAAAGCAAGATTTCTGTTTTGGGAAATCTGCTCTACAAGAACTATGGGACAACTATGGCTGGTCTGAGGGTAAGATTGAGTTGCTCCTAGTCTCTATTTCATCTGAAAATGCTTCTGCTGATTTTGTTCTCTGGTGTCTATGGCACAGGGCATTGGTTATGAATTCGATCACGATGCTTATCACAGCTTTGTTCATGGAAGATTGCCTTATGAGAGGCTAAAGCCTGATCCAGTTCTCAGGCATCTGTTACTGAGCTTGCCGCTCCGCAAACTTGTAAGATCCCAATGTTAAATCATAAATCATCTCTGTGTTTTATCATGTGAATCTCATCTGATGCTTGACTTTGAAATTGATATGCAGATATTCACAAATGCAGATAAGAACCATGCTGTTAAGGTTCTTAACAAGCTCGGATTGGAAGACTGCTTTGAAGGCATTATATGCTTTGAGACCCTGAATCCACCTCAGAAATCTTCCGACAAGGAAGCCACTGCAAGAGAAATTTTTGACATTGTCAGCTACTTCTCTCGATTGGATGCTGGAGGCGAACTGCCGAAAACTCCAGTTATCTGCAAACCATCCGAAGTTGCTTTTGAGGATGCTCTGATAATTGCTAACCTCAATCCCCAGAGAACTGTAAGATGCCTTTCTCCTTCAATTGTTGCATTGAACCAGAGGCTAAAAACTTGATCCAAGAATTTTACACTGATTACATGTACTGGTGTGCAGATATTCTTTGATGACAGCGTTCGCAACATCCAATCAGCTAAACAAGTCGGTCTCCACACTGTGCTGGTAAATACACAAAAGCCTCATCAGTAGCTGGAATATGACAAATTTCCCTTGTATGTATTGTGCTTTATGATTGTTTGCAATCATTGCACAATAATGCACTGGTTGAAGTACTACTCCACAGTTCTTCTTCATTATCTGCACAATTGTAGGCCCAATTCTTGTATTATAGAGCAATAATAGATTGTCTTGGCTTAGGATTTGTGTTCTATATTTCTCAGTATTTGTCTGATGATTTCTCGCTTGATCTGTGACAGGTGGGAAAATCGCAGAGAGTGAAAGGTGCAGACCATGCATTGGAGAACATTCACAACCTGAGGGAAGCACTGCCTGAGCTGTGGGAAGATGCTGAAAAATCTGAGGATGTTAGGTGTGGCAAGGTTGCAATTGAGACAATTGCTTAATTGTTGATGTAATTGGTCTGAGACAGAATAGGTCATCATGCTATAGAAAATAGCTCTGTAATCCCATCTTCATATTTGCTTCGATTAGTGAATTTATCTCTTTTCTTTCCTGATAAGGGAGGCTGAAAAATTGGAATTTAAATTATCAGGAGATCATTGAAAGCAAAGTGAGAGGTCTAGCAGATAACATCAAATTCATAATAACACCTATGCTTCCACTATTTTCTCTTATATTTCCAAATTTTAGTTTACAATATTTCAAAGTGGATGTGACATCCTACGTTTGTCTTGAAAATTTTCCCGTCTTTATGTGTGAACTTGTCTATTTTCAATTGTCGAGGATCAATAACAAGTGTCTTCCATGTCATGTGCACCACCACAGAAGTGAGAACTTATATAGTTTACTATTGGGAGAGATCTAGAAGAGTATCTTTCATGTTCTATTTAATTTCAATTTGCAATTTGTTAAGAGTTTGTCCTTGCCCTTTCTAGCAATGGCAAATCCATCCAAACAACCCTGTCATTGTCCATTTTTCATTTACTGCCAAGTTACTGTCTGAGTTCATTCAGACTGTAGAAGCTGCAGACATTCTTCCAAACTTTGAAGTTCATCAACCAAACCAACATGGCAATGCAGCTTTGAAGTTTTCTTCTTTTTCTTAATTATAACTTTTTTAAATGAAACTCCATCATACATGATTTTTAGTGATTACTGCCTTCTTCTTCATCTGAATTTCAACTTGTCTAAATGAAACTCCATCATAAATGATTGTTAGTGATTACTGCTCTCTTCTGTTTTGAGGTTCACCTTGTCTATGATGGATTAGTCTATCCTAATCGATGTAATTTTTGCACTGCAACAAGTCATTAGAGAGGAATTGTTTCAACACAATGACTGCTAAGAGTGTTGTGAATCCAAATCTCCGTCAAATAGCAACAAAGAGCCACATAAAAATGGAAGCAGAGAAGCAAGTACATGGTGCCACTGAGAGACTGAAAGTGGCAGACAGGTAAGCATGCATTGCAAGGTTGGATGGCGTTTGGACAGATGAGGGAGAGCACATACATGATTGAAGGTCGAGGCCAGGACCAGATTGTGTCATGGTCATTGACAAGGATTCCCTTTTCAACACTCGTTCGTTCATGTATGGACATCGTTAGGAATGCGATTTGATGTGCTACAGCTAGAAACAGGTGGCTGATGCTGCTGTTTCTTCTTCTCCTTCTCTTCTCGCTTCACAAATGAGGGGACATGTCCTTTCTGGTGGAAGTTTGATCCGGCCAGCCACTGCGATGAATTAGTCTAATATTAAATAATTAAATAAATAAAATTTAATATGCATAGTCAAAAAAATGTTTTTTATTAGTTTAGATTTTTGAGATAATTTAGTGTTTGGGTATCATGATCTTAGTAATTATAATATATATTTTATTTCATTTTAATTCAAAATTTAACTAGTTAATTATAATTAAAATCGCGATTATCCCCAACCAAACAGCCTTCGCCGGAGACTTGGATGGCCATATTTGACTACATTTACTTGAGCCCATGGACCAGTTGGGCTTTCAAGTTGGGCTTTCAGGCCCAAGAAAAATTTTCCGGAATCTCTGTAAGTGTGGAACTTGGTTTCCGAATTTTCCGCTCCACTTCCCTTCCCGCGACCTTCGTCCGGTTTCCAGAAAAATCCAATCTTGCTTCGAGAATCCCATTTCGTCACCTTCCTTCCAGATCGGAGCTCGAGTTCTGTGGCGATGGCATCGTCCTCTCCGACCACCGTGCTCGTCACCGGCGCCGGCGGCAGGACAGGCCAGATCGTGTACGACAAGCTGAAGCAGAGGCTGGACCAGTTCGCAGCGAGAGGCCTGGTCAGGTCGGAGGAGAGCAAGCAGAAGATCGGAGGCGCCGACGACGTCTTTATCGGCGACATACGAGATTCCGATAGTATCGTCCCCGCCGTGCAGGGCGTCGACGCGCTCGTGGTCCTCACCAGCGCCGTGCCCAAGATGAAGCCCGGATTTGATCCAAGCAAGGGCGGCCGCCCGGAGTTCTACTTCGAGGATGGATTGTACCCCGAGCAGGTTGGTGATTCCCTCCATTTCTATTTGAGAAATTGTTTTGGTGAATTAAAGGTTGGATCTTTGGCTTGTTAGGTTGATTGGATTGGGCAGAAGAATCAGATTGATGCTGGTGAGGATTACATATTCGTACTAATCTCGCTTGTTTGTTTGTATAATATTCCCTACCAGTGTTTTGATGATATGACTCCCATTTGTGCGCAGCCAAGGCTGCTGGGGTGAAGCACGTTGTGTTGGTTGGATCGATGGGCGGGACAAATCCTAATCATCCTTTGAACAGCCTTGGCAATGGCAATATATTGGCAAGTTTCTCTCTTTTTTTATGGCATATTGGTTTCTGGAATGAACTGACCAGAAACAAGATTCTCTCTTGTGGATGTTTACAGGTATGGAAGCGTAAAGCGGAGCAGTACTTGGCGGATTCTGGAATTCCATACACTATTATAAGGTACTTTGTTTTTGATGTTTAGAAATAATTTGAGTAGGATTGAGTGTTTATCATGCGGTTGGATTCAAGCCAAATTATTCTGATTCAAAAGGTTGCCATTGTTCTAGAGAATCATCATTGTCAATTGAAATTGGTTGTAGTAAATCTCATTCTATGATCAAATTATAGTGGCAAAAACCAGAATAATATGAACTGTAGAGGAGTTTGGGTATTTGGATGTTATGTAGCTGCAAAATTTGAACACAGTTCATTAACCTGTTTCACAAAACATGCTATGCTATACTTCAGATCAAACTGAAAACAAATATATTGGGTGTCCTTCACAAATGTGATGTAGTCCTATGCTAATGGTAGTTGGAGACAAATATTATTCTGTAGTGTACTGGACAGCAATCATCTAATTATGGGAGGTCCTCAAATTTCTTTGCCAACCCTGTGGGTATTCTAGGGAAATTCTCGGGGTCTATATACATCTCAATGAGTGTTCTTATTGAGTAGAATGCATAACCAGGTATGATTCCCTATAAAGCAAAATTTACAGATGAGCAATATGCGCCATGGACAAATCACACCTTCCAAAGAAATTTCTGGTGTGTAATTTACAACTATCTCATGGAAGACCCTTTTCCTGAATTAATTCTTTTATTTGGACCAGGGCTGGAGGATTACAAGATAAAGAAGGTGGCCTGAGGGAGTTAATTGTTGGCAAAGATGATGAGCTTCTTCAGACTGAAACTAAATTGATCCCCAGGGCAGATGTTGCAGAAGTCTGTGTTCAGGTATGTGTCTATGAACAAGTTAATGATTATGCAGCTCACTTGAATACCAAACTCTATGGACATACCAATCTTCTGATTTTTACACAATTAGAATACCATACATTCCATTACAGGATTAATTACTTCATGTATGCATATGCTCCTGAATTTACAACAACAAAATTGGCACCTTTTATGTTGCTTACAGGCGCTACAGTTTGAGGAGGCAAAGTTCAAGGCCTTTGATCTGGCTTCCAAGCCTGAAGGAGTCGGTACACCGACCAAAGATTTCAAGGCATTCTTCTCACAAATCACTGCTCGTTTCTGAGTTAAATGTACACTTTACTCACCTTGAAATGCTAGAAATAAATATACATTGTTGTACGAGGTTGAATACAATTTACTCGTCAATGGCGAATAATATCTATGATGATACCATTTACTTGTTCTTCTCTTCCGGATGCATTGCTCCAATTAGTTTGCGTCCAATACTAAACTGGAGAGATTTTAAGCTTTTTGAGATATACGTGAACAGATGTGAACAGAAGGTTGTTTGCCGAGTTGAAAGACATGGATAATTATCATAAAAAATCCACTTTCCTTGTACAAGATATAACGACCAAAGTTACAAAACCATTCACGTACAAACATATAGTCAACCTAACAAGAAGATGTTGACCATTAGGTCAAACCCTAGCTCTTGGGAAGATCGGACGGCGGAGGAGGCAGCTTCTGGTTAGATACGCTCCTGTCCGGCACCACCCAGGCCATCTTCAAGCAGCAGCTCGTGTGCACCTCCAGATGACAGTGCATGAGCCACACACCAGGGTTATCGGCAAGGAATCTGATGGCAACCTAGCCGCCCGCTGGCACGCCTACGGTGTCCTTCCCACAGGATCGACAAGGTTGAACTTCGCCGGGTGGCCTTGTCCTACAACAAAGAAGTTGAATCCATGGAGATGAAGCGGGTGACTCTCGGCGCCGAGAATGCTTGTGTCCTGCATGACGAGCTCGACGCTGGTGTTGAACGGGACCACCACCACCTTGGTTCCTTTGCTCACCATGGTGCTTTTCGGAGGAGTCCCGGTGTAGTTGAATCGCACCAGAGGGATGATGGGGAAGTCTGGGGAGTAGACGCCCTTCGACTGCCCGGAGAAGTGGGACTGGAGGAAGGCAGTGGTTGGCATTGCGACGGAGACGTTGTTTACAGTGGCGGCGAAGTTGGTCCCGTTTGGTCCCTGGCAAGTGTGGCTCTTGGGACAGGGGGTTGAGCGGAGGCTGACGGTGAGGAAGAAGCTCCTGTCGACGGTCTGAGGTACATTGGCTGGAAACTCTGCATTTGCAAGGCTGCGAAGCTTGGTCGTGAAGTTTGTGACGAAGCTAGTGTCAATGAGAGCTGGAAGGCTGGGTTTGAAGAGTGGAAGCTTCTTAATGGAAGAAGATGAAGGCAAATGATGAGGAGGATGCTTGTATTCGAGGAGACGGACGACGGTCGAGTTGTCGAACGTTCCTTGCCCGGTGACAAAAGGTCTTGCTTCCACGAAGGAGGTAACATTTGGGTAGTTCAGCCCGGTGATTTTTATCGCAGGGACTGTTTGGATGAATTAGAAAGCCCTAAATTGAGGGTAAAACTCAAATTCTCTAATTTGACTGTTTGGTTCAATTCTGACACAAAAGAATTGATTTTTTTTTTTTTTTTTCGTTTTTAATTCCGGTTTTGAATTTCAAAAATTTTAAGAGGAATTTATCCAATTTTTGAAAATTACAGTGGGACCCACAAATTAAATGATAAACTTATAAAATATTTAAACCATTTTCTATTTTTTTAAAAAAAATTAATTTACATGTTTTTAATTTCAAAATATTTATTTAACTAAAAATAAATTATTTTTTAAAATTATAATTTTAAGTTTATCAAATTATTTAATTTTTTTTAACTGAAATATAATAAACACATCTTGAATTAATTGTATTATATTTTTATAATTCTCGGACCATTTTAATAATTAGATTAATTTTTGAAATAATAAATTATATTTCTAAGAAAATAAGTATTTTACATTTATCGAATTATTTAACAAAAAAATAAATTTAATAAATCCTAAATTAATTGTATTATAATTATAAAATTCTTTATTTTTAGGTCATTTTTAAATTTATATTACTTTTTTAATTAACTTAGTATTTTCTAATATTAATATTTTATTTTATTTTATTTACTTATAAATAAAGTATTTATTTTTAAAAAGTATATATGTTATGTTTATAAATTATATTTATATTTTTTTAGTATTTTATACTAAATGTAATATTAAATTTAATATATATATATTTTACGTTTATTAAATTATTTAACAAAAAATATTAAACAAATCCTAAATTAATTATATTATAATTATAGAATTCTTTATTTTTGAGTCATTTTTAAATTTATATTAATTTTTTAATTAACTTAATATTTTTTAATATTAATATATTATTTTATTTTATATAGTTATAAATAAAATATTAAATTTTATAAAAAATTATTTTGTGTTTATAAATTATATTTATATTTTTTGTATTTTAATCAAAATTTAATATTAAATTTAATATATTTTTTAAAATTGAGAGAATTAATCAATTTCTAACTTCATTCAAAAAATAGTCATCCGAACTCCGGAATTAAACAATTCTAATAATTTTCTCATTTCCTCGGAATTGATAAAATTCATCCAAACAGTCCATATAATGTCTTGCTGACATCAAAATCTTAGCGACTCTGGGCCTTAAATCGTCCGTGTTTTGTAGATATTTGCATAGTTAATTGGCGGATATGTCAAAATTAGAGGAATTTAAGAGTGTTGGGATTCTACCACGAGAGATTCCATGTGTTTCCATGTATCTTTCATTGCATGTGTTCGGACAGCAACAATGAAGCAAACCCATTGAATCAAACAATGCAGTGATTTTCAAGTGGTCCATCTCTGCTGAAAACCCTAATCTTGTTGACCTGTAAATCGCTGTTAATGTGAATAGAAACAAGCGACAGAGAACACTGCAATCCAGTCCACAAACAATTCCATTACTTGCTTCAAATGACATCTACTGTCCATTTCATCCTATGTGGTCTCCCAAAAGTTTTTTTGTCATTTGGCAGATATGAAATCTCGGCTCTTCTGGAGATGCGACTGACAAAGAAATTGGGAAGAATCCTGGAAACTGAATACACACACTCGAAATGGATTGATCCTGCATCGGCTTTGATTTCAGGGTGAAATCAAATCATAGAGATTGAAGATGATCGAGAAGAAGACATTTGAGGAAAGTGCCTCAGCACATCTCATTACATTACAAGCAAGCTCAATCTACAAAAATACAATAATCAGGTAAGTGAAGAAGCTCTCCACAGAATACAACAGATGAAATCTTTTACTGCTTATTGCAAGTCTAAAGCTCAGTTCTAAGCTAAAAAACAACAAGGAACAGTATCTAGCTGTCTGCTGCATTTTCTTCATTGTACAAGTTGAGGCCCAAGCCACCTGTAAGAACACCAGAATCCAACTTCAGATCAGGAATTGCACTCCCAGAAACTCTAAAAAGATACACAGTCGCAGATGGAATTTGAAAGCACCTAATTTGAACTCCAGGAAAACAGGCAACAGACATGCCTCTATCGTCACTCCTATGATAAATTCTTTAGTAGTACTCCTGCAAAGCCCTCCTTGGTTTCCACACGGATAACACATAGGTGATTCGCCCCTTCCAGCCTTGTAATAGCCATCTACTGTCTTCATCGATGATGAAATCCTTATGGTAGAAAGTCTTAACCTTGGTCATTGCTTTCTTTGTTATCTCTGGGTTCAAGGGAAGCTGCTCAAACCCAGCCCTGATGTTCCTAACCTGCCACTGCTTGTAGGTCTCCGGTCGCTCCACCCTTTCCAAGCCTTCACAAGCTATGACATTAAGAACTTGGCGACCAAAGAGTTCCCTCTCGATCAGCACCCTCTGTGGATGCTCCCTGGGCACATTCGTTTCAAGCATATCAAATATTGCAGAGAAGTAGAACAGAGCTTCCCGAAAACGTGTGACGAAGAAGGGAGCATTGAATGTTCCGTTAACATGTGCCTGTATGAACAAATCTGGATTCAACCTCCTTATGGTGTTCAGCACCATATTTCTCGGGCAATCTACTGTCACAGTCTCATCTACCAGACTTTGCAGACGATACATGCAGTTGACAACAAGGAATTCATCTTTCTCAATCCTGATATCTTCTGGTTTGATAGTTTCCCACTTGGCCGCAATTGGATGATACTCAAAGGGAATATTGAAGCTTTTTGCATAATCAGCTAACCGACGGCCCGTTTCTTCCACAAACTCTGCCGGACGGAATCCTGGTTGTGGCCTTTCAATGCCAGTGATACGAAGCTTTGGAGGTCCACCAGGCCGAGAGGCAAGACCTTGCATGAAACATGGCCACTGGAAGCCATAATGAATGCCAAAATCAACAATGTGCACCCTTGCTGCATTCTGAGACATATCTTTGATTGTATGGTTAGCAACAAAATGTGTGAGTCTCTTGAACGGGCATGCTGCAAGATAGAGCTGGTAAGCTCTCAAGACGTCGCTAGCAGACCTCCGCTGTGACATGAATACATTGTAAATCTGGCTCCCTGTGCCTGCCAACCGAGCCTCAAGTCCATTGGCAAAGTAATAAGCCAACCTCTGAGATGCACTGCCATGCGGCGAAGCATGCTGCCTGATCTGCTTCAACAACTCATTCGCACTCCTCCGATCGTCAGTAGACACTACTTGAGCACAATGAATGAGAAGAGTAGTCAGGTCGACCGCCTCCTCCTTCTTCTTGTTCTGCTTCTTCCCTCGCGCCTTGCCACCCGACCCTTTCGAAGACCTATCGTCCTGTGAATTCTTGCTTGCTTCCTTCTCCACCGCTTCTCGCAAAGAACGAATATCTTCCCCACAGTTGTGCTCCTTGCAAAGCAAGACTTGATCAAACATCTCTGTCCGAACATCATCCTCCTTGTATACCGCGGATTGTTTGTTGCTTCTCTGCTCTTCCGGGTCCAAACCCTCGTCGTGAGGATTCTTCCTGCCCCGCGAACCATCCAAGACTAAGAATTTTTCCTCCTCAGCCTTCACTTTGACAAAACTATTCTCATTTTTCTGCTCTCGTGGCAATTGAAAACCATCAAGCTCCAAGTTGATGATCAACTTGTCATCGCTAGGAAGAAATTTGCGCGCTTCCTCAACCCCTTTCATGAAGCTGTCAATGGACACATCCGTCGCCCAACCCATGCTCAGCAGCGACTCCTCCAACCCCTGAACATTACCAAAGCTATTCGTCGAGCTAAAAGAAGACTGAAAAGAGTAATCAATAGGCACAGGGTGAAACCCGGAAGGGTGGCTGCTGCCGTTGCTGTCGGGGCTCTCGGAGTCGGTGTACAGCGGTGGCTGGTCGGGAGAAGGAGGGTACTTCTCGCCGAGAGCATCATAGAGCGACTTCTCGGCGGCAAAGAGGACGGAGGGCTCCGGGTAGATGTCGAGTTTCTCGTCCATGTCCTCGTCCATCAGCATGTTGCTGATGTAGTTAAGGACATTGTCCGGGAACTCCTCCTGCTCCTCGGCGTCCCGGGACGGGCTCGTGCCGGAGAGTTCACCACGGCCATGGTTATGGTCATTGCTCTGGGTGGATTCTGCGGGCAAGAAGTCGAGATCATCGAAGAAGCTGGGATCGACGAAGCTAGGGTTCATGGCCGTCACTGGATCGGCGAAAAACTCGCCGCCGCCGTTCGACACGGCGGCTGATCCGCAGATGGAATCGCACCGGACGCCGGCGTCCATGATCATTTGAGCGAAATTCCGCGAGATTTAGGTATTTTCTGTGGTGGATCTAAAGAGAAATCGATCAAATCTTCGGAAAAAAAAATGGGTAAAAAAGACCAGAAAAATTGGCAGAAAAATCGAGCAAAAACGAAAGGTGAAGACGAGGTCGTACCTCAGGCGAGTGAGTTGGAGGGAGCCGCTCAGCGAGCCGATGAAGAGGCGGCCCAGGCGCATATTAATAGGGATTGGCAGTTTGGCTAAAATAGGATTAATTAATAGTTAATGGGTAATTATTAGATAGTGATTGTGATTTGTCTCTCCTTTTAGTTAGGAAGGTTCTGGGAAAGAGGAGAGGGGAGAACCGGGTATCGCCGGTGGACAGGTGGTCCGCCGCCGACGAATGTACGGTCAACGGAGACACCGGAGACAAAATGAGCCGGAACCGGCAGCTGGTGGTTGAGATTCGCGGTATCATCTGTTACGTTGGCTTGGCTGCCAAGCTTCTTCTACCTCCAGAACCAGACAAGTGGAAAAGTCGACATGACTCGAGATCTGTGCTCATCCGAGAATGAAAAAAAGTTGTGATATTAAATTTTATTTATTTAATTATTTAATATAAAATTGGTTGATACAACTTCGTTCATAAATGATTTCAACATCGAAAACTCTTTAAGGTTTGATTTGTTGGGTTGTCCGTCTGTTGACGTGCATAAGAAGACACTGGAGAGAAAATCGGTGAAAATTATTCCGTGATGGTTACTCTGATATTTAAATTAGTCAAGTTTTCAATAATAGAAGTAACACAAGAGTTTAAATATTAGTTTTTACCTCTTTTCATCGTTCTATTATTTATAATATATTCAAAAATTTAATGTATAAAAATTATGTGATTTAAGGTAACCACTACATGCAAATTTCCTATAATAATTATTATTAATTTCGGATCTTTTGATATTGACTTTCTGAAATAGGTGAGGATTAGATCCCAAAATTATTTGGTATTAGTTATGATTCAGCCGAATTATTCAAAATCGGTCAAAATTTAGCAGGACTCGCTTATAAGTGCCATAGACCTAGAGGTAGATTCGTTATTAACTGAGGACGCTGAGTTTATTTGGGTTCTGTATCAAGATAGGTGTTTTCTACTTCAGATGCATTGGTCCATGACCTAATTTTTAAACTTGGTCCTTATTGATTTTGGATATAGTGAGCTTATCTCGACTAGTAGACTTGAAGGTCGGCCTTTTTTCACTTCAATTGACAACTTTGTTTCACATGAATTCAGATTTATCAAATCAATCCCTGTGGGATGGAGTATAGGGTTGTGCATATGATTCAAAACCGAATCAAAATTTTCGGTTTTAAAAATTCAAAAACCGAACCGAATCGAAATACTATAAAAATCGAACTAAAACCAAACCGAAATATTTCAGTTCGATTCGGTTTAAATCGAAAACCGAAAATTTAAACCGATTTTATTTTTTTCAATTTAAATTTAATTATATTCAAATTAAAATCAAAAACCAAAATCAAAATCAATATTATGTATTTATATATATATATTTTTTCGGTTCGATTCGATTTTTATAATTTTTCAAAATCGAAAAACTGAAACCGAAACTGAATAATTAAATTTTTTTATTTTCTAAAACCGAATCAAAACAAAAATCGAATAAACCGAACTGAATCGATTTTTCAATTTCAGTTCAGTCAATTTATTCGGTTTAAACGGAATACCGCACGGGTCGGCTGGAGTATCGCCAAAATGAATTCATTACTTTTGACATCTAAAATAGGCAATTTTTGTTAATTTCACATTAGTTTGAAAATTATTAGTCGTAAGCTAAAATTAATCACGATGGTCACATGCTTCGCACATGCTTCGCTCACGTTTCTGAGCAGTAGTTCAAAGCCAACGCGCCTAATTGGACTTGGAACAGAAGCTATCGATTGGTATGACGCAGAAAATATTTTGACGCGCTGCAGTGGATCAGCGCGCAATTGGGCCAACGGGTCAAACCATCTGAGTCAGACCTTTTGAACCGAGACCGAATTGCTAGTCCTAAATTAAGGACGATATCTCCACAACTCTAATAACTTCGTTTTATAGTTTACGTCATCTTTTTATTAAATAATAAAAATTTTATTAAGTCAATAAATAATAATTTAATTTCATATCAAATAAATATATATATATAAATACATAGCTCTTGCTCTTATGTGACAGAGAGTTTTCGATCAGAGAGAATCAGTCGGCCGCTGTCCCATTACAAGTCAACTCTAATCGATCGTCTTTCTTCCAAACACCAAACAGCAACTGTGGACCGCTCCGATCTCTACCTACACCCGAACCTCTAATTTGCCAAAAACGCTTTGTGGTGTTCTACAAGGAACAGCTCATCCGGATGCTCGCTTGGTGCACTGCATCCGGACGATCCAACATGGCGGAACCATAAATAGAAAGTTGGACTTTTGGAAAACCACAAAATGATAATAATATATATATATATTATATATTTATTTACTTATAATTAATAAACATTTAAAATTTTTATTAAATTGAGTGTATCCTCGTACGCTGCAGTATCATATTCCTCCTGCAACATGAATTTCGTATTTTTTTTTTATTTGATTAAATAAATGAGGAATATCCGACCGGGAAGATCTCGCACCGGATTTCCAGCTGATCACGTGGGTTGACACGCGACTTCCCTCGGAGCTGCCGTTCACGTGCTTCCCCTTCGGAGATACCCTCGCCGGCAGCCGGGAACATGAAGGCCTGCGTGACACGCCATACGTGCGACGTGGACGTGCATACTTCACTGGCAAGGCCTTCTAGAATCCTCTGGAAGCAAATAGAAACAAAGAGGGGCTGCAAGAATTATTATTTTATTGGTCGTTAATTTGCACGTGGCCCGGCCCACCATTTTGCGTCCGGGTGCATCCCGCAACCGAAACCGCAGGGGACCACCTTCATTCACTGTTGGCCCAGTAGGGCACGCCAAATTAATTAATTAAAAAAAAACACTGCTTTGGGGGTAGAATTTTCAAAAATAAATTAGAGTAAATTTATTTTAAAATAACAAAAATATATATAAAGGTGAAATTGTATATTATCGTATAAAGGTAAATTATTGCAAGAGTTTTCAGCAAAAAAAATCTTGTTTTAATACTATAAATTTATAAAATATTCTCAATTAAAATATTTTTTAAAAAAATTTAATTTTATTTATATTTTATCTAGTAAATTAATATAAAAAACTATTTGCTTTATCTCAATTTTTATGCAGAATCAATTATCTGATATTATAATACTAAAATTTCAACATCCAAATTTATTAAATTAATTATCCGATAATTATAAATGATCATCCAAATCAAAACTAAATAAAAATAATTTAATTTTTAATCTTAATTTAATTGATATAATTGAAATAAATTTTTTTGGATATTTTAATACATATGATTTTTTATAAATTTATATTATAAATAATAATAAAATAAATAATTTTTACAAATTTGTCATAAAACAAGCTATTGTTAGCTCAAAACTCTTATAGTAATTAAGGTAAATTATCATTTTGTCCCTATTTTTATGATTTTTTTTCAAAAGTATAAGGGTAAAATAGTAAATTGGCAAAACTAGGGTTTGACATACCCCCAACACTAACTTCATACTTGTTTAAAAACAAAATGAGGTCAGTAAGGGAAGACGAAAAAAAAAAAAAAAAAAGCAAAATCAAGTTGAGTTTGATTCAAAATCATAATCAAAATCATTCTATTTTGACTAATTTGTTCTTTAAATACTAAAAAAAATCAAATTATTTTTATATTTTTTTAAAAAATAAATTAATATATTAATCTTATATTTATTCATTCAAATCTCAATAAATAATTTACAGGTCTAAAAAAATTTTTAATTATTCATTAACTAAATTAATATTTAAATACTAAAAATTTGATTAGATTTTTTTAAAATTTTGAACTTAATGTTAATTTCGAATCAAACCTGCAAAAAATAATAAGAAGAAGAATAAAATTTAGAAAATAAATAGTGGAGACAAGGAGAAGGACTGCACCCAGTATTGTGCAGCAGTGGGTGGGACAAGACTGAACTGGGTCAAAGAAACGGAAGGTGACGTTGACTTGACTGGGCTTTGACTGGAGTCACCTGCAGCCGCCGGTTACTCCGCCCCAGTTGATAACAAGGTCTGCATACAGTTGATATCCGTTCTGGTTATTGCCCAAGCTTCTCAGTCTCATAGGCTCCGAGGTCAGTTCAGTCGCAACCGTGACCTGGCCCAATCTTTTGTATTGTTTCCCGTAGACCATCGCTGTCTGACGTGTTCTTGACCTGGTGAAGATACTTGGCAAGGTAGACACCCCATCATGCATCCGGTCCCGTAGCTCAGTTGGTTAGAGCGTTGGTCTTATGAGCCGAAGGTCGCGGGTTCGAGCCCCGCCGGGACCAGGATTTTTTTACAAATTTTTTTTTTAAAAAATCTATAAAAACGTAGACTTTTCTAACTTTTACCAGGAAATTTTCCCCAAGAAAAATCATTTTTAAAAAGGATGAAAACCATGTCAATCTCCTATTGTGATGGCAGAGGAGAAATGGAACCATTAATCAGAAAAAAAAAAAAAAAAAACTTCTGATGAGAGGAAATTATTAGCCTTTTCTTTATAATGAGGATGAAGGATGCCCATGAAGTTGAGGTCAAGATGGAAGGGAATGCTTGTAGGGAAAGGGATTACCTTCACTGATGTTCCAACCTCCTCAATCCTGTTGGAGTATAGCTTCACCACTCGAGGGCAAGCCATGGTTTCTCAGTTGCCTCGGATTCGCCTGCAATTCCCCGATCAGGGAAGACTGAAAACATGATCAACAAGAGTAGAAAAAGTATACTTGTTCAGAAAACAGGAAATGCAAAGAAATCTGAAACAAGAGAAGCTTAATGAATGTAACTAAATCAGTCAGGTTCCTATTAGAAACAAGATACAGTAAACGTTGGCCACTGTTACATCTAAACCAAGGGAAGAAGTATCGCAGTATTGCATTGCCCAAGACCGGATATCTATACTTAAATGGTTGGAAATTTGGAGGAAAACAGGTTAGCAGAGAAGCTCGTTGAGTAATATATTGACTCCTGACGTCAAATGCATGTGGAAGAGTCCATAGTTATCTCAAACTCCACAGAAGAAAGAATGAAGAAAGAAAGAAAGGAATTTCCACCATCTGTTGTAATAAACCTTTTAAATTATGTCACACACCTGGAGTTAAAAACTGTGAAAGGCAGTATTTGAAGTTTGCCAAACTACATATGCTCAACTAAGTACAAATCTTGACGCTTGACTGTTGAACGAAAACAGTGTTTACACGAGAAATACTAAGATGAAGAAGAAAAAGCCATAGCTTAGGAGTACCTTAACGTACCCAGACACCGTGTGGATGACCAGGATCAACCTTCATTGAATCTTCAGCAACAAAGCTTTGCTCAGCAAAGGAATGTCAGAACAGCCTAGGGATTTGATAATACAATTACTTATTTTGTATTTTATTAATGGATAAGGACTCTATTTCATTAGCAATACCTTCCAAAAAGCCCTTGGATTGGAAAGCCCTTGACTTTGAACATCATCTGCAGCTGGTCTTCTTACACTACATTCTCAATTCTGATAAGAGTACACCCCAAAGAAAGATTGAAGGTATCCTGCCAAGAGTAACAGTGGTTTGTAGAATGGGTCTGTTTGTGATGGTAGCACACAGAGAAGTAAGAGGCAAACCAAAACAATCTCAATAAACAAAAGATCAACAAATTCAAGGAACAGGATCACAATTAATGGTTTGCAAGATAATGTAAGGCATTGAGCATCACACTGACATCTTGAAAGTGTCTGAGAGCTGCAATCAGAGTTACCAATAAAACCGGAGGTTTTACAGTAAAACACCAGAAAATTAAGTTATCCCATTGAGCATTTGGGTGTGTCTTGTTTCAGAACACTTATCTTCTATCACTTAGCTAATTAGAAAATCAGCAATAGAAGACTTAAGCGTAAAAGGGATTGCAGAATTCCTGTCATTTACCCTGTTCAATACTACTACATAGGCAAGTGAAAGGAGTAGGACATGCTTCTCCCTCTTCAAACATTCAAAGCAATTCTAATTACTGGGTAATCATCGGAATTGTAATGCATAATACACAGCATGATATTTCCGGATTCGCAAAGTACAAAATAATCACTATGATGGAAATGCTGAATAAAACTTGGAAATAATTCATCTGCAGCAACTGCAGAGTAAACAAGATTATCATAATCATAAAGCAATTCCTCTCATTTTTTGGATAATCTAGTGATTACATTCCAGAAATACCTAAAAAACATAATATAAAGCTGAAAATTCAAAATAAAAACACGTCAACCTTTGTATTGAAAAAAAATGGAATGCACGAACTGCACATTTAACCTAATTTGATGCTTCAAACCCTAATTTGACAACATGAAAGGACAAGTCACACCAAAAACTAGAATGGAAGTTTTCTTCAACAACTAAAAGAAGCAGAGGGGAATAGAGAACCCACCGAGCGGTCTGGTTGTTCACGTACTTGTCTTCCATCTCCTGGAACGATGCATCGCGCACCACCGCTCCTCCTCCGCCGTTGGCTTCGCCGGCGGAGAAGACCAATTGCTCCGACGCGGAGAGGGCGTCGGGGACCGTGGAGGCGAAGGGGCTGCTCGTCGCGGCGATCGGGATTTCTTTCCGCTTTGAGCGTGGCGGTAAGCTGTCAAGCTTCCCTTATCCGATTCCAGCAGTTTCCCTCCTTTATTTTTCATTTTTGAAATAGATTTTAAATTTTGCCGCTTGTCCAAGTGTTCGAACTTTTGAACTCTTTTTTGGTTCGGAAATAAATTTTAATAAAAAATAAAGAAAATGTTTGATCATTCTCCATCTTATTTTTAACTAATAAAATCTTCTATGTATTTTTATAACAATTTAAAAAAATATTTATGAATCTGTTTGATAAGAAATGATGGCGAGAAAATTACCATACATAATTTTTTTTAAATTACTGAAAATGAATAAGCTCAGTAGTAAAAATTCAAACCTAAAAAAATTGGTGGCTAGCAACATGATAATCACATGGTGATCAAGCTGCTAATCCCTTGCTACATCATTAAGAGTGAGAACTGAAATTTTACAGAGATCACAAAGGAAATAAACTCATCTTGTGTCAATTTCATAGCTGCTACACAGCTACAAAAGTTAACCAGTTCTGATGAAGCATGAGTCTCCAACAACAATTAGAGACAATAATACCGCACCATTTCAAGCCAGTAGTTTCTTCCCTATGTATGAGTGGCCAGACAAGCTGAGCTATACAAGCAAGTGCAACCATAACTTGCAGAAATTAAATAACTAATACATGATAAAATAGCCCTAAAAACATCTATCAACTTCACATGGAGGATGTCTGGGTAGGATGCACAACATTGCGAACCGATTACATCATTCAGCAGACAGATCACCATATTGCCATGGGTTGAATTCAATAGAGTTGATGCCAACCTCCTCAACGACATCCAAGCTATCAATTGTCATCCTATGCTCATTATATTTGCCATTGTACTCGTATACCTCCAAATCACCCCAAGGTGTAGGTGAAATTTGTCCACTCGCGTTAAACCATCTCGGAGTAAAAGTGTGTCCCTTCGCTTCTCGGTTTCTTTTTTCTGCTCTCTGCCATTCCTCCAAGCTGAAAAGCCACAATCAGGATCAGTACAAGGAGGAGAAATTAGAACCCACATGCTATTTTACACATTCAAATTATTAAAAACTATGGATATTTCATCACATGAATTCTTCACCTGCTCTTTTCTGTGCCAGATTTAGACATGTCTCCCTTCTCAAGAGCATATCTATCAGGCCGCAGTCGAGAATCTGATGCCAATAACTTTTTGGGAGCAGTCTCAAAGCTGTTAATTTTGTGTGCAAAATATGTGTACTGGTACTTGTCATTTTCTGGAGTCACAGCAACTCTCCAGACCTGGTACAAAACCAACAAAAAGAAGCACCTCTTCAATTGTTTCGACTAAACTACCAACCCCACTAGTGAATTGCCAAAAGGGTAGAGTTTCAAGAAAATTAAACCTGTTGCATATTTGATAATCCAACCCTTGTGATACATTTGACTTGAGACCAGATAACACAATGAAAACCAAGTTCATCATCGACTTAAACAAGCGGAAAATCTTTTTTTTGGCACTATCGGATTCATAACAATCCTAAATTATATGGAGGAGATTCAATAGCAAGTTGCATTTCTGAAAAGAGAGGTGAGAACATGCTGAAGCATCATGATATCATCAACACACCAGTGAAAGAGGTTTATAACAAAATTCAACAATGCAAAGCATATGAAAAGTAAAATGTGGTACAAGAGAAAATGAAACAAAGGATTATAGAAATGGACCTCTTTCAGTAATGTTCCTGGTAGGGGTTCCCCATCCTGATCACAAGGTTGGCAACTCATTGACTCATTCCACTTGCCGGTGATCAGTATTTTTGGTTCTTCTTCTGCATTATATACATATCCATCTACTTCATATCGACCAGCCCTGCCACCAACAACAGCTTCTCATAGAACAGGACAGAACAACTATAAAGCTGATAAAGAATACAATGCAGTAGTATGATGTTAATTGACCTTGCTAATCATTAAGTCAAAAGAAAATCCTTCACGGTCTAGCGAGGGTCTACACCTGTCTAATACTAGAAACAAAATGGTATAATCTACTGAGCTGCAGTACACAACAATTCAACCAAGAAGGATGGGAAAGCCAAATATTACAAAATAAGCTACTTGGATCAGTTATCATGTCTGATTGAGCTCCTAACATCCCAATTTTTAGTGCACAGGTGCCACCATATTAGGAATATTTGGTAAACCAAGAGAACATAAATATTTCAGCACCCAGATATGTGATAAAAAAATAAACAACCATTAACATACCCAAACCAGCCACATGGTTGAAAATAAAGCAAAACTTTGTCTCCAGTTGTCAAATTTGTCATAACCATCTCCCCAAGTGAATCAATCCACGTACGTCCAAATATAAGGTTGTTAACCTTTGTAGGAGGGGGCACCAGTTCCAAGACTACACCAGCCTTTTTAAGGGTTACCCTTGTCCTGCACCATCATAATAGAGTTCAAGCAATGGTTAGAACTTTATCACTGCAATATGCCAAGGTTTTAAATCTCAGTCATAATGTTTCAGTTTCAGTTGGTTTGAAACACAAAAGGACCAAGTTTCAGCCCCAATTGTCCACCGTATTTAACTCTCATTAGCCATTATCAATGCTTACCGGCCAGGCAAACACCATTGAAGCTGAAACAATTTGGCTTTGGACCCCTCTGGAACCAAAACCAAGACCAGGATTTTAAACCTTCTAAACGTACGCTACTAGTGGTCACAGAGAAGAACTCTCTCATCGAGCATAGCATCTAATAACTTAATTTTAAATAATGCAGAAGTAGACAAGATGCACTTAAAAATAACAAGCGAACATACAGTGCTATGTCTTTTCTGCACATGCATCTGATGGGAAGACTCACCTTCCAACAGGATATATATCTACTGAGTTGCCAAGAAACTTGGTTTTCACTTTGGAGGTAATGTCATAGATGAAGTGCTCATTCTCAGCATGTCCTGCACTCATTGGAGGATGATGGCTAACCTGAAAAAAAAGCAATACTTATAGATACAAGTTTATCGGCAAAATAGGTGACAGAATACTCTCAGAAAATCAACAAAATGGGAGAAATCAAGAAAATGGAGGCAGTCATAGAAACTATGGAGCAACAGTTGTTTGTTTTTCACACTTTCAACAGTTGGACACAAAGCAATACCACGATAACAAAGAGAAAAAATGCAATATGGAGAAGCAGCATAATTAACCTGCTCTGCAATGAATGTAATCCCATTATGATTAACCATTTCGTATGTCTCTCCAAGGATTGGATTGAAGGGCTTCCATGTCCGCTGATAGGCAGAATAAACAGAAACTGCCCATGAAGCTACAAGAATAAAAATTTAAATTACAAAAACAGTAAAGCATATGGAACACATAATGAGCAAAATAATAAGGGCTCGTTTGGTAACGGGTCAAGATCAAGATCAAGGTCGAGACTAGCAAACTACTTTTCTAAATTAATGTTTTTATCAAAATTAACCCTACAATAATTTAAAGTTTGAAAAACTAATTAATTTTTAATAATAATTTAATTTAATAATAGCGTAAAATAATTAATATTAATTTTTTAGAAAAAATTTCAAAAATTGCTGACCCTGACCCTGACCCCGACCCCGAACTAAATGGCCCCTAAGATACACTTACAGGCATAGGCCAACCGCATGTAAGGATCCGCACATTCATCTGCCAGATCTAGCAAATGTGCATATTCCATTAACTGTGGCACAGTTACAGAGCTCATTAGGTTTGTGCAATGTGCATCAGTGCATAATACAACAAGAAATACTGGCACGGATGAACTGTCAGGACACGAGTATCAGCTTTGGCAGAAGAACAAGGAATACCGAGGCTAGGATTCTGCTATGGAGTCATATTGTTATTCCTAAATTACACCTGCTCTTTTGGACTGAACTCATTATGGAGCCCGTTTGCTCTTTACAACAACACCCCTGATCCTACTGCCTACTTTTTACCATAGAAAGAACACAGGAAGCACAGACCTCTGCCATTTTCTGAAGCATTGTCATTGGCTCAAATATTATGACAGGAAGTGTCACTAGTGATGTAACATCAGCTCCTATGTACTTGTTCATCATCTTCCAATAGGTATCACGATCCTGCCCAACAAAGCAAGAAAGTTACCAAAAAAAAAAAAAAGGATGTAAAACCAGAACAATATTTTAAGATGCTTAGCAATCAGTGTCAAAAGAAACATGAAACATTTTTGAAGGAAGACAAACCTCTTGCTTCCACCTTCCTTTCTGAGCTTCTGCCTCGGCATCTTCTGTTCCTCCTTCAGGGTTGATCACTTCTAGTCCCTCGTAACCCAATAACCTGAAACAACAACAATCAAGTTCTGCTATTTTAACAACTTGCAACTCCCATGTCAACTTTTATCTCAACACATAGAAAAACAGAAAATTTACTCGGCAAGACATAAAACACTTGCATTCTTGCTTAAATTCTTTAATTTATTTTTGCTATCATAAAAGTTGCATATTTTGCCAAGGAACACTGAATTTTATCATCCAGAAACATTATTCCCATCAACAACAACAACTCACTACGTGGATCTAGAACAGGAAACTGATTCAACCATTGCAGAATTGGATAAGCATTTTTCTAAAACGTAATTATTTCCACCAGGAAAAAAAAATCATAGACAGCATGCAATTTTATCAACAAAATCGTCAAAACATTGGTGTAGGACCATCGAATAATTGCTGAAATTAAAAAGGTCCTCTTTCGATTGAACCCCGACAAAGATCACCAAATTGGAACATAATTACACAACACAAAACCACAAAAAAAAAAACCGAAAAGGGCTCAGAAATGCGATAATTCAAATCAAAAGCGACGAAGAACAGAGAATCCAAGAGATCCAGAGCGGATCCATACCCGTTGACCGATTTCTGCACCGCACTGCTCCAGCTCCAGACGCTCGACGTGATCGCGGAGAACAACCCCCCGCTGCTCGCCGGCTTATCGTCCTTAGAAGCCATCCGCTACAAAACCGAAACTAGAGCTTTCACCACCACAATCAAACTCAAATCCCTCGCAAGATCTCTCCCGATCGAAGCCCCAATTGCAGAAAATTTATATACCCGAAGAAAAAGCGATCAAAAACGCGTTCCAAAACGAAGATTATTCTTCGATCGAGAGAAGAAAATCGGCGCAAGGAGATATTTTTTCGAGAAAGTTTGGCGCTTCCGCGGCTTCGATGTCGGCCGGGGATTTTTGCGGACGAAGAAAATCGAAGGTAGGCACGCGTTCCTGCGGAGCAGTGTAATCTAAACGTGGTCCAGCAGTACGGCGCTCTCGTGTGGCGCGGTCTCTAACGTGGTTCTGGCGGAGAAGTAGGTTCCAGGTCGGTTTGGTGGATTGGGTTCGCACGATTCATTTGAACTCGCGAGCTGAATCGTGCTGAGCTCAATCTAATCAACCTCCCATCAAACCAAGCTCGAACTAAGCATGTGTGCAATCAAAATGAGCTTAAACTTAAATCAACTTGCTCAAATTAGGCTCGTTTACATCCATAAATGTGACAATATAAACTTGATGTACAATTGCTACAAACCTGTTTGTGAGTAGTATCTTGTTTAAACAAAATTAACCCACTGAATTGAACCAAAAGCATTGCCAATAATCTAAAATGAGTGCTACACTTGAGAAGCATGATATTCGATGATATTAGTGATTTTAGTGAAAACCATCTAATAATAATATAGTGAATTCTCAAATCGATTTAATCAAGATTTAATAAATTTGTCTAAAATTAAATTCAAGAAGAATCACTTATGAAGAGATAATTATATTTTAGAGAGATAATTATACAAAAACTCTTAAAAATCAATGATATTATTTTTAATATGCATATTTTATTAAGGTACAAATAAGAGATATCTCTAACTCTTTTATGAGTGCTTTGAGTCTCTGAATTTTATTATTATTATTTTTTCTCAAAAAGGATACTGACTTAACTATCGGAGGAGTCGTCGCACTCTAATGGCTTAGCAAATCCAATCTCAAAAAATCTCCCAATTTAAAATTGATAACGAGTTTGATTTCATGAACAACATCAATACATATTTTTGTTAGCACTTTAAATAAGTGTTGGCAATAGTTATTATTGTCGATACACCATAAGTAATATTTTTCAACATTAGTAATAATGAAATATTACCAATGTTTCTCCATAAGTGCCAATAATAATTATTATTGTCAACGCTTTTAATAAATGCCAACAGTATCTTCATTGATCATTTTTAGAGTTTTAAAGTTTTTTTTCTGACTTTTAATAAAGCACCGAGAAAAAAAATTTTCAACCTATAGACAAATACTGCACATGTACATAATTAAACCTATTACAATATATAATTTGTTCATGACAACAAACACACTCATATATTATAATATATAATCATTCTTTATAATGTTTAAATTTATTGATTAAAACATAACTAATGGATCCATTGTAACAATCATTTACCAACAAATTAAATTTAATAATCAAATATAATAAAAATAAGTCATATATATATTCAATTCCACGAGGAAAAACTCACACACAATAATTGTAAGAAAGAAAATATCACTCTTGACTGGAGCTTTATGAAGGATAATTTTTCATAAGATGTCTTCTCATGTAGTTTTGAATCCCTATAGAGTTCAAATTCATATGCATCAAATTAAAAAAAAAAAAACATTATGATATTTTGTTAACACATCAAGTTTGATTAAATCGAGTTGAAATATCTGTTTTGTGTTTCCTCTTTTATACATCTTCATGTGTTCCAACCATCTTGGTTTTCCTTGTGACTAAATCTCCCTCTCCCTTCTCATGTCCCCTCTTCCATACCTCTCCTCGTGTGCCCTTCCCAATATCTAACTCTGATATCCCTCCTCGTGTCTAAACCTCCATGTCTCTCTTTATATCTCTACATCCATGTCTTTTTTGTATCCTTCGTTATGTCTAAACTCTTGTATCCTTTACTCTATTTAAATATTTCCATGCTTTCTTTTGCACCCACCCCTCTTCATTCGTTGTATGCGGTAAAAATGGAGATTATAATTTCATTCAAATATATGTATACATTGAACTACTATCCACAAACCAAATTGAAGAATTTAGTAGGAAATCACATCATTGCATGTTGTTAATCCAAATATGTGGGAAGCCTTCCACAAAACATGAATGAAAATGATGAAGATTTGAATAAGTTGGGAGCTTTTTCTTGGTGTCGGCAACAAGGGGAGTAAAATCATAGCTTGTATTGCTTGATGTTTACTCTGTATATTTCTACCTTGCAAATGTCCCACATTATCCATAGATCCTGTTAAAAAATTGCATTTCGCAATTTGCATATTATTTTATTTTGTTTTTACAATATTATTTGGATTTATTAAAATTTAAGCGATGGTTTATGATTTTGCCCCCGACAGAATGCTATATTTGATCTAAATCTATGTTTTCCTTGAACAAGGACCTGGGCTTTTCCCTCCACTATTCAGCAGCACGTAAGCACAGGCCGCAGAGCCGCAGAGCAAACATGCTTCTCCCTCCTCCAGTCCTGCAACCCAAAGCTCCTCCAGGTCCAGGCCGCACAGCCATGGTCGAGCGGGGATTGGCGTTCGTCCAAGCAATGCCGATAAAGCCAAACACAAGTCATCTGGCGAACGCCCATTGCTGCTTGCAAGCTTGAACTCAGAGTGAGCATCGCAAGACAGCTCATAGAAACGGAGCCCATGCATGAGTCGAACTTCGATTTACTATCGAACGTGTACGCATTGACATGCCGCTGGGAGAAGAGGTTGGAGATCAGGAAGGAGATGAGCGATCGGGGATTCAGGGAGGTCACGGATCGCAGTTCTCTAGAGCTGAACGGCTAGATTTACGAGTTCATAGCCGGAGATGAGTTCCATTCCAAATACGAAGGAAGTGTTCGAGACGGTGGAGGAGATGGGGAGGGAGCTGCGGCGGGAGGGGTGCTTCCCGGCGAAGGCGGAGATGTTGCTGGACATTGACGAGGAGGACTGCGAGAAGCTGGCCATTCATGATATAAATTAGTTTAAATAATTGCCTATTTCATTGAATTTAGACCTAAACTAATTTCATTAAAGGCATAACTACTATTACTATAAATCGGATTCGGATCAGAGCAAAACCGGGTCCCAACCCGACTCGATTCCCCTGCTGCCCGGTCGCAGGGAAGAAGGGATCAGAGAAATCGAAGAAAAAGGAAATTAAAAATCTCTCCCTTAAACCCTAGAAGCTCCCCTTTCTCTCCCAAAGCCGTAGACCCCAAAATCTCTCGTCTTGAGCTTCTTTCAGCAAACCATGGGAGCCCTAGCTCCCCTGATCAAGTGGACCATGGAAGACGATCTCCTGCTGAAGAACGCCGTCGAGGTATTCCCCCCTCTTTCCCGGCTACTTTTCGATGAATTTTTCCTGTAACCCTGTGACGATTTGGTTCTAAATCCCGAGATATTACCTTCATTGCAATCTGCTCTTTTGCTAGCTCGCGAATATAGCATCAAAATGAGATTTTCTTGATTTTTGTTCAGCAAATTGAGCACTGCTCTAGAGAAATATGCAATGCGCTATGTAAATTTTCTTCGTTTACATGGTTTTTTCTTCAGATATCCATCAATTACTTCTTCTGTACTAGTTTGGATGGATCAGACAGCATTTCTTTTTTCTTGTCTTGCATCTGAATAGGCTGGTGCTTCCTTGGAGTCGCTGGCTAAAGGTGCTGTCTGCTTTTCTCGCCGGTATACTATCAAGGAATTGCAAGACCGATGGCGTGCGCTTCTCTGTGACTTGGATACCTCGATAGAAGCATCTGCTAGATTGATTGAAGTTGAGATCGAACTATCTGTTTCGAATGCTTCAAAAACTAACCGTGTGTCCAGCTCCAAAGGCAAGGAAAACCCTGGAAAAAGGAAAGGTGATACCGTTAAAAACCAGTACTATGCCATGCGAAAAAGAATTTGCAGTGAGCCTCAAAGTTCCGCTGATTTGGGTTTTCTGCAGCCAACTCCATTTGATTATGCTAACAATGACCTGGGGTGTGAACAGCACATGGCACCTCATACTTCAGATGCGTTTAATAATTGTGTTAGTTCCAAAACTCAAGAAAATTATCTAGGGCACTATGAACATCTCAGTGCAGAATCTGACCATTTTCAGCATGTGTGGCCTGACGTGGGAATTATTGATTCTGTTGCTGATGTAGCTCATATGGACTCTGTTGGCGATGATTTTCCAGATAATGATTGTATCATTCAGTATACAGAAAATATTATCCCATCAGTTAACAGATCAGAAGGTGGGAATACTCAGGAACCTTTTGATGACTTTGCACACAATGATATGCATCAGAGTGAGGTAGTGCATATAAATTGTGCAAATACCTGTGAAGGTGCACATGAAATTGGACCACCAGAAACATTCCCAAGCAAAGACATGTATGGCGATGATGATATAAAAACAGGGAAATTGCCTGTTTTTGATCACAGTATTGGTCATCAGGGACAGCGAGTTCCAGAATTTAGTCATTCACCTAATCAACCTGGATGTTCTTCTGCTTATCCAGGCCATCCTCTATGGGGGACAATTGATGTCGTTTCTGTGCAAAATATTTCAATCAGTGACCAAGGGGCAAGTGCATTTCATGATGGCAATAATATGAAGGAAATGTGTGACCACCAAGGAGAAAGCACATTGCTTGATGTTGATAATCTCAGGGAAATACATGACAGCCATGGTGCTGCACTGCTTGATGCCGATCACATCACTAGAACTCATTCCCCAGGACGTCATGTTTCTGTCTTGGAAACAGAGCTACCTGATGGAATCCCTAATGATGCATTAGATGGTTCAAAAATAATTGCAGAAAATAACTATGTGGACATTTCTAGCTCATATATGAACTTTACAGATGATGAACTCCTTTTGATCAATGTGGATGACAAGGACATTGCTGATAGAACTAGCCTTAACAGTTTGAATTCCATTCTGTTGAGTTCCCCAAGTGATGTACGCCAAGATGATGCATGTAACTCAAGTGAACTTGGTGCAATGGAGACTGTCAATGCTTGCCCTACAACTCAATATGGTACATGTCAAGGAAGTAGCCAACACATTTCAGGTGTCGATGAACCCTCTAGCTCACTGAAGGCATACGATAATGCAGGATCTCTTGAAGGAATTATGGTCTGTGTATTGAACATGGAGGATCCAGAAATCCCATGCAATGATGATGTTTTTCCACTAGCTCAGTTTCTTTCATCATCTCCTTTTGAGATGGATTGCAGTCCTACTGAAAAACCTGGGTCCATGTTTTCTTCCAGTAATGTCTTATTTACTGATGAAAAGACTTCCATACAACCTTTTGCATCCTCTATGAACACAGAATTTCCAAATGCAGGTCTAGTGCATCCATCCGATGGTTTTATGACCGAATGCAAGTCAATTGAGGGTGAGTCCAGACCTGGAATTTCTAGACATGCTGGTATTGGCCTTGGTGATCCAAATTCTTGCAGTAGACCCTTACAATCAGGTTCAATCCTTGCCAAGAAGCAAGAAACCACAGTTAAAAGTTTTGGGAAACATATCAGTTTTGAAGCTTATTTAGAGAAGACCATTCAAATGTCTGACCTTGCCAATCACTGTTCCTTGAATATAGCTGATAATTGTCAGGTGGTAGATATACAAGATACACATGAGGTGTGCTTGCCATATGCAGAACAAACTTCTGCAGAAATTACTATTGCTGATCCAGAAAAGAACATATCACATCTGGATCAAGCAGATCAATTATCTGATGGTGAAAGTGATGTGCCTAGTTTTTCTGATATTGAGGCTATGGTAAATCTTTTGCCTTTGACTAGTTTGGACAGTCTGTTCGATTCAACAGAAGCTATTTCATTTATTGATATCCTTCTTGCAGATACTTGATATGGATTTGGGTCCATATGATCAAGATTCATGTCTCTTCACCAAGGAAGGTATTCTTGATTTATCTTAGAATATATCTAGCTTGTGAAGGCCTTATAATTTACACTTTTTTTTCGCTTTAGTTATGTTAAACTTTGCACCTCTGTTTTGTTGTTTCAAATTTCATTGGGTTGTGTGGATATATGTGGGGCATGGGCAGGTGTTATTGGCTCTCAATAGATATATTTTTATTGCTAAAATCTGAATTTTGAATCTCTGTGGTAGCATATCCACATGCATTCAAAATTTCTTTAGTGGTTTGGTCATCTGTACCTAGTTATACCTCAATCCATGAGAAAGTGCTGAACCCCTTACTGTTTCTATTGTAAGTTTCAAGGTATCAGTGTGCACACACTAAGAAAGCCATCATAAAACTGGAGCAAGGGGCCCGTTCTTATATGCAGAGATCTATTTCATCTCATGGAGCTTTTGCAATTCTTTATGGGCGTCATTTGAAGTATTACATTAGATCTCCTAAGGTACCTATGAAGCTAGTTATCATCATTGTCTACATTTTGTGTTTTTTTAGTTCACTTGGAAACTTGTGCCCTGATTGAGCATCTCAGATTATTCTGTTCAATATACTGCATCCTCTTCAACCTGTGGTTTTGTTAATGGCTTATAATCAAAGGTTCATAGTTTCGGTTCCAGCCAACGAGGTATCCTTTGTCGCTGGCTAGTGGCAGAGCAGCTGAATAAGCTGAAACTGAAACTAGGGCAGAAACCAGAATGATTTAGTTTTGGCTAAAAGTCTAAACTTTGTTTCTATTTCTTTCCCTCTCTGATTCTTGTGCTCTGAACTCAACATTAATTTGTTGCCAACGTCTTCAAATATATCTGGCTCTTTATCTTTTTTGATCTTTGTGTATTTATTTAGGTGTCACTGGGTAGAGCAACTGAGGGTGTTAAGGTTGATATTGATTTGGGAAGAGAAGGGCGCACTAAAAAGATCTCTCGACGTCAGGTGCTTCTCTGCTCCGGCATATTTATTTTGATTATTAGAGGGCTTTGCTTGATAGATATTGTGATGGTTTCCATTAAAAATGGTCCAAATTGTTGCTTGGTTCTGATGATGGATAATTAAGAAACCTTTAACCATTTAAATGCTATCATTAAAATGGACCAATATTGTTCTGGTATAAATAAATGATTTCTAGAACCGGTTTTGTATATCACCCATATTATTTATCCCATGTGATGCCTATTTACTTCTATCCACTGGCTATTGCCATTGACTTTCAGTTTTGTTGATCTTCTTGATCAATGTGGTACAAATACTAATTTTTTCTCACCTTGCAGGCTGTTATTAAGATGGATGAAGATGGTTCATTTTTTCTAACAAATACTGGCAAGGGTTCAATCTTCATTAACAGTAAAGAAGTGCCATCAGAGAAACGCATAAATTTAACTTCGGGTTGCTTGATTGAGGTAAGCCAATAGTTGCTTCTAGCAATAGCGGGATGAAATGTTATCTGAGGATTTGTACGGAATGATCTCACTTCAATCAAATGTTTGTAACTTTTTAAGATGTGAGGTGTGTTGTATGGAAAATTGGATGAATGTTTGTCTAACTAGGTTTTCCGTGGGTGCAGATCCGAGGTATGAGGTTCATCTTCGAAGTGAATCATAATGCAGTGAGGCATTACCTCAGTAGTTTGCAGCCAATCAACCTTGAACAGAAAACTGAATATGACTGGATCCCTGATCAGGCTTTGTGATGTCAGGTGTTTATTATGTTTTGTTTGTAGCCTAGGTGTTCCTTACCAATGTAAATATTTTGTGAAAAAGATTAATATTTGCCGTCAAATCAATGGCTGAGACATTTTCAATGCCTCAGCAAATATGGATGTAAACTTTGACAATGAGCTTTGCCTCAAAATTTCTTGTTTTATTCAAGCAAGCACAGTTACAAAAATTGGATAAGCCTGTAAATGACACAGGAGAATCAATAATGGCTTGGTGAGATACATATGTACAGTTTTAACAAATTATGGACACATTAATGGCTTGATATGCTACTAAACTGGTGTATGGATTCATCTAACAGGTCATCCAATATCTGATGTCCAACTCTAGCCCCAGCATCTCAGCATCAGGCTGTAGGTTCATCCACCTGTCGTTCCTTTCATATTGCCGACCCACAAGTGACTCAACTGTCTCTTCTGACTGCATTTCAGAGTTCAGATGCCAACAAATGATGCTCCACACTTCCTGAAGAAGATGGTATCCTGTAGGCATTGGCCTAGTGCGAAAAACAGAGTTTGTGAACCATGGACAGTGCTTGTAGGAAATATCATAAATTTCCAGTAAAACTTCATTAAACTTCGCCTTTGTTTTTCTGGTCTACTCTAATTTGGAAAGTATCTAAAGCAGTAAGCCCCCTCAGAGCTTGCATATCAATGTATATTTGATCATTTTCCATACCATCTGATGCATCAACACTGAATTCCCTCTGCAAAATTGTCAAGGAATCCTGCTTCTCTAAAAGGTGTCTGCATCTCAGATCTGTACCTGCTATAACAATAAGAAGGGAAGTGTGAAGTCATGAATTACATATCCTGGTTCATGAGCAGGAAGAAGTTCAGAACACTGATTTTATTCTGGACCGTATAGGTGCTCGATTTGCAAATATGCAACATTTGGATACTGTTCTTCTACAGAACTCAGTAAAAAAAGGAAGAAAAAATTACTTGCCACAAGTAGAGTATACAATTATGTAGAGCTTCTAGTAGCAGTTGCCAAACTGAAAAAGAGGACTTAAAATTGCCATAAAAAAGAAGCAGAGTAAAGACCAGGATCATTTTTCATTTTTGAGAAAAAGAAATAATGTTGTATTCTATTTGAAGAGTTTCCAAACATTGTCAGAAAATTAGAGAAGTCAACTTCTTGAAAATAACTATTGTCTGTTTGAACTTCAGGATCTATGTTATACAGGGTACAGAAGCTATTTTCTTCTGCTGTAACAAGATCATGAGACATGAATGGAAGCTTATATTCAGCTTGCCTATTGGTGTATGCTGGAAGTTCCAAATCTCCAAAAACTGCTGTCTGATCATCTACATCCATGATGCATTTTTGGAATTTACTTGTTTTTGCAGAAGCACCTTTCAGCTTCAGCTTGTCAGAACCATGCATAAAAATTATCTCATCCACAAGATCCATAGTCAGCATCTCCTCTGGCAAAAACGTAGAAGGCCTTCCACTTTGGAAATCAGGGCTTAATGCAAATGACTTGAACTCAGGAAGGGAAAAAATTCTTTCCGGAGTTTGTGGCAACCTCTTTCTCTGCAGATCACCATCTTCTTTCATTGACCATACTCTCTCAGGAAGCCTTTTGGGTTCTCTTCTTGAAATAGATTCTGCCAGACTTGAATACTTGTCTAAGGATTCACTAAGAGAGTGAGATCTTGTAATTGTTTTATCTGCAGATTTGTTCTTCTGTGAAAACATGCTGGTGTCTCTGATAAATTTCTCAGATGCACATCTTTTCCATTGGACTGGTGCATCACTTGCATCAGCAGACACTTTGCGACCATAAGGTATTCTATTCTGAATCCTATCCACAGAGATTTGATGATGCTCCTTGCCACCATCTTTTATCACATCCTTTATCCTCCACATAATGCTTTTAAAACGATTTAAATTAGCACCATCGTTTCTGTGTTTCTCTACATCAAGAAAATCGGATGAAACTTCAGGAGTGGCACAAGATCTAGAGTCCAAGGTACCAGGTCCTCTTTTCATCTCATCAGCCTCACAAGCACCAGTCAATTCCACAGAGGGAGCATCATGACTGATGCTAAGAATTGAAGATGAGCAGTCAGCTTGGTTTTTCATCTCTGGAGAAGCTGAGCTTTTATTTTCCATTATATCGGGTTTGATTTGAAGAACATCATTCTTTCTTTCTGATAGCTCTGGTACTGGGAATGAACCAGACTGAGTTGGCACTGCGTCTACTCTTGGGCTAGATGAGCCTCTGTATTATTTGTCTGAACCAAATTTGGGGCTTGAAGTATTTTAAGGAGCAATTCTTTGTTTGCATTCAATAGCTCCATCATATGGATGAAATCTTTTGATGGAAAAGCAGAATCTCCACTGGATTGTAGGGCAATTTTGTTCCCCTGCTTCGACATAGCCTCCTTCAGTTCCTTTAACTCTTCACTGAGAAGCATTTGCTTCTTCAGTAGATAAGTCCCAAGGTCATCAAGCAGGTTGTGATCCACATAATGCTCATTACTGACAGCCCCACATGCTTGACACTGCTTTCCAGTTATGAGTCTATCAGACACTCCATGCAAAGTTATCGCATGTTGACTGCTTTCTGGTGAACTTCTCTGTTGTTGATTGTGTTCAACGGTTGAAGCATCTCTATTGTCATCAACTGGAACATAGTCATCACATTTCAATGATGAATGGAGATGGAACGCTGCAGTTGAGATGAGGCAGAGGAAACTTTTCACTTGTGATCCTTCCCTTTGCATCTTTTCTTAAAGTTTTGCATTATAGTTGGACTCTTGCAAGAAAAATTATTTCTATTTTTGATGTTTCCTTCTTCCGAAGATTGTTCCAGCAGAAATTAATGTTAACCCTTAAAATCAAGAAGTTGCATAACAGATCACAGATCAAAAAAGGGGCATAATACTGCAGCCTACTAGCCAGCTACAAAGTTAATTGGAAAAAATAGCATACTGGCAAAAACAAGATGTCTTAAAAACACATTTAACATACCTCTGGCTTTGATCGTTCACCCAAAGAACCATGTTCTTCCTCCACTTGGGGAACATTTTGTTTCCCATGCTGAACTTCAGCTCCTAAAATAGAAGATTTGATCAATATTTACCAGGAGTAAAACAATCCACGGAAGTGTATAGCTGCAAGATACAAGTTATACCTAAAGAATATTTTTGTCAGAAGCATAAAATCTTTGATTCTGAGAAATCAATTCCATTATTTGCAGACGGTAAATTTTATTTGCCACGACACAGACTAGAAACAAATGAAGCGGATTTAGTCATATATATACACGGGAAACTCGACAGTTCATATTGGACAGTGAACTTCTTTCCTTTTAGCATTTCATCTACATTTCCCAACAGTAAATTGACTGGACAACAAATTTTGCTTTTTAAATATTTAAAATTGAAAAACTTGTATTGACACAAATATGCTGGTAATCTCAAGTGCCTCAATCACCACAAAAATTTATTGCACAAAAAAAAAAAAAAAAAAAAACAAAACCAGAATCTTGCCCGATTGACAGCAAAAAAGACGATCAATCACCAGCAGCATTGGTTTCATCTCGCTGCCTCCAGTGAGTGAGAACCTTCTTGATCCGAAGACGCTGGTGAAGGTCCAGAAAGTGAATCAACCCCGACATCTAGATCTTCTGCGCTGTGTTACAAAAAACAATAAAGTTTTGACCACCAAAACATCACAAAATGGAGAAAATCAAACTAAAAGGGATAAAGATTACTTCTCAGACAAGAAATAGAAAACATGGGGGTCGTTCAGATGAATCCTTTCATGCCATGGGGTGCCAAAGCTATCAAATTTATCGCAAAAAAAAAAAAAGAAGGAAATATCAGGTGATGAAAGGATTTGATGAGCAGGGATAAATAGTCATGAGATTGGAATGGAAGAAGCTGGGAATGGAGAAATGGGGAAGGAGGCTGCTGGAGTCCTGGGAAGCCATTGGATGAAGGGGAATGATAGTAGCTGCGCTCCTCTTCCTCCCCTTCTCTCTCTCCCCCCTTCTACGGTTGTTTTAGGCAAACAAATAGAGGGTTTAGCAACAAAACACCTCTTTATTTTTAATTTATAAAAAATAACTTATCTTATATTATAAATCACTTATTTTATATATTATAAATTTATATAAAAAAATATTTCAATTAAAATATTTTAAAAATATTTTATTTTAAGTTAGAATTTATCAATTAAAACTAATATAAAATATCTAAATAAATATAAAAATATAATATTTATTTTAATTTTTATAGAAAATTAATATTTGTTCAATAATTATAAATCAATTATTTCAGATAAAATCAAATA
Source organism: Trichopus zeylanicus subsp. travancoricus (assembly GCA_005019695.1). NCBI lineage: Eukaryota > Viridiplantae > Streptophyta > Magnoliopsida > Dioscoreales > Dioscoreaceae > Trichopus > Trichopus zeylanicus. The sequence goes on along the minus strand of RXID01014395.1, from coordinate 61,844 downwards.
AAAATAAATTTTATTTTTTATATTAAACATATTTTTTAATTTTTTTAATTGTGATTTTTTTGAGAATTTATAACATAAAATAAGTATTTTTTTTACTAATAATAAATTATGTAATTTTTTATAAATTCAGAATAAGGTTACAAAAAGATAACGTTGGTCCATTAAAGTTCATTAATCCCCATCGCTGATGCAAAGATGCTGCTCCGCCACCGTCAACGATACGCGTGTATCAGTAGTCCAAGTGTCATCGTAATAATCTTCCACGTGTCCGCCAGAGAAGCCGGTGTGAGCCGAACCCAGTTTAAATTTCCCAAATTTAGAAATTATTAAAAAAAGGGGCAAAAAAAAAAAATTTGTATAATAATCGCACCGCAACCCTCCTCCCCAAATTCCCATTTGCTTCTCCGCTGCGTTTGACCTCTCTCTCGCTCGACGCTCACTGTCCGAACGGCGGGTCAGACCAATGGGCTCAATCCATCTTCTCATCCTGCTTCTTCTACCCTCGATCGCTGCCGCCGTCAATTTCACCACCGTCCTCGCCGCGCACCCGGATCTCTCCTACTTCGCCCGTCTCCTTGCTGCCACAGGCGTCGCCGGCGAGCTCTCCGCCCGATCGTCAGTGACGCTTCTTGCTGTACCCAACTCCTTCCTCGCCCGCTCCCCCGACCTCGCCCACTACGCCGGCGACGTCGCCGACGTGCTCCGCTACCACGTCCTTCTCGAGTACCTCTCCTGGGCGGACCTCTGCCGTGTTTCTTCCGCAGGCAAGCTCGTGACTACGCTCTACCAGACCACCGGCCGCGCCGCCTCCAACCTTGGCGCCGTCAATCTCACCCGATCCAGCTCCGGCGCCTTCAGGGTCCGATCCCCTGAATGCAATGCGACTATTCTCTCGCCAGTCGCGGCCGTCCCCTACAATGTTTCCGTCTTCGCCGTCGACGCACTTCTCGTCCCGTCCGGCGTCGACCTCGCCGCCTCCGAGGCCCGCCCGCCTCCCGCCGTGAACATCACCCGCGTCCTCGCCGACGGCCACGACTTCAACGTCGTCGCCTCGATGCTGGCGGCCTCGGGTGTGGTGGAGGAGTTCGAGGCTGACGAGCGCGGCGCCGGGATCACTGTCTTCGTCCCCACGGACGAGGCATTCGCGGAGCACCCGGCGACGGAGAGGCTGCAGTCCCTGCCGGCGGAGAGCAAGGCGGTGGTGCTCCGCTTCCACGTGCTCCACTCCTACTACCCGCTGGGCTCGCTGGAGTCGATCGTGAACCCAGTCCAGCCGACGCTGGCGACAGAGGACTCTGGCGCCGGGCGGTACACCGTCAACATCACGAGGGTCAATGGCTCCGTCGCCATCGACACCGGCGTCGTGCAGGCGGCGATCACCCGGACGGTGTTCGACCAGAACCCCGTCGCGGTGTTCGCGGTGTCTCGTGTCCTCCTCCCACGAGAGATCTTCGAGATTGGAGCACGCGATCCGGATCCAGCCACTCCACCGACGGGAGGCGCAGCTCAGCCGCCGCAAGCCGGGAAGGATCCGCCGCCGACTAGGATTTCATCGCCGCCAGGGATCAGAAACGAGATCCGATCTGTATCGGGGACGAGATCCGGCGGCGCCATGGCGGCGATTTGTACAGCGATTTTGTATCTACTACTGGTATGAGATTTTTTTTTCCCTTAATTTTTTTTTATCAAATATTTGAAATTTTTCAAAAAAACAAAAAAAGCATCCGATTCGTTTTGTTCATCTGCTCTTCTCCCCCTTTTTCCATTGACTCAAAAAATCTTAAAAAGCTGGATTTTTTTTCCCAAAAAACTGCTGCTTCTTTTTTTCTGCTCCATCCTGTTCTCGAAGGAGATGAGGATAATTACGGAGTTGCCTCAGATGGGAAACCCGATCCCGAGGCGGGATGGGCGGGATGAGGTGGCGGGGAGATGAGAGTAGACGTGGGGAACAGGGTGTACTGTTGGAACTGGGCGGGTGTCGAGGTGCCATTAGACTCTTTCCGATTACGCCGTCATCGGAGACTCGATTTGCAGAAGAACACGCCGGAATTCTCCATCTTGTTTGGAGTTCTTGATAGAACACTGTAATCTGGTGCATGGACGATGAAGTGACGGTTTGAAACAGAACACACATGTAGCAAAGCAAGCTTTTTCCGGTTGTTCAGGCTGCTGGTCGACGAATTTGTACTGGATATCTTTTTGAGGTTGAATGAATAGTTTGACTTACCGAAATAAAGAACGAAATACACAGAACACAGATGCATACAAAGATATCTGAGCAACATGATAGCACACACAAGTGAAAGCAAACAAGGATCGCATTCATCTTCTGCATGTTCAGTACAAATTGGCACATGGGCTGAAGTCTCCTCAGATTAAAGCTTGGTATTGATGCTGCTGCTTGAGCATTCAGAGATCTGTCATGCACCCATACTGTGGCTGACCAAGAAGCAGCAAGGGTTCCATTCTCTCGTGCTCTACGTTGGTGAATGGATGATCTTCCCTCGGTGTGTCTCAGTCTTTGGCTCATCTTCATGGCTTGGCAAGAGTGATTTTGATTCATCCAACAGAACGCTGGCTCGTGAAGTAGTACCATCAACAGCCTGTTCTTCATCGTTTAAATGCTTCTTATCGATTTTATCATCTATATTGTTTGCGTCAACATCAGTAACTTGGAGAATGGAGTTCGAGGCTGAATCCTCCTCTTGATACAGGTTCGTGTCCTGGCCACTGAAATCCTCATAACGAGATTTGCTCCTTACATAACGATCCTCTCTGTGTTCGACCGCGCTTCTTTCTATGGTCGACGATCGTCTGTGGTTGAAGCTTCCGAATCCCTGAATGCCTCTTGTGACCTTTCGAGCTCTGTCTCTCTCTTCTCCGAGCAGCGGCCCTTTCTCCAACAGCTTCAGCACTCTTTCCGTCTTCTTCCTCGCAGACAATCCCCAATTAAACCTGGATAAATCACACCATCGTGCTGCATGAATCAATCAAGCTCTGGAATGGTGGTGGCATTATCAAAATCTCTCCTTTTCTCGAAAGAAAAAAAAAAAAAAAAAATCAAAAGTGGTATACCCTCTTTCATCAATGTACTGAAACGTGCCCAACTCCTCAATCACATCTTTATCGGCCTGGAACTCGTCGGCGACGCTCTCCGGACCGTGCGTCAGCAGGTGCTCCAGCACGATCACAGCATGGTAAGGCTCTCTCCACCTTCTCCTATCAAACTTGGACAATCTACCAAGCACATCAAATTCAACAAAAAATCCATGAACGGAAACACAAGATCTCGAATTTGAGAGAATTCACAAACCTCCTGTGCAAAACCTCGACGATCCTCCAATAATCATCGATCTCAAACGCCGCCCGCGAGATAAAACCCATGGCCTACGCGTCCGGAGCCCAGTTGTTTCCACTGGTGATCTCCTCCGTCAACCTACAAGAAAAAGGCGGCACCTTTGAGAAAAGAAGACTCCCCGGCCATTTTGCATGAGAGAGAGTCAGAGAGAGCTCAACAACTCGGCGGGGGTGACGTCGGTGAGGGCTAAGCAGGCGGTCTTGAACTTCTCCTTGAGGAAGAAAGAAGCTTGCTTCTTGAGCTCGTGGAAGAAGGGAGTCCCCATGTCGGTGCTTCCTCCTCCTCCTTCTCCCAGGATGGACGACATCAGAGAAGAAGAAGGCGTTGACAGGATCAACTGCTTCACCAGAAGAAGAAGGGCTGATAATAGACACCACCTAATTCCTCATTTGAAATCCTTAGGCAGAGATGGTGGTGGTGATGCGGGGAAGAAAGCGATGGATGAGAGAATTCAGACGGTGGAAGTCGTCAACTGTGAAGGTGTTGGGAGTGGAAAGCTGGAAGCTTTTTGTCCAGCTTTAATGTCAGCAGAGTCAATATCAAAGACTGTATTCCAATTCAAAAATGTTGAAAGCGCCGGTGGTGACGTTTTCGTTGGCGCCACGTTCATATGCTTTGGAATCCGCATAATAATTAGCAATACGAGATGTCATATGATCGCACCTATAATTATTTAATTGTCATTTAAATCTTAATATAGATATTTAATCGTGATTTTTTTTTTTTTGTTTAAATTTTGTTTCTGGACGATCTCCTTAGTTTTGAAATCTGCATGTGCTTTGGAAGTTTGGGCCCTAGTGGGCCTTCCTTTTATTCCTGGCCCAACTTGTCTGCTGCTGCTTGAGTGCTTGGTGAGGTCGGTAGCATTTAGTCCCACATCGCCTGTTTGACCCAAATTGGCATTGTTAAATAAATCCCCTTTTTAAAAGTGGAAGGTGCTTTTTTCTACATTTTTTCCGATCAAGACCTTCCTTGGAAGATGCTTGATGAAATGTCTCATGGAATGATCGACGTTATTTTTGCTTTTTGGCCACACAAATCATTGTCTGTAACGTGGTTGATGAAATGTCTCGTAGAAGAAGGTCGAATGAACCCTCAACAAGATGAAAAAGATTGATTGCTCTTTGGCCCCTCAAGATGTCTGAATTTGTACTAGAAGGTGTTTGATGAATGTTGGATGTGACCGCCAAACTTGCAGGCACACTCGTTGCCTTGTTTTGAGCTAGAAGTGAAGTTCAGCATAGCTGATGATAGGTACGATACGAAAGTCGCACTTCATCTGATCCAACCAGGACCATTTCTGCTTTGATCAGGGGATGGATGAATGCAGCTCAGCTTTATTGCAAATTTTTCACCTTGGTTGATCACTCGCAGGATGAATTCCTGCAGTGGTCCGTCTGCGTCTTCTGTCTCGTGGTCCTGTACCTAACTGCTAATCGGTAATGCATCCATGTGAGCACGGATCATGTGCCCTTCTGGGCCTCTCTACTTCTTATTCTGTCATGCTGCACAGTTCATGTAAGTATATATTTGCCTCTACATTGATCACAGCCATGAAAGTACACATGATTAGTTTTGCCATTTGGTTTACCTTCTGCTTTCTTTATGTATTCTAGAGTTGAGCTTCTTCACCTCTAGAGGAATATTCCTCAAAACACAATCATTTCATTGTAGATTTGCAGCAAAATACAGGTTCATGACAATTTTGATCCTTCCTAGTTCAACCAGATGAATATCTGGACAGTGATAGATAGAACAAAGAAAAAGAAAAAAGACTGAATTGCTTGTTCCATTAGAGGATTGGTTCCATGCAACTATGCTGCACTGACTGTATTGGGGTCCCATATCAGGCATGAATACAAAGTGAAGTCAATAGGAAGACTAAAGTGTTGTCTGTGTAAAGAATGCAACCGGAGAGACCCACCACCACCAGGGTCCATTTTATTTAGGGAAAGTTCTTCTGGTTCACAGGTTGTGTGTGTGTGTGTGGCTTGTGTTTTAAGAAATAAGGCATATGATTAAGCATGCAAAACAATTGGGAGGGAGAGAGAGAGAGAGATAGATCCAGGGTTGGATGGGTCAGGTTTTTTTTCTTTTTTTAAAACTAAAGAAGATGATGACTGCAGGATATGAAGGATGATGATGGTCAGAATGGTGGCAAAATGATGAGGGAGTGTGAGAGGAAAAGAGGCCAAGAGATAGAATGTTAATCATGCCCTGAAACGTGTGATGTTTTTTGAATGGACACAGATTGCTCTCTAATCTGTTTTCCCTCTGTCTAAAGCGAAATAACTAACTCTTCAGTAACGAGGGCTACTTCACTATATCTACACTTGCTTATCTTGAACTCTACAATTTATTTGTCGAAGGTGCCCAAGTGAATGCTTAGGCACTAGCTAATCAGCCAAACGACCACCTTGTGCATAGAACTACTAAACATTGAAGTATCTAGACAAAAGCCTTTGCTACATTGATTATAGATATCGAATAAAACATCTTTACTGATTCTGAAACTAACATCGTCTTCGTCATCATCCATATTATTTTGTTATGTTCTGTTCTAGATAATGCTTAGTCAATGTTCCTTTCCTTTGTATGAATATATTCCTCTTCTGTTTGTCAAAATACAATGACCTGGGATTCCCTAGAGTCAAGATTGCTAGCATCCTGGTAACTTCAAGGTAAATAACTAATATATGCGTTGCAGAAAATGTAACTTGTGGAATCTGAAGGGTACAGCTCTCAACTTTAATGTAAACAACAGTCATAAATAACCCCAGGAGATGCTCAGAGTACTACAGGCCTTTCGTCTTCCAGTCTTTTGTGTACCATTCCAATCGCTCTTTCTTTTGTTCTATTCTTCTGTTTCCTCTCTTCCATGTACTCCGATTTTGATAAGTTTTTTCATGAGAATGCACAATTCACAGCTTTCAGTATCCAGTAATGGCTCTAACAATAGCTTTGTTAAGGAGTGTTCTTCGATGCAAACGGAAATTTTGGCTTCGTACTCGAAGACTTATAGTCAGCACGAGATGGAACACTGCAAAGATGAGGAGAGTTGCTCCTCATGCTCGTCGTCATCCTCTTCTATCAAGGAGCTCAAAGCGACAGAAGAGGCCAAGATGAAAGAAGCGAAGGATAACAAAATTGCCGCTACTAAGGAAGACGACGATGAAGATGATGGCTATCATACTCCAACTTCTCCAAAACACAGAATTCCATCACCTTTGCAGTGCCCACCAGCACCAGGGAAGCCCATTTTTTGCAGAAAAAGAAAGGCAGAAAGTAGCCGGGCTCGCTGTCAATTCAAGTTATTTGATGGAGAGATCAAGGTATTCTGGTGCGAGAAGTGGAAGAACACAGAACCGAGGAACAAGAAGGCCAGAAGAGACGCGGCAATCGGCAAATGAATCTATGATGCTGCTGCCGAGATAACTTGCATAGCAGCTTCCTATTTTTTGGCTTGCAGATGCTATCGTATTGAGTTCTGCAGTTGTCTGATATTTTATTTGTTATTGTTTCTTTTTTCTTTCAGCTTGTTTCTCTTGATTGGATTTTTTTTTTTTTTTTGGTTGAATATCTTTGCTGTTGTAGTGTTGTGTTTGTGCATGTAGAAATTGCCAAAGCCAAGATTTGAGTTGCAAGGAGATGTAAAAGCGTAAGAGACGGACAGAAAGAGTGATGTTGTCCTACTCCAGTACATAAAGTTTCATTGAGGCAAGTAAAGATTGTAGCCTTGTTAAGAGATATTTATTCCTTTTCTAGTTTCTTTTTCTTCTACTCCATTGAAGTCGGCTATTCTGTCTTCTTGAGAAAAAAATGGATGCTTGCTTCCATTTTGCCAATTCAATCTCCTTGGATCCTTCAACAAAGTGATGCTTTGTTCTCTTTGAACTGTCCTCCTTATTCCTTTCGGTGGAAAGGAAAAAGAAAAAGAATTGCCTAGTAGCAACAGATAATGATGAAACCAAGATTCATCTTTTGTTGACATTCAATTTCCCAAATCGAAATACCGACATCTAGCCTTTTGAAAGCTTTGAAATTTTTATGTACAGCAAAACTACTATAATAAACCTCCAAATCAGTATATGGGCATGATGCAATCATCTTTTATTCCCTAAAAGAAAGGTTTTATTCCACCACAATGCAGATAGACATCTCCATGATAGATCTTGCAAGTCATCAAATTATAGCAGATCCATTTAAGTAAAAAACATCACCCAATTTCAGCAACTGAATCAGCAAAGCAGACCGACATTCTATTCATCACACACTTCAGACTCTAAGTTGATTATGCAGATATTGAGGAGATAGAAGAGGAGAGAAATCAATCATATTCCCTGCTTTAGAATGTAAGAACATCGTAAAGGAACTACAGGAAGAATGGGTGATTCTTCCACGACTGTCCAACACAACACTCTGAAACAGCACACAGAATAATTATAGTCGTTTACAAGAAGAGCTAGACTTCTGATATTGCAAGTAGAAAACCAAGCGATTTTGCTGTTTACATGAATGGAGGAAGTATCACCCATCGCTTTGGGTACCTGGATCGTCCTTCTTTTCCATCAAATAACTGCAAAACGTTTGTGTGATTTAGAACCTTTCCCTCAATAAGGTAGAAAAATAGCAGCAAAAATTATGAAAGTAGATATAACTGGAGATAAAAAAGTAAAGAAAAACATGAAATGTGTGCATGCAGCTAAATAGTACACTAGGATGTGAAGAATGACATGTACCTTATTCAACCTCCGATGCTTTGCAAGGGCCCAATTGGTCATAAACTCATAATGAGAGCAGCAACAACAAAGGAACACATAGCCAGCTACTGTCTGAGTAGCAATATTGAAACCAAGCCCCTGATAAATTTCTGTTGTGTAGTTTGCAGAAGTTACTATGTTGAACAACAACCCAGGGGGAATTTGGTACCCACCACTGCCACCAGGGCTTCTTAGGTTCTTCAAAATGAGATGGCAATAAAGGTTTGACACCTGGCAAATCATACCAAATCCAAAACCTATCTTCATTTGCTAATCACTGACAGGAGTGTGAAGCGGATGGTTTACACAGTAAGCGATGTAGGAGCCAAAAGTCCAGTAGCAGGCACAGTTTCTAAACATATTCGACAAAGGCAAGGTTGCATGGCCGAATCTGTGAACAAAGAATGTCTCCATAATCCGTTTGAAGTAATGGAAGCACCATTAGTACATAGCATAGGTCTGGACCGGATGAATGACACGCTTGCCCTCATAGCCAAAATACTTGTACACTGGAAAGTAGTAAAAGATAGGGTAGATAACCGAAGGCCTCAAATATTCCCAGAAGAAAAGTGTGCTGTAAGACACCTGCATCCCCAAATCCTGAAACACCAAGGCCAAACTATTTGTTTCCCCCACAATAATCTTTACGACTTTTCTTTGGACTGAGGACAACCGGCTTTCCTTGGGTCCCAGCCTGCAGGGGAAGTGTAAGATGCTGCCTAGAAGGATAGTATTTCTTGACTGCAATGTAGAACAATGAGTCAGATATGCAAATCTAAAAGAGATTACAGATGCAACTGCATCAGTCAGTAAGGCCACTATCATTGAACAAGAACAGCTGAACTTATCCTTAGAAGATTAGTCATTAAATCACAGCATACAAAGAATCCAAAAAGAAAGCATACATTGGCAGACACCTTAATTAAGTCATCTAAGTATATTAAATTTACACATCTAAAACTCTAAAGAACTGAACAAATACTATGAAACGCAATTTCCACTATCATGTCATAATTATCTCCTTGTTGTATTGTTTGTTTTTATTCCTCCTTATCTTAACAATTTTTTTTTTCTTTGCATTCCTGTCTTTCAGTAAAGAATGACGAGCAATCGATTCTACAAAATCAGATTTAATGGAACCATAACAAAATGTCTCCTTTTTTTCACTTGATGAGTTGAGCATTCAAGCCTATCTAGAAATATCTGATATATGCATATTAGCTTCAAAGCAATGAACTTTTCACAGTCAATGAGCACAGATCACACGATCCATTTTGCAAGAAACAAATAATCGAACAAAACTGCGAAAAAACGAAATCAAATAGCAAGAAGGACTCGCTCCGCTCATGAATCGCATTCTGCAGATCAATCACCGTGGCCTGCAACCGGCGCGAAAGAAAAGAAATACCTCAAAACATCAAATCAGAAGCAGGAAAGATGCAAAGTTGCGAGCACTAGGGCAATCATTCATTGTTTTCATCGAAGAAAAAGAGGGAAGAGGAACATACGGAGTCGGGGAGGTCGACCCCACCATTGACGACCTCTCTGCCGCCGCGAGAGACGACGCTCACCTTCATCTCATAATCTAAGGGTTAGAAGAAGCAGCTGGGCTCAACGGGAGCGAAAGAGAGGAGAAGGGGGATGGGGCGCAGTGGCGCCGCAAGGAGGAGACAGGACAGAGTATTTATGGCTGGCGGGCCATGGGATTTGGATTATGAGGAGTTGATAGTGCAGTTGGGCACCGTTTTTTATTTAGGATTAAGATTAAGCTTAAATTTAAGATTAAAATTAAAATTTAAAAAATAATTTATTTTATTTTTTAGTATTTAAATGCTAACCTAATTAGTGAATGATTTAAATTTTTTTAAAATTTTTATATCACTGGATATATTGTTTATTAAAATTTAAATAAATAAATGTAAAAGTAGTATATTAATTTATTTTTTAAAGTAACATAAAAATCTAATTATTTTTTTAATATTTAAATAATAGACTAATCAAGACAAGATATTCCTGACTTCGAACTAAATGCACCCTTATAAATTATGATTGAGAAGTAAACTGCTCGCAGCCAACCCAACCCACCTATTTCTCTGTGCCCAACAAAATTGGACGGTCTAAAATTCTGATAATTGGTAGTATTTTATATGTAGACAATTGTCTAAACAATTCAGCTCAGTTGATATTTAGAAATCTGTATGATCATCTAATTGTCCCAGAATGAACACAAGTCCTTTACTCCTTCACAAAAAAATATACTTGATCAAAGAAACTGTCACAGCATGCTATTGCTCAACAAAGCTTGAATTAAGAACCTTCAACTCTGCACAAAAAAAAAGGTACACCTGACTGCATGGTTAGGACCATCAAAATGCAAGATTCACAAATCCATTGAAATCGGAGCAATTCAGGATGCATCCTCTGAAGAAGCAAACTTCTTGAGAGTATCCTGGACGACAGCATCCAGATCAAGGTTCTCTGTAGCTTGTGATAGCTTAATGTCCTTCACAGAACAAACAAGGTACAATGATCGAGAGATTAACCAAAAAATAGCTATCTAAGTCATGATAAACAATTAGAAAACAGTCAAGCAACACTTGTTGCGGTTCAAAGTTTAAAGGAAAATGTAGGTACAAACATTAACAATGCATTGGCATGTTGCCACAGCAGAAATAGCAAGAACCTTCTTCCTTGTAAGAACTTGGTTCTAGCTTACAGCTAGCACTGCATCTCAATTGTCATACTGAGGTGAATTTATGCAAAGCATGAATCTACTTTTGAAAACTACAATCTTTCTGCCTGTTTGCTTTCAATTGATGGAGCTTGCTAATAAAAAGATTATGGTCCTCAGGAGTTTCATGGAGTAAGTTGAAATACAACCTTAGCATTTGTATGATATTGTGACGCAAAGACTAAAGGAGCTATCCTAAAGGATGATGAATTAAACCATAGGAAGTTACAAATAACCAGAAAAATTCAATAAGATAAGATAATCTCAAGGACCACAGAAATTAGAGCAGTAATAAGTATCAGAAGTTTTCAACATACATAGGTAAAGAAAGCTAATAAACGAGACAAAATATCTTGAAGTTCCAAGAATTACTCATTACATTAGTTCTGAGCAGTAAGTACAGTGGTATGGCATTTTTGAGGTTTACCCGATACGAGAGGGAGATTTGACCAGATGAACACTGTATCTCAAAGCATCCTTGCTGTTGCTGGAAAAAAAAAAGACACTAATAAAAAGTTATAAAGCAAAGGAGTGCAAGGAATACATAAATGAAAATTTTACTAAAAAACATAAGTGAAAAAGATAGCTTTGCCTTTTCTATCATTCAAACTAAGAAAATAAAAACAAAAAGAACTGCATTTGCAGCCGAAGCAATCGAAGTACATCAGAAAGATGACAGGTATAATGTGGTCAGAACCTTTCTTCGTTAAACAACCAAAATAGGTGAATAGAACCGCGTAAGCCTCACAGGATACATTATTCATTCATCGGATATCTTACACGAGAAGAAGAGCATTACTGAACTGGAAATTTGAATAAATATAATTACCAAAAAACAATATGTTTCTCCTACATACTTAGGAATGTTCCAGTAATCACTAATACAGTTTCCAGTGATTATTACACAAATAAATTATGAACGTCAACGATCTGATTCAATGAAGATGGTTTTGAGCCGTTCACTATCAATATTCAGTGGAAACAACGTAAAATGGAAGAAGTGAAGTTGAAATATAATAAGCTTGGAAAGAAAATTTATCCGTAAAATACCTTCTCCGGATTGATCTCAACAGTAGTATCCGGGAAGGCAGCTTCCAAGGTCTGCTTCAGCTCTAAAGCCTTTGAGTTCAATGCATTGCAGTGCTTGCTAAAAAATGACACAGACACAGAGTTATGATTTAAGTAGCAGAAGATTTTTCCCAACAGATGATTAAGGAGTTCATATTTCATGGAGTTTCTGTTCAACACTTTTCTGTTATTTAGGCATCTCTGGATGCATTAAATTTGACAAGAAATCCCCATGAGAAAACTCACATCAACTAAAACCAAGCCATATCAGGATGTCACAGTTTGATCACTTGTAGTAAGCATATTAAATGGAACACCAGCTTTCGCATCAAAATTGAACAGCTCAAATTAATTGAGATGGCCATGTGACAAACACAATTAGAAAAAGACTGAAAGTAGCTTAAACAAATCTTAAGTTCCACAGATAACTCAAGAATAGCATAACAAGCATGGTCAGAAAGCATCTAACGTAGTCCAAATAACAAGCATCTTGACGTTTACATGGTAATAACCATTAACTAATAGCACAAGACAATCAAATGTGTCATTAGTCCCCTTGTTTCCATGAGATCTTAGACCAAAATGGCAGGACAAACACCTCGAAGACCCCTCCCAAACTGAGAAATGAGCTTTCTTGATTTATATTCCAGATCAATCCCTCAGAAAAGATTAGAAATTTCAGAAAAGGACTTTCAAGAATACGAGCTCACAAATCAATAGCTGGCAAAATACTTACAATTTCAAGAAACCCCGGAAATGCTAGAGCCAAGAAAGACTCACCAAACGTTAACGACGATGTTCTTGGAGGCAGGTGGCGGAGCTTCCTCCGCGGCATGAGCGGGAGCCGTAGCCTTGCTCTTGTCCGCAGGAGCCCTAGCCTTTCTCTTCTCAGCATCCGGCTTGGGTTTCTTGGCCGGCGGCTCCTTTGGGACAACCGGCGGCGGCGCTAGACCTGCGGCGGTGGATCTCCTGGTCACCCTGGTCGAGACCGGAGTCTCATCCAGGGCATCCCGCAAGGTCGCTCGGTTCGCGGAATCGGCAGTTCTCCTAATGGGCTTCGATGATGAGGCCTTCCCTACGCCAGCTATCGAGGGAACTGGATTTGCAGTGGCGGAGCTCCTGGTCGTTCTCCGTGAGACCAGCAGCCTCTCGGAGACTCGATTGGTGGCGGCGGAGCGCCTTGTTACCGGTGACGTCGAAGCCGCCGACTGCGGCGGCGGCGGGGGGTTGGCCTTCTTGCTCGGAGCCATGGCCCAAGACCTCTTCTTTGTCTCCTGAGACTCACGGCTTTTAATATTGCCCATTTCGGTTTCAGCCGAAGCATTCTGAATTTTTTGATTTCGATTTTACTACTGTTTATATTTAAATATAATATATATTTTTTATATTAATTTTATATTAAAATTTTTATTTAGCGATTAAAATTTTAGAACTCCTTCAAGAAAATAACAATTCAAAATTTATTATAATTTTTTTTATATTTAAAATATTTTTTTAATCACAATTTTTTTATTTAATAATTTTAAAGAAATATTTGTATATAAATTATTTTTCACAATTTTTTTATATTTTTAATATTTTAAATTAAAAGTCAAAATTTACTTTAAAAAGTTTAAAAATAATTTGACCAAAATCGAAACGAAAATAGTTTGGTCAAAACGACTGAGATGATCGAAACTTATCGATTTTTTTGAACATTAAAACTGAGATTTCAGGACCTTTAGATCTAACCAATCCAAAAAATATCAACTATAGTTAGATTAATATGTAATATATATATATATATATATATATAATAATTAACTTAATATTTTTTCTTTCAACATCGGAAACAAATATTTTGTACATGAAAAAATATAATTTTTTATTTAAATTTTTAAATTTGAAGTTTATATTTTAGTTGTATCTTTTATTTTATTTTTTTTATTTTGGCTTATCCTTTCTTAATTTTATCATATTAATCAAGAATTTTTCAACGACTATAATAGAAGTATTTGGTCTTTTAATTATAATTATTGGAAAATATAGTTAATATATTTTTGTAAAAAATAATTTTTTAAACCTAATATCATGAAACCTCGTTGAAATTTAAACGAAAAGATTACACATAATTATAAAAAAGTACATTATTATATGTACTTTAGTTATTTTCGAGAGTTGTATGTAAAAAATTCTTAGGGTCTATTTATTTCATAGGATTTGAAAATTTTGAAACTTTCAAATCCTAATAACTATAAAATCATATATTTGTTAGGCATAATTTTCAAATTTTAGCAAATATAGATTTTACTAATTTTTCAAAATTGGTCGAACTTCAAAATTTCATATTTTAAATTCAATACATGAGATCATGTGTTGAACTTTAAAATTTAAATTTAAATATCGCATTACTCCAAATGACTCTATTGCTGTCGTTTTATCACTCAATTAGCATCCCTATACATCTCTCTTTTTCGGTTGATGGCCATAAGATTAGATCTCTCATCTTTTTTTTTTTTTTTTTGCATTATAGATTTCAAATATGACACAAAAAAATTTAGTTTTTCAATGTTCAAGCTTAGTTATGAAAATTGACTTTTTCTTTTTAGGATAATGTAAAATTTTCAATTTTGATATATTTTAGCTTAACAAGTGTATATTAATCGTGTTTGTTGACTCTTTTATTATTATTAGAAACGAAATAATCTCATAACCTAATTTTAGTAGTGATCATATCATAAAAGTTTAATTAAACAAATATAATGTCATTAAGTATGGAATTTACAAATTTAACAAAATAAATACCAAAATTTTAAAATTTAAATTTACATATTTTACAAAATAAACACAGAAATTTCTAAATTTAACATTTTAAAATTTTAAAATATTAAAATTTTGAAATTTTGAAATTTCACGAAACAAAAAAGCGTTTACATAAACTGTAAAATGTTTTTTATTTTCCAACTCTCTATAATATTTGGAAAGAGGATTTAGTTTGTATTGTAGATGCTTGTATCTTTTCATAAATTCAAATTAAGTTCATAATTACACTAATGTTTTAAATAAATTGATATTAATATACTCAAAAGTGATTATTTAAATGTCTAATAAAAATGGACTATTTAAACACTGGATGGTTGGTATGTACTAAATGTTAAATAATTGTTTCGATATTTAACTAACATGTAAGTGTCCATTTGATTATTTAAATATTATTTGTCTTTTATATAATTGTCTATTTATATAAATAAAATAATTTTATAATTAATATTTAAATTTATAATACTAAATATCATCTAGTCTTTCGTCTAAACGGTTTTGGTATTTTCGAAATTTATAATTGTTTAGGCTTATTGACTACTTAGTTTGGATCATTTAGTTTGATTTGCCAAACAAACGATTCTATAAATAAATGAATATAGGGTTGTTTCTCGCAAATATAACAAACAAAATAATTTATGCAATTCTGCTAAAAACATATTTCTCGAAATAAAAGATATGTGAGGTGGTTTCCTGCAAAAACACTTTTATTTTTCCTAAATTGAGCAAAATTGGCACAAAACTGGTTTATATAGATTCGTCGCGACGCCCGCAAGGGTATCCCCCCGTCCTCCCCGCCGCTAGGGTTCTTTGCCCCTCGAGGTGAGAATTTTCTCGCGATTTCTTCTCTTATTCACTTCATTCTCTCTTTCAATCTCATTCTGAGCGCCCTCTCAGTCGAGTCTCTTGGGTCTGCTGCATCTGTAGGTGATGGCGCCGCCGCAGGCGAACTCCGGGCTCTTCGTGGGGCTGAACAAGGGCCACATCGTCACGAAACGGGAGTTGGCCCCTCGTCCCTCTAGCCGGAAGGGGGTAATATTTTGTTCTATTTTCCTTCATTCGATCCTGATGGGTTTGTTTTGCTTCATTATGCTTTTTTGTCGATCGATTTCATGCTAAAAATGCCGCCTTTTCATGTGGAGATCCGAATGCGCATCACTGAGATTAAAAATTTATAATACTTGTGTTTGTTTCTACTGCTGCTACACATGATTTCTAAAGGAAATAAAAGGATTAGTGGGTCTTTGATCTCGGATCTAATTTTTCCATTTCAATGTTGTTTGTTGTATTTAAGCTGCAAATAATTTGATGTGTGGATCATTTCGGTCCCGTAAGAAAGACGCAGAATTGGTTGATATATTGTGTTGGCAAACGCGAATTTGCTAGACGTTGACTGTGTTGACCTTGGTCTTGGTCTCCCAACTTCGAATTTTTCAACTAAAGATGCTTTTGTTGGAGTCCCTTTTACTGAAATTTGTATTTTCAAAAGTTCTTCATTTGTTAATCTCTTGGAGGTTATAACACAAGGGTTGCACGAGGAACTAATGTATAAGACAACCTAGGATAGAACATGCTTTCAATTTCGGTGCAAGTGGTCCTCTATTACTATGTCTCGAGCATGCATGAAAGCCCTTGTTCAAGCTAACAAACAAGTATGCTTGAATGCAGCCAAATTCTTCACCCTGCAATGGATCTACATGGATCTTCTATTGATCTTTTTATTTTTTATGGTGTTGGTTCATATGCCATTGCTTTTGTTTCACTGGTGTCTTGCTTATTGGAAAGCCAAAGCAGACAATATCTTGTTATGAGGAATGTCAATGTTCATGAGAAATCTGTATATTTGCTTGTTATGAGCATTCCTCTGGATTATTTGAAACTTGTATTGTACATGATCTGAAACACTACTTGGGGCATTGATTTTCTTTTTTTTATCATTAACAAATATGTATTTCTTTTCTCATTAAAATTCGTTATTCAGAAAACTAGCAAGAGGGTGCAATTTGTCAAGAACTTGATCAGGGAGGTTGCTGGGTTTGCTCCCTATGAGAAGAGGATAACTGAGCTGCTTAAAGTTGGAAAGGACAAGAGAGCTTTGAAGGTGGCCAAGAGAAAGTTGGGTACACACAAGAGGGCAAAGAAGAAGCGTGAGGAGATGGCTAATGTTCTCAGGAAAATGAGGTGGGCATTTGGTTTCTTATTGCATTCTGTAGTATTAATTACAAATTTAAAGTGTTTTCTGCTGAGGGACAATTGCAAGAAAAATGTTACCCCCACGGGCTGCATATGTTATGCATGAGAGATGTGGTTAAATCTTACAAACAAGGAATCTATGCTTACACCACTTTTCATCTTCTTGTTTAATATCCGTTTGATCAACTCACTATAACACTAATAAATTAAGTAGAACTTTTTGTGGCACTGTGCTGCCACTATTTTGTTTTTGGACTTTTTAAGTGGTTGCCTGAGTTCTTTTTATCTGACCTTTTTCTGAGTTGTAACATAGTGCTGCTGGCTTTATTGTTCTGTATGGTGACAGCATGGCAACTTTTGTATTGATGTTGGTATTTTATATGCAGATCGGCTGGAGTGTCCGAGAAGAAGAAATCATGAAGATCGTGTACCAAAATTTACCAATGTAATGCGGTGTTCTGGGAAAGATTCTTCGTTTATCCAGTTAGAAGTTTTCATTTTACTTTAGATTTATCAAATTTGCTCAGATTGAAGGCTAGACTCTTTTTGTTTGTCAGTTTCCAGCTCTCTGGGAGCGGTTTAATCTCTGTTTTAAACATTGCGTTTGTGATCTTTTTGAACACTTTGGACTTAGTTTCTGGTTTGGTCTAGTCAAAAAGTATAAATAGAAGAGGAGAGCAAAATTGGTAAATTATTTTAATATAATAATTTTTAGAACAGAAGTCGGATTTTAGTTTTTGAAAAGTTTAGAATCTGAACAGTTTTGAACAGCTTCTAAAGCAGTTTTAATTAATTGATTTTTAAACATTACATTTTACATTATAAAAATTTAAAAATTTGTTATAACTTATAAAATAACATTTTGTTGGAGATTGAAAAATTTAAAATTTAAAATATAAAATTAAATTTTAATATATATATATATATATATATAAAATGTACATATTATATATAAATATATGGATAATAAATTTTTATAAAATTGATGTAATTATAGTTATTAGGTGAATCTCCTGCTAAGTGCCCAGGCATAGGAGGCCAAAATAAAATCATTTTTGCCCATTTTTTTTTTATATTTAATTGTATCAAAGTGATTTGTTAGAAGTGCCTTGACAGAAAGGAATCAAGGAAGTATTGGTCGTTAATTGCAATTGTGTACCCGTTGCCAATTTCTACACGATGCTGGGCGTTTTTGCAAAAAATCCCTGATCAATGCGTTCTGTAGCGAATGGTTTCTGCCTCAGGCGCGAAAATGGATCCGGGGAGCAGGAAGTTCGCCGGAGGACGACCGCCCACCGTCTCGCAGTCGCTTCCGTGGTCGTGCACCTTTGCTCGCCGGCGCATCCGCAGTTCAAAATATCTACAGCCCTGATCTGGTTAGCCTGTTGCTCTCTTCTGTTTATTTTAGCGAAACTCGCGGCCGATGTTTGTTCGACGAAATGCTTGAAAGCAATGCCCGCAGACCTTCCTGGCAGCGGACACCTAGGAAGAAAACAAGTAGGATTGCCCTGTAGAGTTCCAAGTAAGCCAGGCAGGTTTGATGTATTATTTTACTGTCATGTCATGAACTAAATAGTCAGAAGGTGTTCGATGAAATGCCTGAACTAGTAGACGTCCTAGATAAACGGTTGATGCAGAGTTCAAGTTTATCCATTTGCCATTTGTCCGTTTCATGCTAAGAGTGCTCATAGTTAAGATGAATCAATTGAATTTATCAACTTCTCAATATTTATTACATGCATGGAATTGACAGTATTTTGGAAGGACTATCAACAAAGGAGACACAAAAAAATCAACTTTACAACTCTTACTACGATGTAAGCAATCAATCACAACATCCTATAATAAGAAATTAACAAAGAAGACATAACAGGCCACTGACTGAAACTAGGACACTGTACATTCCAAGAGTAGAACTGAATGAACTACTAAGTGACAAGGGATGTAATAGCTGCCACAGCTATCGACGTTGGGTCTCCTAGCATTACTCCAATTATGATACCAAGGACTGTCTTCAGTATCTTCTTGAGCTTGGCATAACGCCCTGTTGCCTTTTTGCCCTTACCATCCTTCTGCTCGGTGATCTCTAAAGTTGGCACTCTTCTCTGAAGCTGCAAACTATAATTCTGTTCAACCTTGCCTTCTCCTACCCCCTTGTTGTCAATAAGGGACTCCTTTTCCCAGCTCTCAAGAAGCATCTCCTTCACACAACCAACATGAATGTGATACTCTTTGCATTTTGACACATATGACCAGGTCCTCATGCCACCCCTCAGTTTCTTTCTACCACAATTGTCACACTTGGATGACACCTTCTTCAGTTCCAGCTTCACATCGCCTTCCTCTATTGTCCAGGGAAGGTTCGCACAGCAAGGGTGCAAATCCTTGCCGCACCAAAAGCAATGGTATACATAACCCTCGATGTCCTTTCCGCATGCATCACAGTATCGATTCGGCTTTCCAGATTGAAGGAATTTGAATTTGCATTCCGGAAAGAAGGGATGGTAGATGATGTCCTCAGGAGTTGCACAATCCTTGTGAAGATGGAAGTAGCATGACTCCTCCTCGCATGTGTACCGGATGCCGAAACCGGGTTCAAGGCACCCGTCACATGTGTAAGGTGTGCCCTTGTGCTCGAGCTTGAGCTTGTGATCAGGGTGGCTGGGATGCTGTATCTCACCATATCTCATCTTTGATTGATTCTGTATCCTGATGTTTCCTCTTGGCAGGACTACTTTTGTTCTTGCTGCAAGAAACAAAACAATCCGATCATCAATCCAGTGTTATGTATTGTCTCATCTCAAAGTACAGAATCTTTCACAAAAAGAAACATTTCTATTTTAAACTAAGCATACCTTTCACAAAGAAGATACTGATACTCTCACAAGCTTTGAGCTTTGCTTCAATTGATTTCTATAAAGGTAACGAATCGATGGACTTGAATTCCTCAGCCCCTCCCTATATATACACTCACGTAGCCTTCTTTAGCGGGAAGTTTGGAATATTACTTCCCACATATTCGAACAAAATGTAGCCAGTTTCTGTTGACTGACATCTGTGTGGCAGATAAAACTGGACGGCAGCTGTAGAGCCCACATCATCCTGCTAGTCAAGTCAGTGAAACCGCGGTAATGTGCCATTATGGGAGATTTAAGCTTATTGCAAGTGTAACACACATAGTAAATTGCCTGGCAATGTCTTGGTAATTGTCTTCAGTTTTTGTGTTGCCAGATTCATTTTGGAATCTGGAACTATCAGTGAGCATGGATTTGGTTTGATTTCTTTGATATGAAGTTTAGTGAGAGTGTAATGCGGATTTAAACAAATTTTAATTGTTCTGTTGCTTGACATGTATATTTACTACGCGTTTAACCTCTTCTGCAGATAGAGAACTGGACAGCTGCTGTAGAGCCCACACCATCCTGTTAGTCAAGTCAGCAAGATCGTCGTAATCTGCTGTCACGAAAGACTAAGCCAATTGTAAGAGCAACACGCAGAGGAAAATACCTCGCAAAGTCTCGGTAATTGTCCTTAGTTTTTGTGTGTTCTGATTCATTTTCGATTCTGGAGCTGTCAATGGGCATGGATTTCCTTTTATTTCTTCGTTGAGAAGTATGTGTTTCGAACTTTCGATTCTTCAATGAAAATTGTTTCTGGTGTTCATATTTAGTTCGAGTTTTCAGCAGATTGACTTGCTCTGGGTTGGCCAGTCAGTCAATGGGAAATTTTGCACAAAGCACCCGCATTTTGTGTTTATTATACAGCAGTTCTTTGTTATCTCTTTTATGAACCCAGTATCTGGACTCGGATCCGGATGGAACGGCAAAAACATTAACCGGATCCGAATCCGCTTCAATTCGGATTCAAAACCGGGTCGTGCCGGGTAAAATCCTACCCGTTTTCAGCACCAGGGTCGAAGTGGGTTTTCTATGTTGCGGACCTTGCAAGGGTTTGGCGCGCGATGATGGAAGGGAATGATCGGATTTCGTCTCGAGGAAGCAGGGGGAGTCCCATCTCGCCGCCGTGTAGGATCTCCGCCAGGTCTACGCCGCCGATGCCACCGCTGTCGAGGAGCTCTGCAAGGTCTACGTCGCAGATGCCACCGTCGAGGAGCTCCGCGAGGTCTTCGCTTCCGATGTCACTCTCAAATGGAGAACCGGAAGGATTTCGTCTCTAGGGAGCAGGTGGAGTCCCGTCTCGCTGTTGTCGATGAGTTCCCGCGAGGTCTACGCCGCTGGTTCCACCCTCAAATGGAGAACCAGAAGGATTCGTCCGCAGGATCACTCTAGTAACTCTCTCTCTCGACGATCCGTGCTTTACTCTTTGATTAGGGTTTTCGGGGATCTTTGATTAGGGTATGTGTGGCTCATTGCATCTTATCTTCTTTGTTACTTGACTAGGGTTTCTGTGATTTTATGCATCATAAATTTCGGAGTTTCCTTTCTCTAGTCTCTTGCAGGGAATGGGATGATTTTTTTTAAGAGCTACTAATTTCTATTCTTTTCCTTATGAGTATAGTCCTGATTTGATTTCCTCAAATCCTGATATCTACATGGGACAATCTGGACGAATTTTTATCATTAATGGTTTAAGAAAAATGAGGCATCATGTCTCATTTATGATGTTGAACAGGAATTGAATTAGAGTTTAAGGTGTTATAGTAGTGGATTAATTAAAAAAAGATCAAAATCCTTTTGTGTATGATGAACTTTGAATGTTCAACTGTAGGCAATGAGGTTACTAAAGGAACTGAAATTAATCCATCCAAGTGTTTCAGAGAATGTGAATCTATGATCTAATCAATCATTGTTGTATTTAGTTTGGAATAATTATTAATGTGTTTGAAACAATTCAAACAGAAGTTCAAAACCAATCTTAACACTTAGCTGGGATGGTATCATCTCATTTGATCAGCAAAACAAAAATCATGAAGACAGTTAGTGATGGTATCATTTATTTGATGTGACACAAAAAAGTTGATGATTGAAACAAACGTCATAAAAATAATCAGATACCTGAGCTTTCTTTTTCAATTTCACAACATTGTAATAATATGGTAGGGATGGAAATATTTGCCAAATGTTATGAGGGTGGAGGGAAGGGAGAGGGAGAGCTGAGAAGGAGAGGGTCATGATTTGAAATTTCATTTTCAATTTCACAAGTAAGAAATGGTGGACATGGAAAGATGCGGCAAATTGTGACCAAAATACAGTATGAGATGTACAAGCAACAGAATTTAGATACCTAAAGAAGGGGTATATGATAAATTTAATGAAGAGTGGATTAACATTTATGAGCACAAAATATTATTATCATGCATGTGCAAGGTCGCTAGGTATTAACTCATATATAAGTTGTTTTATTTCTGATTGTTATGTGAATACATCAAAACTGATTTTCAGAAGAATGATGTAACATTCCTCTATCATTGGCATAAAATAGTGTCTAATGCAAAATTCAATGTGGCACTTCATTAGGAAGTGATGACATTCTTTTCCTTTTTATGTTTTTATTTTTGTTTTCATTCCCATTATAGCAGGAAAAAAAATAATGTTCTACATAGATAGTGTGAGAGTGAGGGATAGATTGTAGAGAGTTTGCAAAAATTGAAAGATAATTGTTGCAGATGAAGGTCTAAATTTTCTACCAGAGGTATGCTTACTACTGGACTGATGAATGCCACAATAATTTTGTTTCCTGATTCGTAACTTATTTGATTAATTTTTATATGCCGTTTGGATGATATCATGCTATGTAATTAATAATTCTGAACATACTTTTTCATTAGTACTACACCATTTACATTTTTTTGGTAGAAGATATTATAGAAGCTATTATATATTTTCAAGTCTGTTATTCAACCATGCTTTCCCTAATGGATGATCTCCATTAGCTTATAAAGGAATCCTTAAAACCAAAGAAATAGAACCACCATCTTTGCTTTCCTTATTCTATAACCCAATTTGCCGGAGTGTTGCCTTGTATCCTGCCCTTCCAAGTGTTGTTGGAGAGATGTGAGGATAGAAATGATGTCTAATAGAATAGCATAACTCACAACCACACTAAAATTCTCACCATGTTGCAGGCCCCCAATAAACTTGGATTTCACATTCAATCACCACTAGTCTAGAGATGAAGGGTGGCTCCATGTTATTTAAACAAAGGATTAAAGGCCAAAAGCACTACTCATGTTGCTATTTCAGGCTCTCAATGAGCTTTTTTTTTCCCGCTTGTCTCCGACACTAGTTAATTTTATTGGGAGTGATGATGACAATTGAGACAAACTACATTTGTAGAATATTCATTTCTTGTATGGAGTGACTGGAAATCCAACAAATCGAACTCTAGTTTGAAACTTGTGAGTTGGATGCGCCAGTTGGTTTGCCTCATTCACCAAACTATGCTAGGAATTCAGTTTTTGGACTTGACCATTTTCATATTACATAGGGGGTATGTTTGTCAGGTTATATAATGTTGTTATAGATTTTGAATCTGTGGGATGCATTCATTACTTTTCATTGTTTACACCCATTTGATTTACAATATCAGTGAGATGACAAGAAGGTTCTGTTAATTGTTAAAATTAAATCATAAATAGGAAACAACAGGATATTGATTTTAAACTCTAGGAAACATTTTTGCATAAATTGGCTCTAAAAGGCAATGAATTTCTGGTGAAGTTCATTCTGATTTTGAAATGTTTGGATACTCTAATTTAGATGAAGTCTATACCCAGTTGAGTTCATGTATGATTATTTTTATATGGAGGAATGGCTCCCTGCTTTCAAATATGGAGCTCCTGATAAATTAGGAATGAGATGCTCTGTTCAAGTTGCAATTCAACCATGCCAACATGTATTTCTTTTTCTGATGATGCTTCTGGATATGTAGATGATAGTTTGCAAGTCTATTTTTCAGATATATAAATTCTTTTATGCCAATAATTCAATTCTTTTTATTTCCATCTAGTTTTGTTTATGCTGAACCATGTTGTACTGTGATATCATGTTAGGATAGCTAAAAAACCTATAGTGGACACCGAGTTTTAAGAGGGGAAAGTCTGGTTAAAAATAGAATATAACTTAACACTCTGAATTGTGCATTGCAGTTCATTGATTATGCTAATCTGTTGCATAAATCGGAATGGGTTCCATTATTTATTGGGATATTCACTAAGTTGACTGGCATGTTTAGATGAGATTGAAAACTCTGCTCTTTGCGTTAAAAAGGGTGAAAAACAACTATTGTTGAAATCATGTAGATTCTTCGAAGAGAACTCATGAAATAACTGACA
Organism: Trichopus zeylanicus subsp. travancoricus; assembly: GCA_005019695.1. Lineage (NCBI taxonomy): Eukaryota > Viridiplantae > Streptophyta > Magnoliopsida > Dioscoreales > Dioscoreaceae > Trichopus > Trichopus zeylanicus. Next base: position 37,641 of record RXID01014395.1, on the reverse strand, counting down.
TCTGTGCAAATGTAAAATGAAATGGAATCTTGTAGAACCGGTCAAGTTCAAAACAAGTTCTATTGTTTGGAGATATGAAGAAGTAGGGTAAAATGGGAACATTTCTATTCCATTTTCAGGGTTACTTCAGTTTTAGTTTGCTGAAAATTTTGATTGAGCACAGTCATTCCACACATATGACACTAATTGTCTTTTATGCTTCAGGATTTTATTTTATTTTACTTTTGGTGTGTTTGTGCGACTCATTAGCGAAGTAGTTTGGCACTGGGCTTTATAGGGAATTTTGCATTTAGTAAGTAGTGGTATTGGTGTTTGTATCATGTGAGGCAGTTGTACAAAGATCAAATTTCAATAAAACTAAATACATGTTAAAAATTAGATTTTTCAGATGTTGCCATCTCTGAGAGACAGTCAATTATTACAAAAGGTGAAAAATGAGATTTAAAAGTGAAGTGCTGAGAAATCTCATGTAGTTGAATTTACTCATTTTTGGGTTGACTTTGATTCTTACAACCACAAGGGAGGCAATAACTTCTATTTTTTGTTCACTGAAAGTTTTGTATACCTTGTTATATGCTTAGTATTTTATATCTTGCTAACTGTTTAGTTAATATATTATCAGAATAGATGTACTGACGTAGTATCCCTCACCTAGATACCAACAAGACCTTGGTGAAGGAGTGCAATCTTTATTTTATAAATTCCCAAGTAACCATCCTTTACGGCATTTGTGAAGTGTTTTTGGTCCTTGAATTAGAACGTGATGTAGGACAACTACATCTTTTTTCACAGTAAAATTAGAGATCCAGTCCAAGTTGAATTCCAACTCCAATTAGGATCCGTCAAGATTCATACAGCTACAATCCAAAGGCCATGTCTCCTAAGATATTGATCCAAATTCAGCAAATAACTATCCGTTGGAAAGCTGAGATCGATTCCTACAAGTCTCTTATTGACTATTTTGGATAATTCGGATTTTATGTTGATCAAAATTAGGATTTATTTATCAGTCCGAGTCAATAACAGTCCTAGCCCAATAAGGAATAGGATTTATGTATCTTTATTTAAGATATGTTAAGTAGAATTCTTAGTAGAGTCTAAGTCCTATTTTTAGTCAATACCAAGTAGGACTCTAAGTTTATCAGAGGGCTATATATACAGCCCAATGTTGTAACAAAAGGAAGAAGACTTTTCTATCAATAATATTCTCTTATTTTGGGTTTGTTCCCTTTTTATCTTCCTTGTGGATTCAAGGATCTATCGTGGTGAGAAGACGGTGATCTTCTTCCTATCCCTTGTGCCCCCTCCGGCTACATCAAACGGATCTATCATTGTGAGAAGACGGTGATCTTCTCCCTATTCCTCATGCCCTTTCTCCCGCTGCATCAAGTGAAGACGGTGATCTTCTCCCTATCTCTCGTGCTTTCTCCCTCTGCATCAAGAGAAGACGGTGCTCTTTCTCCAACCCCTCGTGCCCCCTCTTCCCGCTACATCAAGTGGTATCAGAGCGACGTTGTTCCTGAGCTCGACTCCATTGATCGTAGTTGGTGGCAACAACTCCATGGACAGTGATATAGGAGATTATGAAATTCGAGATTTGATTAAACAAAATTTTCTTGCTTCTATCACTAGGAAGTATGAAGCTTTGAAACAGATTGAAACTAAGAACCAAGTTCATCAATTGATCGTCGAAGAGGCTCGCGGTCCGATGTCTTGGAGATCAACAGACGAAGCTATTCAGGAAAACCAAAACCATGGTGAGGTGAATATTCCATACTTTCATGGCTATGAGAATTTATTTATTTGGATCGATAAAGTTGAGAAATTCTTTAAGTTTATGGAGATTCCTGAAGAGAAGAAGGTGAAAATTATTGAATACAAGCTTGATGGTTATGCTTCATCTTGGTGGGAGCAAATTCAAGTCCAAAGAACACGTGAAGGCAAACCAAAAATTCGCTCATGGCTGAAGATGCTTAAACTATTCAATATAAAGTTCTCAAAAGGGGATCAAAATCAGGTAAAACAGATCTCTCATCCAAAGGCTTCTGGCATTGAAATCAATGGAGACAACCATGAGGTATTAATTCCACATCTTAGTAACTTTCCTCTAGTATTGAATTATCAAGTCAAAGAAGAGGTTGTGGATCGTGTGGAAGACAAACAAAGTAGTGAAGAATTTATTGAGAGCCCCAAAGATTCTTTCTTTGATGAATTAGAATATCATACAAAAGTAGCTTTGGATGTTACAGAAAATTTTCAAGATACTATCTATGAGAATTCATATGAATCAGTTGACAATCTTGAAGGCTGCAAGAAAGAGTTTTCTACTTGTGAAAATATTGACTGTGCTAGTCAAGATTATTCTTTGAAGTCATCAAAAGCCAACTCTCTTGAACAACTAGAGAAAATTTCTACAGGAGTTATCACTATGCAAGATTCAAAATTTGCAATGGCATATCCAAATTATTGTCGCAATTGTCAGCAAACTTGCGAAGAATACTTTCATTGCATGAGAACAAATCATAAGTTGGTGTGTACAAAAAATTTATTTCAAATAAGGTCAAAAGGAATCCTGCAAAAGTTCAAGTGGTTGTGTCGAAGGAAAATAGGAAATCAAAGTGCTGAAGATGTTACTCGAAGAAATCTTATTGGTTTACATCATCAAGTTTTATGTTGGAAAGAGTTCAAGGGGAGCACAACTGCACCAACGGAGACTCCAATCTTTGACTTGAGGACAAGTCTTTTACAAGTGGAGGGGTCTGATGTAGGACAACTACATCTTTTTTCACAGTAAAATTAGAGATCCAGTCCAAGTTGAATTCCAACTCCAATTAGGATCCGTCAAGATTCGTACAGCTACAGTCCAAAGGCCATATCTCCTAAGATATTGATCCAAATTCAGCAAATAACTATCCGTTGGAAAGCTGAGATCGATTCCTACAAGTCTCTTATTGACTATTTTGGATAATTCGGATTTTATGTTGATCAAAATTAGGATTTATTTATCAGTCCGAGTCAATAACAGTCCTAGCCCAATAAGGAATAGGATTTATGTATCTTTATTTAAGATATGTTAAGTAGAATTCTTAGTAGAGTCTAAGTCCTATTTTTAGTCAATACCAAGTAGGACTCTAAGTTTATCAGAGGGCTATATATACAGCCCAAGGTTGTAACAAAAGGAAGAAGACTTTTCTATCAATAATATTCTCTTATTTTGGGTTTGTTCCCTTTTATCTTCCTTGTGGATTCAAGGATCTATCGTGGTGAGAAGACGGTGATCTTCTTCCTATCCCTTGTGCCCCCTCCGGCTACATCAAACGGATCTATCATTGTGAGAAGACGGTGATCTTCTCCCTATTCCTCATGCCTTTCTCCCGCTGCATCAAGTGAAGACGGTGATCTTCTCCCTATCTCTCGTGCTTTCTCCCTCTGCATCAAGAGAAGACGGTGCTCTTTCTCCAACCCCTCGTGCCCCCTCTTCCCGCTACATCAGAACGCTGGTAATTATTCCAGTTCTTTTACACAAATGTTTTTCTCTATTATATGTATACAAAGTATCAAGGACTTTGGAAATTTTGGAAATCGAAAGGAACCTGTATGCATTATTCTTACGAGTTGGTTGTTTGGTGAAGAGCAACCTTTTATTTTGGAAACACCGGATAGCCATAACTGGGGTTTTGATGTTTTTGTTGTGATATTTTGCTTGGAATGCCATATACTGGAGACTAATAAGTTTTAGCTTGGAACTTTTGGGTTCTGACTAGTTTTAGTTTTCTAAAAAATCAGTTAAAGGTTTCAATGATTGCCAGCTGAAGTCCATTCTGATTTCAAAATGTTTGGATACTCTAATTTAGATTAAATCTACACCCAATTCCAAAGAAAAGTAAGACGGGCGCGGGACGAGGTCGATATTGAGTTCTCCATGGGGGTACCCTTAGTGAGGAAGCAAGTAATTGTGGCTGGGCGTAGTGAAGGTTCATGGCGGAGGATGAGTAAAACGATCTCTTCTCCTCTTTTAGGACCGTTGTTTTCTAGAAGAAACCGAGATGTGACCTCTGGCTTCTTGCTGCTCTCTAGCTTGCTGTTTTCGTATCGTATCGGACCGGTCCAAGGCCAACCTTAGTGTGAGGTTCCTTAATTCTTTCTGGATGACCCTCCGACCTGACGGGGGACTTGAGTGTCCCCTGGTCGTCTTCGCTGTATTCGCCAACTATATTTGTTAAGGCCGCGTCGCAATAACTAAAAGCACCTCCGCAAGAGACTGGTGACCAGGGAATGCCCCCCTAAAACGCTTTAGAGAAAGAAGCAGAAGAAGATTGGTTGTCAAAGGGGAAGAAGAGGATGAAGTATACTGTATCCCTCCCTGTTTGAGTCATCTGAGGAAGAAGAAGAGAAGCAGAAGAGAAAGGAAAAGGCCCCCATGGCAGAAAAATCAAGCAAGCAGATAGGAACGATAGTAGCTAGCACTAATATAGATAGCATCTGAGATAGAATAAATCACAGTAATGATCTGAGGCGAGTGCAGTTGGAGGAAGAAAGAGGAAGTGAAAAGGCTTTAGTCCAGTATTTGATTTCCTAATTCCCCTACTCCTACCTAACCCCTTTGCCCGCTTGAAAGCAAGTCCCGATAGAATCCAACTTCTTAGGTGCAATTACCTGAGAGCGATAGTACTTGTCTACCCTTTAGAAGGTCTTCTAGTAGTTTTTCCTCGAGTCTCCAGTTTTTAGGTCCCTTAGACTCAAAAAAGGGAAGAGAAGAAGGGCAGGTGTGATATTCAGTGTTATCATATTCATTTGAAACGGAATCAAGCTTCAACGACCGATCGCCAGAAGAGTTGGAGGCCCTGAAAGTTAGGATAGTAAATGTTTCTTGTCCAGTACGAAAAGGGTGAAGTAGGTCTTCTTGCTTTCTACGGCTTGCGGCAACCAAGGAATCCCCAATGGAAGTGAAGGGGGTCTAGTCGTAGGTCTTTTAATTGCATCCAAACCTTACTCTTACTTCAGGAAGAGACCTATTGGAAAGAGAAACCTTAACGGTTTAAGGTATTATATTATCTATCCTTGGATTAGGCTTTACCTGACCTCACTTCTATCGATAAGAACCAGCATGAGGCACTATAGCTTTCTTAGTTAACCAATGACTCAATTCCCCCCTATAGCTGTTGGTATTGCTACTCCGTTCCTGACTCTAACGAAGAAGCAATATCCAAGGTAGGGCTGGGCTTATCTGCGGGATCTCGGGGAATCTGTAAGGATACTGGCTTTCGGCAACAGGCTACAGGCTTTCGAAAGAGGCAGTGAGGGTTACGTGAGCTGACTTCCAATCTCTATCTCGTGTTTTACTGGATGGGAAGACCTTCCTTCAATCTACACTACGAATAGAAGGGATTGACGGATAGCTTCCATGCTTGCAAGAAAGAAACTGACGCTTATCCGCCCAACAAGAAGGCACACACCTCGCTACTGTCACTCTTCCTGGCTTTCGATATTGCTTTCAACTTTCTTTCGAACAGGCTTTTCGCTAGGAATGGGTCCCTGCTTTCAAACCCAGAGCTCCTGATACTGCTTTGCTAATTGGAACTCCTGTTGATGCATGCCAAAATGCAGATGATAATTTGCAATGCTATTTTTCAGGTATTTACATTCTTGTATGCCAATAATTTAATTTTTTGTTTCCAATTCTTTTTTCCCATCTAATTTTGTTTATGCTGAACAATATTTTTGTACTTTTATATCATGTTAGTGTATCTAAAAATCTTGTAGATGACACCAAATTTCAAGAGGGAAAAGGGTGGTTAAAAATATAATATCCTTTAATGTTCTGAATTATGTATTGCATTACATTGGTCATGGTAATCTGTTAAATAAATTGGAATGGGAGCCATTTTCTGGTTGGGGGTGGGGTGGGGGGTAGTTGGGGCTGTAGGGCTGTCAATGGGCCCCGCCGCACCGGCTTGGGTGAGCTGAGGTCTACTAAGATCTGATAACTTTTATATTAAGCCTATTTAGGATTTGGTCCGTTAAATTTATACTAGATCTGTTAATGCATGTTAAGACCGGTTATGGCCTTCCAATGCCTTAGACATCTATATATAAAACCATATATTATCATGTCAACCCTAGACAAACACATATAGTGACCATCATTTTTTAACAGCTCATGCTTAATCTTGTTTGCGTACATTCATTGCTTCTAATGACATGCTAATGTGGTATCAAAAAGCAAATTAGCATATGCATCCACCTTACAATTATTGAGGTAATTAAATGTTGAGATAACTCCAATGTTGATTAGCATTGTTAGCAAATTTTTGGGCCTGATCCCAACCTGAAGCCCAAAAATACAAGCCCGAACCCAAAAATTTTGGATTGGGCTGGGCCGGGCTTTTGGGTCTCTGAAGCCCATTAACAGCCTTAATCCTAAATCTAGTGTGTAATTGGGTTGGGCTCGACACTCCCAATTTTCAGTCTGAATCCAAATTTCAAATCTTCAAACCCGAACTTGAAGTTATATACTAATTTTTTTGGACCAGTTTAAGCTTCAGATTGAGCCTATTCAATTTTATTAAATTTTGGGTTAGAGCTTGACCTAAATTTTGAAAACTCTAGGCTCAAACTTGAAAATTTTTGGTTTTCTGAGCCCATTGACAGCTCTACCTAAATCCCAAATATTAATGGGGAACTGCTTAACTCATCATTAATTTGCATGGAGATTTCATTAATCAATGCATTGACAGCATTAGTGAAGCCAATTATTTAAATTTTGAGCCGGATTCTTGGGTCAACAAAGTTGATATTGGTGGACAAATGCTGACACTAGGATAATCTATAACCTTGAATTTCTTTGCTTATAGATCATGTAATGTAACCAAACAAATTAGCTTTACATTGAGAAACCCTAAATGGACTTCTGATGGGTCTCCAACAACTTTTTTTAATAAATTTAAAATCTAACGAGCTGTCCCTTTATTGCCGGTTGTGTATTTTGGACATGGTCTAAATGGGTTTTTAATGAGCTCGGCCCGTGAGTCCAATGGAATCCGGGCCCATTGACAGCCTTACTTGGGGGTGAAAACTAACTTGACAAACGCATTGGGATGACATTGAAAACTATGCTCTTTGTACCAAAAAAGATGAAAAATTGTGTTTCTTTGGAGAAGAATTGATGAAATAACTGACATCAATGCAAAAGTTAAATGAAATGGGATTTCATAGATATCTGTGTTTCATTGAGTTTCGAAGTCCCATTTTATGTTTACTTCTGCACATAATTACTATCACTTTTCAATTAAATTAGTTTCCATGATGCCTCCATCAATTTTTAAGTTTGTTGTGCAAGTATTCTTGTATGTTCCAGGCAAAAGGTTGTCTCCTCAGTTTCACTCTGGGTGCAGAAGATAGAGGTAGTGTGATGATAAACGCTGTGGTCTATAATTCACAATGTTCCGTGTTTTGACTTTGTTGTTGTTTTTGCATTCTCAGGTTTGAAAGGTGAGGTCACCCACATGATGGTGCAAACTGAGATGTGGCCAACTAGATCTTTGCGTGTGAATGATTGCTTTGTATATTCCTGTTAACCATCTCAAGGAGAGTTGAATGTAGGACTACCCGTCTTTGTTGTTTTTTGGCTTGCTATGGGTGGGGGTGTTGTTATTGCAAGTATTTTTGGGACTTGTGCATTGCATTCTAGCCTGATTGTGTGTTGTGTATAGCAGAATGTGTGTGGATGGCACAGTGGTGTTTGTGGTGTATAAATGAGCGTGATAAATTAATCATGTCTTGAATATTGGATAAATAAAATTTAATATATATAATAAAAAAAAATTATATTCTATAAGTTTATATTTTTGAGATGATTTGATATTTGATTTATTATATTATTTTAATTTAATATTTTTTTGATTCTCCTTTCAAGTTTGAAATTATACAAATTTATATGATTAAAATTATTTTGATAATATGATTGAATTGAATCATTTATTAATTTTTTTAAAAAAATAAAAATAAGACATTTATTAGTATGGATCAAATGATAAAATTAATGTAATGAAAAAAGTTATTATAATATTAAATATAATAAATTAATCCTCCATCAAATATTTAAATAAAATTTAATATATATAATAAAAAAATTTATACCTCATAGATTTAAACTTTTGAAATTTAATATTTAATACATTATATTATTCAGATTGGATATCCTTTTTCATAACTAAATTTGACTTTTACACAATTAAGGCCTTTGTTTTCACATGACAAACACGAACCATTCAATATTCCAAGAAAATATTAGGATTCCGGACTCTACAATTTCAAAGTCCGCTCTGAGCATAGGTCCGGATATACAGCTTGAATGAATGGATAAACAGTTGATGGATGTATTCACCCTACAGTTCAACCACGCATTTGGACCATGGATATACAGATTTACAGATCGTGCAGTCTGCAGCTCTTAATTTTTTCTGCAAAATTCGTGTTGCTTTATAGGTCGCAGAGGCTGCAACTCTCTGGCACTGAATGATTACATGTGCCAGCAGACATAAAATGGCAATAAATATAGAAAAAAATATTCACAGCAGAATCTGTGCAGGACAGCAGCTTCACGTGCACCTGATGCGGAGGGCTCAAGTTTTTCTTCCTCTTCACTGATGAAAGAATTAAATACCTACAAAAGAACTAAATACCAGAAAGCTAGAATAATAAACTACCATGTAAAAGAGTTATCTACTCCAATATTAACTAGTTTCCAAAAGTCACATTCAGCCCAGTAACAACAGGTGTTCTAACCTGGAAAGCAGAATCTGGAGCAGCAGGTTAAAAAGCAGGGATCCAAATTTCTGCACAAAAAAAGAATAAGCATGCACAAACTTAACTGAGCTAAGACAATCAAAATGAAGCATCAAATCATTTCAAAATCAGAACCACGGTTCAGCAGACAATAGAAGCATTCTGCAGCTGTTTCATCCTAAAATGTTTTAGATTTGCAGTATTACAATGTCAGAAACAACAGGAAAAGAGATAAGGACTGCACTCTGTATTCAGAGGAAGATGATGGTTCTGAAGAAACCCTAATACATACTCGTATATATAAAAATAATAGGCACACACTTGACCTCTACAAATAGCTCAAAGGATCAGATACCTTATTGGGTTTGACACAGGACCCAAAAATTACAATTACATCAATCACTCAAAGTTAATCAAGTCCTAACAGGACTAGTCTAATCTGGATTCCGTCAAATCAAAGTCCTTGGCTAACTTCAACAAAATGCTTTCTATAGTTGAAATTAATATCCTATTATTTTGGATTAAAAAATTACAATTAACAGTACTTGTAATGACAGTGAGTAGGAAATGAAAAGCAATAAAACATATCACAATCTGTCACAATGATATATAACCTCATATACATGTATGCATCAATTACATGTGCACATCTGAGTTACATGTATGGATGCAAGTGTGGGTGCTGCAAAAGTGTTGTAGGTGTGTCTACACAAGTGGCACATGTGTCTCTGCATGAGTGTGGCTGCACAAAATTGTTAGTGTGCCCGTACATGAGTGCATGCCCATATGCAAGTGTTGAATATCTGTATATATGTGGATGTGTTACATGTGTGTACATGTATACAAATGAGTGTGGAGGTCATGTCTATGATTGGTTGCACATGTAGGTGGCTTTGTGTATTTATGTATGGGCATGTGTTGCAAGTATGTCTGTGAATGCATGAGTGTGTACATTTGCCCTAGTCTAACCCGGATTCTGTAAGATTGAAGCCCTTCATATAACTTCAACAAAATGCTTTCTATAGTTGAAATTAATATCCTATTCTTTTTGGATGAGATAATTATCTATAAGTCCCTATAATTAGCCTTAATTATCCACAGCCCTCCATAATTTCCGGAATTACCCACACCCCCTCATTTTCAAAAATATTTACCCACACCCCTGATTGTTATTTAATCAAATTTTTCCCAAAAAATTCCGATTTTACCCCCGTTATTTTTACAATTAAACCCTTAAAAACTTACTTTTTATATTTAAGGCCCCGAAATTCGATTTTTTGCAAATAACACCTCGAAAATACTCCGATTTACAGATAAATCCCTGAAATTTGGATTTTTACAAATAACACCCTGAAATTATTCCGATTCACAGAAAAGTCTTCGAAATTCGACGGCGGCCGGAGTGGCGGTGAGCCGGCGGCGACGCCGGAGCCGACGGTGGAAGCAGAGGCGGAGGGCGGCACGCCGGCACGAGGGCGCGGACGGCCTCGGCACGTGGGACGGACGCCGAGGCCGGTAGCGAACGCAGACGACCTCGGCCTCGGTCCCCGGCACGCAGGGGCCTCCATCCCCAACCTTCGTCCCCGGCCAAGGTCTCGGCCTCCGTCCGCACCCGCGTGCCGGGGACGGAGGCCGAGGCCTTGGACGTGGACGGAGGCCGAGGCCGTCCGTGCTGCTGTTGGCGCGCTGACCTCGGTGTCCATCCCGCGTGTCGAGACCTCCGCCTTCGCTCCCGCCGCCAGCTCCGACGTCACCGCCCACTCACCGCCACTCCGGCTGCCGTCGAATTTCGGAGACTTTTCTGTAAATCGGAATAATTTCGGGGTGTTATTTGTAAAAATCCGAATTTTGAAAACTTGTTTGTAAATCGGAGTAATTTCGGGGTGTTATTTACAAAAAAACTAAATTTCAGGGCCTTAAATATAAAAAAAAAAAAAGTTTTTAAAGATTTAATTGTAAAAATAACGGGGTAAAATCGGAATTTTTTGTGAAAAATTTGATTAAATAACAATCAGGGGGTGTGGGTAAATATTTTCAAAAATGAAGAGATGTGGGTAATTCCGGAAATTACAGGGGATTATGGGTAATTAAGGCTAATTACAGGGACTTATAGGTAATTATCCCTTTTTGGATCTAAATATTACAATTAACAGTACTCGTAGTGACAATGATTTGGTAAAGCAAACAGTGAGTAGGATATGAAAAGCAACAAAACATATCACAATCTGTCACAATGATATATAACATCATGTACATGTATGCATCTATTACGTGTGTATATCTGAGTTACAAGTATGGATGCAAGTGTAGGTGCTGCGAAGTGTTGTAGGTGTGTGTACACAAGTGGCACATGTGTCTCCACATGAGTGTGGCTGCACACAAGTGTTAATGTGTCCATACATGAGTGCATGCCCATCTGCAAGTGCTGAATATCTGTATATAAGTGGGTGTGTTGCATGTGTGTGTGTACGTGCATGTATACATATGGGTATGTGAGTCATGTCATTGGTTGCACATGTAGATCGCTTTGTGTATTTGCATATAGGCAAGTGTTGCATGCATGTCTGTGAGTGCATGAGTGTGTGCATGTGTGTAGCAGACACCCACAAAATACCAAGGGACAATCACAGAAATCCATTTTTCTTGTTTAATATCTTGACCAAAATTGGAAAATATGATAGCACAAGCAATAGTCACTACAAAAAAGTTTAAAAATCAACTTCATTGGACTTGGAGGCCTTGAAATTTGGCCCTGACAACTACTTCTACATCATTTTCAGATCTTAAGAAATTTACTGGCACAAGAACAATTTCAGAATGCAAGAACCTCACTACCAAAAGAACTTCAACGCCAGATTTACCAAATGATGGTATGAACAAAATGATTACATGTTTTGGATATTCAAGTTCTTTAAATATTATCCCACTCTGTTATACAGGCCAAAAACAAAGCATCCACACTTTCAGTTTCAAAGAAATCACAGAATGAATAATTGGAAAGTAAAGTTCTTTTCAGTATAGCTACAATAGTTTCTCACAAAGATTTCGACAGGAAAAGAAAGTTTCCATTGGCAAGAGTAAAGAAAATAACTATCTACTAGTAGTGTTCATAGAGGAATCCACCATTAACCAAAATCATTTGGTGCAGAGGTATATGTGTTATAATCGATGTCCAAAAGCAAGTGTTATTTACAATAAGAGGCCTGGACGTGGTTTTCAACTAAAACACCAGTAAGGAAACAGAAAAATGACATGAATGGAAGTGATAAGAAATAATACGAGTGTTGAGCATGTAACAGAGGAGTGGGTTTCAAAAGGATGAACAGGACTGATTCAAATGATATCTACAAAATCCAAAGTGAGGGCATGGGAGCTTTTGCGAATATTATGAATGAGCAGATGACCAAGCAATCACTTGCCTCTGACCAATCCTCACTATGTCCAAGTCTCTGTTTTTCCAAATTCAAACTCCAATCACTTGGATATCCTATCGGACAATACAAAATGCCCCTATTGTTTGTCACTAATTGACCAGTATAACCAACCTCACCAGGTTCGCGTGGAGACTCCTGTTTATTCATTGATTATTTGAATTATTAAATGTTGAAATCAAGGTTTTTAAGTTTCAGTTTCGGGACCTGCCGAAACCAATCCATTTCGGTCCCGTTTCGGTTTTGGTCAAATTATTTTTAAATTTTTTTGATTAAACTTTGACTTTCAATTTAAAAATATTTTAAAAATTTAAAAATGAGAAAAAAAATTTATATATACACATATTTTTTAAAAGTATTAAATAAAAAAAAAGTTGGCAAAAAAAATGTAAAATATGTGAGAAAATGATAAATGTTGCTTTTTGGATTTGAACCCGAGTCACTTGAGACCCAAATTAAAAACTTAACTACTAAGATAATAGTGGTTTGTGACATAAATATAACATATAAATATAAATAATATATCTTTTGAATCCGAAACCGAAAATTAAGTCAAAATATTTCGGCCGAAACTGAAAAGCATGGTTGAAATAGGAAATCACCATAAATGACATCTCAGACAATGGTTGTGGCTGACAAATTATCTGGGAGAAAATATTACATACCACACATTTAAGCTCAGCTCACTTTTTTTTGTTTAGTTCTCGGATGTTGTTCCATTATTGTTTTCTGTGTGTAGCCAGTCCTCTCAAAGAGAAAGCATTGTTTAGACAATGTATGTTCCCTTTAATTTTCTTTGGTACTAGAATAAACTGCCAACTAAAGATTTACAAAGCAAAAAATAACTATTAAGAGTCAACTATCCAAATTAAATAATATTTCAAAGCAACACTCAACATAGCCTTACTATACAATTATATAGGATTCCATCCCTCCTACAACTTTTTCAAAATTTTCAAGTCAAAATTCCTTCAAACAGCTAGCCTTTTTTAATGAAAATAATGCCCAAGAAATTGTGAATTCCCATTAATAGTCATGAAGGATTCAAGGTAATTTAGCCTGAACAAAACAGAAACATTAGCAGACAACATCACAAGCAATCTCCAAAACTTCCAAAGGCAATATATACATCATGCAACAAACACTTACCCATCAAAAGGGTAGCTGGCAAGAAGCACAACTAAGTCCACTGAGGATTGAGAAAGAAAGGAACTGACATCGCCAACAAAGTAAAATTCCAGTAGTATAGAATTTTTTTAAAGATGGTTGGCAGAAATGAGGAATATATTGACTATTGAGGCATGAGTATAAGATAATCAAACCTATGTTAAAAGGCAATACAGCAGAACTCCTCTGGTGCAGATAAGTCCTGAGGCCTAACCCTATCCTTGAATAGTCAAAAACACCATTTCGCCCACAACTGAACATTATTCATATACTAGAAATACAATTTAACAAGCTAACTGTTTTATTGCACAAACAACTGTTTTATGTGCATAACATTACAGTTTAATAAATTCAAAAAAACAAAGAATTGCAACAAATGTAGCAAATATCAAGTATAAAGACTTACAGTAAAAAAAATAGTCTGTACATGTGCATAAGGAACAACATGAATTACAGACCATAAGCACAACCATGTACATCAAAAAGAAAACAATACAATGTTCCAGTGAAGGCCAGAAACAGAGTGTTTACCTCATTACCACTTGCATATTGGTGAGAAAGTTTAACACAAGTTGATTGACAAGATCGCAACTAATCTCTCGTTATCACATCAGGGGATAGACTGTCTGAAAGCCAGATTAATTAGTGCTGCAATATTCATTCAACGTAAGAGCACCCAAATTCGAAGAAATCATTGTAAATACCTTTGTAACCAAATCTAAAATATTAGGGCCCATTTGGTTTGTCAGTAGCATGATCATCATGAATAGTACTACTAGCACTCTCTATGATAATCGTACAATTCAAGATGATCACTTATGCTACTGACAAACCAAACCCTTAAAATCTCGAGCACTCCAGATTTCCTACAACTTCAGGAGAGATGGTGCCCTGAGCACCTTTTTCCTGAGTACATAAACAGATCTTATCAGTTACCTTTAAAGAGACTAATACTATTGCATGCACATTGAGACTATTACAAATACCCATAAAGAAGACCAACTCAACGTGGTCAAACTTAATAAAGATCATAATCATGAACAAAATGCAGATAAGAATATCAGAGAATGAAAAAGAGATAATTTCTGAGAGAAATCACAATTGTTCTATCAATTAAAACAGACTAAGTTAAGGCATTGCAAATGATTCATTGGTCTGACCAGCTTCTCCTTTAAGCCAGGTGACCACACCAGAGTTTCCCAAAAGAACTTGTTTTGATATTCTTATTATGCTGTTGAATACCATGTCCATATGAGTTGACCATTCTAGGTTGCATCCCAGCAACTTAGAAAACACTAACATAACTGAGTCATTTCTAGTTTGGTGTGTAATATAATAGGGAAAATTGTCAACTCCCCTTGTCATTTCTAGTCTCACATTTTTTAAGAGAAAAAATAATGAACAGCAAAACCAAAAGGCTGCGGAGCAACAAACTAAATCTATAGTGCACAATTGAAGAGCTATAGATTAAAATTTAGATTTCACTAAAAGTTAAAAAGATAAATTATTCATAGAGAGAAAGTAAAGGTAAAAAAAATAAAAAATATTAAATGAGTGTTAAACCTTAAAAACAATAAGATTTAAAGAAAACAACAAAAGACAATTTGAAGACAAGGAAAATAATGAAAATTGGAAGAAAGAACAAATTTTAATGAGAAAAGGCTAGATATTAAAGGAGAAACAAATTAAGTTTACAGAGGAAAACTTAATGCTGACAAGAAACTGGGACGAGATCATGGAGAGATTGTGGAATTTTCAGGTGTGAGAATTAAATGATAAAGGGGTATCATAGAACTTGCAGTAAAAACTTAAAGATATAAAACAAAAATGTTAAAGATATAATTCTAAATGTGAAAGATCAGTAGGAAGAAACAAAAAAAATTATAATCCAACATTAAAAGACTTAAACTAAATTAAAGCAATATAAAGCTACAATATAACTCTAATAAAGATACAATAAATGAACTCAAAATATAACTCTAATGAGACATAGAACTAGGAAAAAAAGGAAAAATCGAAGAAGAATGAGGAGTGTCAGCAGTCTCATGTCTTCCAAAAGAAAAAAATGATAAAGAACAAGATTTACAAACTAAAACTAAAAGACAGAAAAGGTTAAAAAGGTATAAACTAAAATTTAAATGCTTATAATAAACATCGCAGAACTATAGACTAAAAGCTGACTTCACTAATTGTTAAAAAGATAATTAAATTTCAAGATACAGCAGAAAGTAAAAAAATATTAAGATATAAAAAAGGTTAGATCATTCAAAAAAATGCTTTAAAAAACAATGATTAAAGATAAAAAAGATATAATAAATATTGGATGCAAGGAACATAATAGAAATTTGGAATTAGCGGGCACACTTTCATTTAAATTGAGATAAAATAATTTTTAATCAAAAGGGTTTAAAAGAAGTATTTTATTTCCTGAAATTCGAGTTTTTATAGGGGATTCCAAAATTTTTAAGGGCTCAAAGGTCAGAAAGTTTGACTAGGGGTATAGGTAATTATCCCATAATTATTCAAATTAAGCTCTGACACATCTCTAGGTCATTCCCCACGAAAAGAATAAAAAAACCATCCCAGGGAGTAACAATGACTGTCCCGCATATTCTTGTTTAGCATATTCTGCAACCAACCAAAATGTTCTACAAGCAATTAAGTATCTCCCATACAGAAGTCATCAGGATCAAGACTCAAACAAAATTTTAAAAAAAATGCAAGAAACTTTCAATAGACATGCCACTCAGCTGTGTGAAATGCACTGGAAGAAAGTAAATAACTGCTAACTTATAGACTTATAATAAGTCAATTTTTATTGGTCTTCACGTCCAACTTTTGCAAAAGCAGATATTGCTCATTAAGTGGCATGTGTTGTCTCTACCATTTGACTTTGATGCTCGCAGAAATAGTCATCAAAATTCTATCAACATGAGTTGCTCTTGAAATTGTTGCTTTGGCTAGTGGACCAAGAAAAAAGTTACTTTCTAAACTGAAACAACAGTAGATGCCAACATAATATGCAAATCAAGATCAAGATTTCCTCTGTTACAAAATAAAGTAGCAACTAACAAATTTCTTCTGGTAATATACTTATATAGGAAGAACAAAAAATAGTTTCTAATACAACTTATAACACTATATACAGAACAAGAGAATAAGCTTACCTTGCAAAATGCATTGATTCAATCAGCTGATCTCAGAATCTACAGATTCAATTTGAGAAAGCAAGCTTAAAACTGTGATCCCTCAACTTTATCATTCCAGAGTACACATTCATGTTCCTGGACATATATGACCTTTAAAGTTTAAAGTTTAAACAAAAGTGCAAACTGAGCATTTGAGAAACCAAATATTCAGTCATTCATAGAGGAAAAAACCAAATCTTTGAAGGCAATGATATATACAGCACATGTTACCCTTCTACAGCCATGTAAGCACATGAGTGCAGTTCCCCATATATTGACTGTATAAAGTACAATGCTTACAGTAGTAATCAAAAGTTATTTGTTTCAAACTGTTGTTGACATTTCAACCCCAAGAAAGCATTTTGGACAAGTTATGATATTGCATAATTTTCCATATGTGATCATTATCTATTCATCAACATGGCAGTTGACGCTATTATGCCAAAATGCATTAAATTAGCATCTTAATAGTGTTAAATTTTTGCTATCTTGGGTAACTGTTGTCATGCCTGACGGAAGAGTATAAATATAATGTATTTCTGAACAATCAAATATGAAAGCAAATTACTAACTAGAGGAATTCAGCATCAACAACCACAAAAACAGTTGTCAAATTGCTACTAAAATTAGGGCTTCATGGAAATACGAATCTAGCGATTGCATAAATCAGTTGACCCTACAAAGGACAAAAGCTAGGATTTAATAGCCGTTCGAAGGATAGTTACCCTACTCAAGAAATACCATTAGGATAATTAGACAGCAATAGAAAGAAAGTTAACAGCATGTTAAGTTTGTTAGGTGTTGAAGTTATGCAAATCACAGTGAACCATAACCAATCATGCAATCAAACAATGAATGAAAGCCTCTTTTTGTGATTTAAGTCCAGAATTTGGAAAACATAATAACCGTGAAGCAATCATATAGCTCAAATCCAACAAAATCGTTCTCAATGAAGAACAAATAGGGTTCAAAAGAAAAACCCACATTGTGCAGAAAACCCAAAATGTGCACTAATACCACAATGTCGGAGGAGGAAACCCTAAAGGACTCCAGTTACGCCAAATGTTTAGGGAAATCAGAAAGAAACATGCAATCAAACGGGATACCACTCATGCTGGTGATTTAAACCCAGATTTTGGAAAACATGCGCACAATCGAGCAATTAGATCCCTCCGATCAAACCAAAACCTTATGGAGCAAGAAAAATTAGGGCTTCGAAGAGAAGATGACCATCACCTTAACTGGCTGGCAGGGGAGTAAGACCGTACGGCGGTGGTGGTAACACGGTGACCGAGATCCATAATCACCGCCGGTGGCGCGGCCGCACGACGCCGGGATCGAGGGTTTCTGCGCAGAAGCGGATCCATTTCCCCGACCCATCGAAATACGGTTCTTCAAGCGGACCGGCCGACAGAAATCCCCGGAACAAAATGGGTTTTTTTACAAAAACGTCCAATTCTTTTGTTATATTGCAAATCTAACTTTACGCTCACAAATGCTATTTGGTAGAAAAATTTGTCAAAAAATCCAACTCTCTAATTTACCTACGCTAACACTTAATATTTTTAGGATTTAAAAAATATTTATATTTTAATTTATTTAAAACATCAAATTTTGCTTCTATACCCCTGAAAAAGTTTAAAATTATACATCTACTCTTTTAAATTTTATAATATTCGCATGCCCTAAATGTAAAAAATTGCATAAATACTTTTGTGACAAACTTTTATCAAATACATTCTCGATTGGCATGAAAACTATAAAAAAATATTTTTTATTTTTATATCTGTAACATAAAACCATCATATTCAATTTTTCAATATTTTTAAAAAATTTCCACGTATAAAAGGATAAAATTGACTTTTATATTTCTATTAGATTTTTAAATCAAAGAAATATTTAATTCATAATGATGAAGCTTGACAGATACAACAAGGAGAGTAAGGTTTTAAATCTTATTTTCGGAAAAAATATATCAAAAAAATTGATATATTTTTGTCGTTGCCATTGAAATCATTTTTTTTTATTTCAATCAAATTATTTTTAAAATTTTCACTAAATTTTAACTTTAAATTTAAAATATTAAAAATAAAAAAATATAAAAATTCTTTAAAAAATATTAAATAAAATTTTTTTTAATAAAAAATATTTTAAATATGGAAAAATAAAATTTGTTACAAAAGAAGTTTGAGCGCTTATCTCCTTAAAGGAAAATTAAAACCTTAATCAATTAGGCTAAACAAAAATTTTAGTGTAAAATTAATATAAATAATTAAATATTATGTCTAAATTTAAATAGTATTATCACCAAAACTAATTATTGTCAAAATATTTTAGTTTTGACCGAAATTTAAAACTATAGACTCGAGTATTTTTGTAAATTAAAAAAATTTCGAGGGGTATAATTTTCTTTTGAATGAGTTCCTCGAAGCAGAACGACTTGAAGAGCTCACTTGCGCCATGTTTCATCCATTAATTCTAATCTTGCAATTAAGGAATTCAATTAGCTGCTGTTTGGGTCTCGGAGCTGAGGATTTAATCCACAGAGAGAGGCCGAAGAAGGCGCATTTGCAGTTTTAACTTCATTCAAAGCCTCTGTGAACAGCTGAATTTGGCTGTGTACGTGCCTGGAGATTGCCCTACAGAGAGAACAATAATGCTCTCAATCTCACAAGGTACTGCTGCAACATAATGCCCATCTTCTGCAGTGCCATGAGAATAAGAATCCACATGTTGTGGAGCATAAAAATCCCAGGAATATCGACAAGCTAAGTTTACAGGCCTGACATTTAGACATGACCAAAGCGAGGATCGGAGAGTAGGGTACAGGATGACACATTCAGTCATTGTCTCATGAATTCCACATCTTCGCTCTCTTGGTTATGGTCTATTTTCTATAAAAAGATGGTTTTTGAATAATGATACGAAGGTCACTATGAAATCAGAGAGGAAAGCAGGATCAACGACTAGATTAACTCAAAATTAATGTCTCAGGCTTCTATGATCATTCTTGAAACCCACTTCCAATGGTCGACGAACTTCTCATAAGATTGATGCAAAATATTTAGAACGATCATGCAATACAATAACAAATGAACCTAAAGCAGATATGGCTTTATCCAGTATTTATATTTTAATCTGTTGTTCAATATAGAGAACACCCACTCAAGAAGAACTCCGACGACGAAAGGTTAAATTAAATAATTCAAACTGCATACACAGCATGCACTGCGTCTCATGCGTTCCTGACATGAAACAAAGATCTCCCTCGTGAGATGCATATCCTACAGTAAAATAACAGACAACATGCCCAAATGGCATCTTCTAATCTATATCTATATGTTTCTGTCCATGAAAGCAAGTTGCGCTGCCTGCAGATCACACACTATCATGAACATGATCGAACTCAAGTGGGGGAATGTGAAGGGAAACATGGAATCTAATGCGAGGTTGGTGGCCACTCATTGCCCTCGCTCTCTCTCTTGCTGTTTATAGTTATGAGAAGGATCAGCAAACTAGTGGCCCCAAAGTACACGACTCCTCTTCCTCCCCCACCTTCAAAAAGTTAAAGCTGTCTCCCTTCTGATCCTGCAACAGAAGCTCTCTCTTTCTCTTTCTTTCTCTTCTGATTCATCCTCCCACCGCTTCTTCCGTCACTGTCTATAGCAATGTGAAAGCTCTAGTTACTTCTTTTCAAACAAAAATCATTGCACCTCACTGTTATTTCATAAGGAATACAGAGCCCAGTTATCTTCTAAACCTACTTTGCAAATCACCAATCCATTGATATGTCACAACTGCTGAATTAGGTTTTCGGAACATTAACTTCGATTTACTCTCTCGTGGAACTCGAACTCCCTGTAAAGACTCCTTCTATTATATTACACATGAAACTGCTACTCAATTCTGCCAAAATATACAAGAACTCCCTAATTCTTCACCGTAATCCACTTCGACCCATGACTCTTCACTCGTCAAGAATGTATGAAGTTTCGAGAACTCGAAGAACTATAAAGCAAAATGCATCTCTTGACTAAAACTTGTGCTCTATAGCTCAATATTAAGAAAGTTTTATGTTTATTTCTATCTTTTTTTTGATAAAAACAGATAGTAAAGCAATCCGAGTTCCTCCATTTGTTTGTGCATTAATTGTGAGAAGGAAAAGCCAAGGAAGGAGGGGGTTTCCTTTCTTTCTTTTCACA
The DNA here is from genome assembly GCA_005019695.1 of Trichopus zeylanicus subsp. travancoricus. NCBI lineage: Eukaryota > Viridiplantae > Streptophyta > Magnoliopsida > Dioscoreales > Dioscoreaceae > Trichopus > Trichopus zeylanicus. Next base: position 16,866 of record RXID01014395.1, on the reverse strand, counting down.
TTCCTACATTGGGTCCCTATGCTTTATTCTCATCCTCTCCAAACAAGGGGAGGCTGACTGCCTTGGTGCCTGTGAAAGCAGACGAAAACACAGATTCCTCCAGCACAAACACAAATAAAAGAAGTGCCATTTTCCTGCCATTTCCTGTCTTTTCCTTTTTTTTTCCCCTCATATTTCCTCCCTTTTTCCTCCCATCTTATCTACTTTTCTTTTCTTTTTCTTAGTTTTATTCTAACTAATTCTTCAAGGACTGCACAGATTTTGGTGTGATATCGGCTCCTTTTGTGTTGCTCTCCACTTCAGCTCTCAGACAGTTTATCTGTCACCTAAATATTTGCCTTTTTTTCTCAGCTAAATAGTAGTTAAAAGTACACCTTTAATACTAATGGTCGTGATTAAAAGCTAAGATGAATGGCAAATTCAATGAAATCCAAACATAATGGCCAAATAAAGTGCATGCCTTTCTGTCTACTTCATGTGGATCAGTGGATGCATTTCATCGCCTGTATCCATCATCTAGTCAACTAAACATCAGCAATCTGCTCATTCATTTGACACAGCAACCATCACTCACAAACCCTAATTTTCATATCATCACTGTGAACAAACAAAGAGCAATGATGGCTTTTCCAGTCAAGGATAGGTTTCAAAACCCTAGAAATTTTCTCCTTTTTCGTCAGAATAAAGTTCAAAACCCTAGAAATCAAAAGGTGGCATCTATCTGGATGCGGGACAAGTTCTGTTCCTTGACTGTAACACCGAGAGAAGCGCTATTCTTTTGAGTTTATAAATTCTAACAGATTCTCAGCCTCCAAGCTTAGGAAATTTGTCTTAATGAAAATTTTGGATATGATGGAACACAAATCAATGGAATGATCTCATGCACAAACATAGAGAGGGAAACAGATCAATCTTTTTAAAAGAGAATGAGCAATAACCGAGGAGTTTGGTCTGACTGCAATGCAGTCCATGAAAAACTGAAAAATAGCTCTTCAATGTCGCCCAAATGATGCAGAAATATTCCCATATCAAAATGTGCATGCTTTTGTTTTGCTTCACGTCTCATTCTCATTAGTATAATTTCCGAATGAGTTCTGATGTCAACTGCCATGTTCACTCAATCATAGAGCGCTTCAATTTAGAAAACAATTCCAATAATCTGTTTGCATATGTATATGTTCGACAACGAAACCCTAATCAGCTACGATGCAACACTCTTTGATGATATTACTAGCTGAATTTCATAGAAATCATCAGAAAGCAAAACTAGGAAATGCTGGAGAATTAAAAAAGATGCCAATAGAAAATGCAATACATTGCTCTTCGTCATTTCTAGCTACTCGCGGATTCGTGAACTGCATGTTCATGATCAGCTATCCATACCAAGATACATTGAAATTGAGATAATAAACTCCCAACCACATATAGAATTCGAAAACATGAAGCCTACCTAAGATTTATAGATCTTGCAGCACTTGAAGTCTCAAGCAGTTCCTTCGCTGATGCCTCGACAAAAATCAAGCGTCCAAGTGAATACTCTGCCTTGAAATCCGTAACACAGAAAGAAGGAACTACAACAGACTTCCTGCGGTTGAAGAGTTGTAGCTGTAGAGATCTGTTGCCCATCTGCTGCCCGTGCTACTGCCTCCGGCGCGACCATTCCAATACTGATCGTTCCCCGGAATGCCCAAATACTGTCTCGGCAAGCTAAGCACTTGGGAGTTATCTTCCATCTTCACCAATGCGAGCTGAGTGATCAAACTGGAGCTTGACTGCTTCTGGTGGACCTGCCCGGTGTACCCACGTTCTCCATCAAAGGGAAACAACCCCGGCGCCGGTGGCGGAGCAATTGGCTCCAGTCCTCCCAAGAAGGGGATTTGCTGGATGTGAGGAAGTCTCCATTGCTCCAACCCTACGTTTGAGCTGCTCCCTACTTGATACTCCGCAGTGTCAAGAGGTTGTATTTCACTGAAATTAAGCCCAAGGTTTGCGGCGCCGAAATCCCCCATAGTGTGCAAGGAAGCCATGAATGGCAGATGAGGCGGCGGCGGCGGCGGCGGCGGGGGCGGCGGCGGCGGCGTTAGTGGCGGCGGCATACCGGATAGAATTGCACCACCGGCTACCGATGTGGCTGCGGAGGAGGAGGAAGCAGAGGGGGTGGACGACGACTTTGATGATCTCCCGCTGCCCTTGCTTCGCTTGTTGTGGCAGCCGCCTCCAACGGGTACGTTGCGGAGCGCGCCGCCGCGTGTCCAGTAGCGGCGGCAGGTCTTGCAGAAGTGGCGCGGCTGAGAAAGGGAATAGTTGTTGAAGTAGCAGAATTTCGTGTTTGTGGAGTCACAGCGGGGGCACTTGAGCGCCGTCCCAGGCTGTGGAATCTTCGCTATTCTAGCTCGCTCCGCCATCGACAAAGGCCTGATCGTGCCCGGCATGCCACTTTCAGGCCCCAGCACTACCGTCCCCAGCTGCGGATGCTGGTGACCATCACGTCCGCCGCTCCCATTCGCTGATTGATAAGCCTGCTGCTTTATTTATCAGCAAGACACATAATAAGGAAATCAGCAAAAAACTAAAAGAAAGAACAGATCATATGATATAGCTCGTATATTCAACAAGAGAAGGGATAAAATCATAAAAGCGTGAGAATATTGTCTTTTTTTCTCTTTGCTTTTTTGATGGAGAAGCTATGGAGGAGGAAGAAGAGAGCTTACCTGGTTCCAGTTGGGTGGATCCAGATAGGCTGGAACAGAAGAGAAAACCATTTTGACCTCTTCTTTCTTACTTGCTTTGTTCTTCTTCTTCTTCCTCTCTTTTCTTTTGAATCAAATGGAAAATCAAAATCCAGTAAGAATCTCAGAGAGGAGGAGGAGGAGGAGAAAGAAGAGAGGGACAAGAGGGGTCTCCTCTCCTTTTCTTCTTTCTTCTTGGTTGGTGGCTTTTATATAATAAGAGGGAGGGTGGTGGTAGGCTCTTGTGCTATAGATGGGGATGGATGCGGGGGGTGTATTCCTTAGCTTAGAGGGGTGTATTCCTTAGCCTCTAAGCTTTGAGCTTCACTGGCTGCTGCTACTGTGAGAGCAGCACTTCTTGTGCATGAAAAAAGCAGAGATGGAAACCCTAATGGGGCAAAATAATAAACAAAACTTCGTGGATCAGTGCATAATATTTTTGTTAAAGAATGTCTTGCGTGGCAGATGTGCAGCCTGCTGTAATTTGTGTTGTGTTTTTTTCAATGATTTATTAAAAATTTGCTTCCTTTTTTGGTGTTTGAGATTCTTTGTTTCTTTGAGGAGAATGTTTCGAAAGGAAGTTCTTGAAAGCGTAGATGGTCATGTGGTAATGTTAGGTTAAAAGGTTTTATATTCATGTGTTATGATAGGATTTTGATTATATAAAATTTTTCGGTTTAATATGATTATGTTTGAATAAAGCAAACACCGAAAGTAAGATCTTAAACTGAGCTTGGACGATGATCACCTCATTCATCGCAAGCCAAAGTCCAAATGGTGCCCTCTGCCTTGTGAAGTTGCATGCAGAAACACACCACACGTTATCGTCCAATCCTCCAAAAATATCAATACGGTCGTTGCAGTGTGTGGCAACGCGACACAATTCAATAATATGAGGAACATATAGGTTTGAACCGTGATCAACTGCTACGTACGACGCCGGAACTCACGGAACACCATCAACAACCGAGAGATCGTTGCCTACCGGCGAGAGACCAGCCAGCGACCCGTCTCGGCGGTCCATCGTACTCCACTGTTTCTGTTTCCCGCGTGCGAGCACTGTGCGCGGCGGGCCCCAACTCCGGTTGTGTAGTAGCCGTCGGTCCGGAAACACGGGCCCCCCCGGAAAAGTTGAACGGTCGGGAGGCTGCGGTGGTCCTCGGCGCAGGTGCACGTGTCCGCTCCCGCGTCTCTAGTCGAGGCTGTAAAGAAGGCTTGGTAGGGGCTCATCAGCTCCATGATTCTTCTGGTTTTCTATCAGGAGCCAATTCCATTGAATCCGCTCAATTCGCGACAACCGCAAATGAAGCCTGAAGCCCCGAGAGATGTTGAGATCAAAATCAAACTTAATTTCAAAATTATTAAATTAAAATAAAAAATAGTCTAATTAAAATTTTAATATTTTAATATTAATTTATCTAGTGAATAACTTAAATTTTTTAAAATTTTTAGACCCCAGTATTTTTTTTAAAAAAATTAATATTTATTATTTTATATTATTATTAAATTTAATTATTATAAAAAATTAAATAATTTTTTGAGTTTTAAATTATTAAAATCTTAATTTGATAAAACGCTACTTATATCATTAAATATATTATTTATTAAAATTTAAATAAATAAACATAATAAGAATATAATAATTTATTTTTTAAAATAATGTAAAAATAAATGCAACCCTAAAATCCACCCTAATCTTATCATTATTTCAAACAAATCAGAGTTAACTTCCCACCTAACGAGATAGCTTGTTACCAAACATACTGGCCAACCAAAAAAGCACCTATTTCAATATAACAACATTTAAAAAATAAGAAATTCAAACAGTCAACCATTCCGAGATCAATTTAAAATTTAAATTCAAACGATAAGAGTAGCATGGAATTCAAGACTAAATGCTACGCGATTCTTAACCAAAACCGCCATCTCAACTTCAGATTCAGTTCTGTCTGACCCAAACCACATCAGGTTAGCAACCTCGATGAAGAAGATGATAGTAGAAGATAACGAGAAAGCCGTACAAGATAATGAGAATGGCTTAATCGACTTCCTCGATCTTAGGCCCAGCACCACTGGCACCCGTTGCCGGGCCATCCTCATCCATGCTGCCGGCCATGTCAGCACCAGCACCCTGGTACATCTGGGCGATGATGGGGTTGCAAATGCCCTCCAGCTCCTTCATCTTGTCTTCGAACTCATCAGCCTCGGCCAGCTGGTTGCCTTCCAGCCATTGGATGGCCTGCTCGATGGCATCCTCAATCTTCTTCTTATCGGCAGCAGGGAGTTTGGAAGCAATCTTCTCGTCCTTGATGGTGTTCCTCATGTTGTAGGCGTAGTTCTCCAAGGCATTCTTAGACTCCACCTTCTTCTTGTGCTCCTCATCCTCGGACTTGTACTTCTCAGCATCCTGAACCATTTTCTCAATCTCTTCCTTGCTCAACCTGCCTTTGTCGTTTGTGATGGTAATCTTGTTCTTCTGACCGGTAGTCTTATCCTCAGCAGATACATTTAGAATACCATTTGCATCAATATCAAAGCAAACAGTGATCTGAGGAACACCCCTTGGAGCAGGAGGGATGCCAGAGAGCTCAAATTTACCAAGAAGATTGTTGTCTCTGGTCCTGGTCCTCTCACCCTCATAGACCTGAATCAACACACCAGGCTGATTGTCAGAATAAGTAGAGAAGACCTGCTCCTTCTTTGTGGGGATGGTAGTATTCCTAGGAATCAACACAGTCATGACACCGCCAGCTGTCTCCAAACCAAGGGACAGAGGAGTGACGTCCAACAGCAGCAAGTCCTGCACCTTCTCATTGCCCTCACCACTCAGGATAGCCGCTTGGACAGCAGCACCATAGGCAACAGCTTCATCAGGGTTGATGCTCTTGCACAGCTCCTTGCCATTGAAGAAGTCTTGCAACAGCTGTTGCACTTTAGGGATCCTAGTAGAACCTCCAACAAGAACAACATCATGAACTGTGCTCTTGTCCATCTTAGCATCTCTCAAGCACTTCTCCACTGGCTCCATGCATTTCCTAAATAAGTCCATGTTCAGCTCCTCAAATCTGGCACGGGTAATGGTGGAGTAGAAATCAATGCCTTCATAGAGAGAATCAATTTCAATTGTAGTTTGAGCAGTCGATGAGAGAGTCCTCTTAGCCCTCTCACAAGATGTCCTCAGTCTCCTGAGGGCCCTAGGATTGCCAGTAATGTCCTTCTTGTGCTTCCTTTTGAACTCCTGGACAAAATGATTCACCATGCGGTTGTCAAAGTCCTCACCACCAAGATGTGTGTCTCCAGCAGTGGCCTTCACCTCAAATATACCCTCTTCAATCGTAAGGAGAGAGACATCAAAAGTACCACCACCAAGATCAAAGATGAGAACATTCTTCTCACCAACACTTCCAGCCTTCTTATCAAGACCATAAGCAATAGCAGCAGCAGTCGGCTCATTGATGATACGCATGACATTGAGACCAGTAATAACACCAGCATCCTTTGTTGCCTGGCGCTGAGAATCATTGAAATATGCAGGAACTGTGACCACAGCATTCTTAATTGTAGTACCAAGGTAGGCCTCTGCAATCTCTTTCATCTTAATCAAAACCATGGAAGAGATCTCCTCAGCTGCAAACTGCTTCTCCTCGCCTTTATATTGCACAACAATCATTGGCTTGTCACCAGGACCAGAAACAACTTTGAAGGGCCAGAGCTTGATGTCACTTTGGACAGAAGCATCAGTGAAGCGCCTGCCAATGAGACGCTTTGCATCTGGAAAGCAAAAATACTAAGCATCAACAACTGTCCATTTTGGTAATACAATTTCAATTGCAAAGCTTACAAAAAAATTTGGACAAACAAAGATAGATCAAACCCAATAACCTATGTCGCTGTTAAAATGAATAAAAAAAGAACAGTGACATGTGGTACAACAAAATGGTTAGGTCAACAAACCCGAGATCGAAGCAAGTTCTAACTTCCAGAAATGTAGAACTATGATACTGTTTATTTAACCAACTGTAGTTCTCATCAGCATATAAACACTCAAAACATATCAAAACTAGTTTAACACAATTCGGTATAAATTAACAATCCAGTAAAGCAGAATACAAAGTAAAATAAAAAACTAAAAAGACCAACTAAAGCGCCAATATTATTCAATTAACAACATGATATTCGATTATAGGCTACAAGTCCAACTTCAATAGGTTAAAATGCAACTTAAAGCTCAAACCCTATCCGAATACAACAACAAATATCTGCACAAACACAATCTTCACAGCGCTTAATTCAATTAAAGGAGACACCATAGAACACCTCAAAATTATTATCATTATTCCCACTGAAAAAACTTATGATTAGAATCAGGAAATAAATGATTCGCATGCGTCATTTTTCAGGGCAATTGAACCTAGTTAGCTTTATACGACCATTGACAGAAAAAAATTTCAATCTTTAGCGCAAATCCTTTGAAACCTAAGATCTAGGTTGTCGAATTGCAGTCTTGAACACATATAGACAGCATAGTCACAACAAACCATTAAATCAAATAAACAAAACAACAATCCGTAGCTCGATCTAAGGAAACAACAGATCCATGCAACATCAACCTACAAAGCAGATCTACAATGCTGAATACCAGATCTGGTGCTCAAAAAATTTAGAAAAGAAATTCATTCAAGACATAGATACTAGATCCAATGCAAGGAAAAAACACATCGAAGGACACTAACCGAAGACGGTGTTGATGGGGTTCATGGCGACCTGGTTCTTGGCGGCATCGCCGATGAGGCGCTCGGTGTCGGTGAAGGCAACATAGGACGGCGTGGTGCGGTTGCCCTGGTCGTTGGCGATGATCTCCACGCGGTCGTGCTGCCACACACCGACGCAGGAGTAGGTCGTCCCGAGGTCAATCCCGATCGCCGGACCATCCCCCTTTCCGGCCATTGCCGAGATCTGATATCAGAGAGCAATAGAAGAAGAAGAGAATGGAAAAAGACGAGCTCCCCCAGCCGCGTTCAAGAGAAAAGACAAATGAGGGGAGGGAAGCATATAAAGGGAGAACCCAGGGTTTCCAGAACGTTCGGAGGGCTGCGCCGTGGCCGCCCGATGAGGATGGACGGTTGGAGATGTGCTGGTTTCTCGGAGGGAGGAAGTCCACCTGAAATTAAATTAAATTGGACGTAAAATAATCTCAATAGTGCTTCGAGAGTCGCATCAAGTCAAGCACATTGATGGGTAGATGGATGCGCGCACGGTACGGCACCTTTGCAGAGAGACATCACGGCTGCTTAGCGGAATGGGCTGGGCTTTATAAAAAATGGGTCGCGACGGCCTGACGATTTGTTGGGCTGGCCCGGGCTCAATCTTGGCTGGATCATTGACTATATATTTTTCCTTTTTTAAGCGACGAATAATTATGCTAATTTATCGCTCAATAACTTGGATGCAATGAGGGTTCAGAACATGTCCATAGGGAAGTCAAGAATCCCAGAAACCAGTGCTCCCAGATGAGGCTGCTGAACGAGCTAACCTGTTCGCCGGAGAAGTTAACTGCTGCGGTGTGGATACTAGCTCTGCATTGTGGCAGGCTGCTTGAGCTTCCCGGAGAGCGTCCATGCGTCTACACAGAAGCGTTGGACTGCGTAGAGAACCTGATACAATGTTCAGTGCCTGCTTGCGGTTAAACCAGAAATGATGAGTACACCCATAGGACCAAACTTCTGAGCTTCCCAAACTCCTGCTTTGGCAATCAATTCAGACTCCTAGCTAGAAATGGAACAAACAGGGTGCGACGTAGCCTCCAGTCGATGCATACGATTATCCACAACGAGCCATCCAGTTCCAGCCAACACCTTCGAACTCCAAAAGGCACCGCCTACAACTATACTGATTGAGTTGTCGACGGTCAGCAAGTGACTGCTTAGCTCAGGGTGTTGCTCCTTAGCCAATGCAATAGCTCTGCAGATAATAGATACCGAAGGGTCACCCAGCTGCTCCTGCTTAGTCATGATCCTAGCACATCGCTCCATCCGCAAGAGCTACAATGAACATGCGATGACAGATCGAATATACTCCCTCCTACTAGCTGGAGAGATACCTCCGAGGGAAAAGAAAGCTAGCAAATCCACGACATCATCAGATAACAATTGACAGTAGAAAAGAAGTTGAAGCCGGTGCCAAACTCAAGCTACAGGACAACACTGAAATAGGATACGATCAATGTCCTCAACCATACGGCCACATAAGGTGCATTGAGGAGAGCCAACCAGCTTCCTATGGTGAAGAAATTCATGAGTAGGCAAGCTTTTCTGCATAGCTTTCCATAAATAGTTTTGAACTCTGGGGTATACCTTCAAACCCCATAAAGTACTAGTCGCAGGCCACGAGGTGTCAGCAGAGCGGGAGAACAACTTAGAGCCATCTTTAATGGCAATATGCACAGATAGCTTCGTAAATTCTGGAGCCATATATCTTAGGTTGGATGTTGCAGAATTCTCCGCGGAGCTCGTAATAGGAATCCCTTCTTTTGTATTTGAGTTAGTGAGCTAAACAAACATTAGTATGTGTAGAAAGCATTCACTACAAGAAAAACCAAAATCAAACCAAGGTAAGAGAGAAACGGATGATCAGAATGATGTAAAATATATGCTGCATTCATTGCACCACTCACAAGCATGTGAAGAAATGAGCAAATCTTTCACAAAAAGTCTATACAGAATTCATTGTTTGGAACTAACGTGGGAAACAAGTTCCTCATGTGATGTTCTGATTGTTGAAGGAGAAGGGGCTGGAGTTACCTGTGAAGAACTTGAATGATGCTGATGGTGGAGGCCCTTCTCTCTGTTTGTCCCTGGTATAATGGTAATACAGGAGCCATCCGCTTCTTCGACATCTGAGGAAGGAGAAGGAGACACCTCTGTAGGTATGTCCACAGCAGAAACATCGCCATTTTTATGTACCTTAAACGCCTGTTCCGTGAGTATCTTTCTATGTAACTTCTCCTCAGCATCCTTCAAGAACTTGAACTTTGGAGAGGGGGATAACCTCATCCTGTTCCATTCCTCATCTGTTTGGGATTCAAAAAGAGGGTTGATTCCATGTTGGTAGTAACATGCCGAAGGGGTTAGAGGCGGCGTGAAGAATGGAGGAGAAGACAGAGGTGTTAAGAATGGAGTTTCCACTGCCACAGGGAAAAGCAATTCACTAAGGCTTCTTCTCCCCTTAGAACTTCTCCTGCTCCTCCCACCTCTGGACTTCCCATCCTCGGACTCCAGATCCTCCTTGGTCTCCTCCTTTATGGTGAAGAGAATCCTCGGGGGGCCACACAGGTTGTGAAGTTTCATGAGCTCTGACTCCAAGCTATCTTCTTCTTCATCTTCAAGGCCACTTCTTGGTCTTACTCCAGTACACACTTCTTGAGGGTTGAGAGTTGTTGACATGAAAGAGGATGGCTGTTTCCAACTGAAGAGACAGGGAATTTCTCTTGAAGTGTTGATGCGGTCTCCCTCCTCCATGTCCCGGAGGACTGTTCTCTTATTCCACCAGAACAAGTAGTAGAGCTCTGCAAGCAAAGCTAGCAGTAGGCAACCAAAGACAAGGCTGAGACCAATGCCCAAACTGGTCAAAGGTCTCATATTTGCACACACAAGCACACTCCAATACTACCAGTGTGGTGGGAAAATTCCGGAAAGACAAGAAAAGTCGAAAGTTGCTCCGAAATCAGAAGCAAAGAGGAAAAAACACTAGAAAAAATTTCTGAAACCAGAACACCAAAACCACAAAGCTAGGAAAATCCAAAAACGCAAAAAAACAAAAAAAATCCAAAATTAGTTCTGTTATCACCTTTGTACACAGCAAACAGGGAAAACAAAGCCCAAAAAAATCTCAAACCAGAACACCAAAATCACAAAAGCTAGCAAAGAAACTGCTTAATATTTATTGGGAAGAAACTTCAAACCAAAACCCACAAAACATACCCAAAATCAAAATCACCGATTCATCCTAGAAAGTGTATCGTCCCAAAACCCCATCAAAACCTCTGCTAGAAAAAAATGCAACAATTCTCAGCGCTGAAAATCCAACACCACCCAAGTGCCGAAAAGGCTCAAAAAGATCATATTTTTACCTCTAAAAACACATTTTGAGACCTACAATCCATGCCTGGCGCCTTCGCGACTCGAAAGATCAAATCTTTGCTTGAAAAAACAGCATGAATATTAAAAAAAATCGAGATTTCTGTAGGAGATTCCGCTAGAAACGAAGCAAGAATCATCAACAATGTGGACCGATGATGGCGAGGAAGGAGACTAGAACGCCAGAAGAAGGAATGCAACTATGGATTCGAAGAAGATAAATGGGAAGAATGAGTGGGAAGGGAAGGTCGCGTGGTTCGAGAGCAGCTCACATGGAGCACCAGCGGAAAAAGGTGGTGTCGTTTGCCCACAGAAATCCATAAATCTAGGTGTCGCGGCGGGCGGCAGTCCATCTATCTAGCCAATAGTAAATCCCACGAGGCCAAGCCAGCGAGAGACTTCTTGGTTATTTTCATTTTAAGATAATATTTCTAATTTAAATTTAGTTTAAATTAAAATTAACAAATTCGATAAAAAAATAAAATTATTTTAAATCAAACTCTTAATTTTTTTTAAATTTTTTTGGTTCGACACCGAGGGTATTTTAGCTATCCACTCGCATCAAATAAAACAAACAAAAAGTGATGAATGGTGGCAACTGTACTCTCAAGAAAGAGTGGCACCTCAGATCAAAATCATCCTGCAGTCTCCATCCATGAAGGAGAGCTTGAACCCCGATCACATGTAATCTGTCAGTCGCATGCATCAATGTACGACCACAACCAAGATGATCAAACCCAGCATCCATGATGTTTTATCATGAGATTGACATGATTCTGCATGCCATTATTGAGAGGTTCTGTTGCCAGAAATGCAAATGATATGGTCTACTTGCCTGCTCCATATCATCTGCATACTGAATTCATTTAGAATAAACCACATGACTGAAGATTCCTAAGATTTGAGATTGCAAGAAATAACAAGATAAATAACTCAATGATCAAGCTACAAGTTCTCGCCAGTGCAGGAGTGAGTTCTTAAATAAATAGAAAGATCCTATATGTTTGACATAAGAAGAACCAAATGAAGCCTGCAAGGAAAAATCAGCAAAATGCTCTTTCACCAGATCAGATAGAAGGAAATTCAAGTCCATCACTCTTCGGATGCAGCACTTGCAGCACTTAGATCCACACTCAGATTAAGTTCCTGCATAGTTGGATTTAGAAGAAACTTGTTAATTAAAGCAGCCTTCACATCTCAAAAAGCAAATTAACTATCCTAGAGCCTCAAATTTGGCCCACATGTTCTAGTTAGCTTTATTAAATGAAACGCACTACAATGCTTATTCTCTCAAAAATGGTTTGATGACTTTAGGTTTTATGATAATTTTGATCTAATTCCTTCCCTGTGCTCAGAATTAGTTTACCAACAGAACTTCCAGAAAATCTCATGGCTTAAAGAACGGTCGGGAAGCTGCAATAAATTATCTTTCCAACTTGAAAATGTTATGGATAAGGAACATGCTTCTTCCTTGCAAAAAGTTCAAAAAAAAAAATTACCTTTCCAGTTATCTTCCTGTACATGGCAAGAACATCTTTGACTGTTGACTCAAAATGTGTTGATGAATCATAACTCTGCATACCCAAGAATTTGGATAAATGCAGACCAAACTCATTAGTCATTGTATAAAATTATCAGCAATATATTTATCTCATCAGTCAACTGCGATGTAGTTTATTCAACTTATATAGATGCTACAAAAATCACTCGCCATACCGTAGAGATGATGCAATTATCCTCATCGGGCTGGTTGATCGGTTCATATCTGTCATATATATCAAAGAAGGTCTCATATACAGGCCCCAGAAGATCAATTCCAGGTTTCAGTTCTGTCTCAGGGTCATCAGTCTCGGCTTCGGTAGAAACAAATGCAATATATTTTCCCTTAGGAGCTACATTATGAGAATATGAACAGCAGAACAGATACCTGCAATCAAAAATTCTCAAATCAATCAGATCAAATTAGCAGTACTTTCATCACCAGATCAAGCTATTAGTGTTTCCAGCTCTGCTTGATCTTGTTTAAAAGCAAAATGGACCCCATAGGGGATACAAGTAACAATCAAAATGTTAGCAATATCTGAAACTTGTCCCTTAACCTTCCACATTCAGGACAACTAAACAAATAAAGGATCACTTGCTTTCCTAGAAAGTAGTTTTCCTATGTCATCTTCTTTTGAACCCTTTGATTCCAGTTAGGCCCGGTGAATCAAAAGACCTCTGTCAATTAATAGTCACTCATTACTTCGATACAAAATTCTCAAGCATTAAGGAAGTTAAAGCAACTTACATGTCAGATCTGCGTCCCAGCTGTTTCTGTGGCAGAATAATTTGCACTGAATGTGAGTCACTAGTATCCGGGATGGGATGGCTCATAATGCATATAGCTCGTGCTACTCTTCCAACCTTCTGGACCTGTTTTCCAATTAGTAATTTCAAATTCAGAAACATATCCAGTGTTGGCTGCCAGATTAGACCCAAAATTTTCTGCTCAGAAAGCTGCTAACCTTGTCAGGCAAGTATGAAGGATCACAAACAATTTTTTTGCATTTGGCTGTTTCACCTTCAGATGTCACCCCATATGCCTTTCCATCACCATCAAACTCTACCTGCCATCCATAGCACAGCATTATATGGGCGGTCCAACCAGCAGATACAGTGACTGAACCTGCTATTTCTATTCTCCAGGCAGAAAATAGGTGATTCCTAACAGTTTTCCTTAGTTTCCTAGTACAAGGCCTAAGATAAGAAGTCATTATGTTGGTATCATTCAACTTGAAACGATATCATACATGATTATTACACAGCTCCTTACAAAACAAGGAGTAAATATGTGATCCTTCGCAGAGTCATGACATGGCAGTTTAATACCCCATGAAGGTTATTGCATAAAAAATTAAAAACATAATTAATTTAAATGCTAAATCGGTCTGAGAATGTATCCAAAACTACAGAACACAACAAAGTTGATCAATAGCCTTCAATCTTCTCTGAAAGCCCCATATAATTAAGGGTTTTAGTCTGCACAGAAGACAAAGGTGTTCACATTTACTGAGTGATCAAAGTGGAAGAAAGCTGAAAATCTATTGTGTATAATCAAAATAAATTGATAGAGAGGTAGGATAAGGAAACAGTATTGGCAACATATTTTGACACATCAAAGTTTGGGGGAATTCTAAGTATCAAACAAAACCTCAGTAATTTGAGAATGAAAAAAATTACTAATCTGAAATAAAATAAATAAAGAGAGAGAACAATAAATTTTGACACCAAATTGGAGTCCAATTCTCACCTTGCATTCTGGTTTGTTGAGCATATAGGTGCCACCATAGACAGCACTTAGACGAGCAAAACCCTAAAGACCGAAAAAACACGTATAACTGATTACCAGGAAAAAGAATCTCCTACAATGTAGTAAGAAGAGAATTGAAAGTGATTAACAGAAGAAAACCTGGGGAAGCTCTCCCAACCCATAAAGTGGATAGATGTATGGAGATCCACCTTGAAACCGTGCCAATGATTCCGCATACAGCTACATGAAAATAAATGAGCAAAGATTTAGAAAACCTTATGATCAGTGAGTTTTTACAATCATAAACAGTAATTTCATCCTGTAGGTACTATTAATTTCAACAATGCATAATAATTTCAACAAAAAAAATAAAATTTTATACTTTCCAGAAATAAGAAATTGACATTTTTCCTTTTTCTTATGGCAAGCTTTTAACTCCTTAATTATTCCTCGTATTTTATCAAACTAAAACTGGCAGTAGGTTATGGACATCGTATGAAGGTCCAAGATACAAAAGCTTTACATGGAATTAGTAAGGGGATTCTATAAATTTTGATAGCTATCAATATATAGCTAACAGGAAATTTTACGCTAAAAAAGAAAAACAAATTGAAACGTAGTATACTTATGTAATTAGAAAAAACACATACCATTGAAGTACTTCAGAGAAAATCATGTTCAAAGTAAATAACCAAAGCAAAGTCAGCTCATCTTTTCCCACATAAAATCAACATTAGTCTCACATTAAGATGAAAAAACAAACACTACATCTAGAAAAAAAATTTGGTCTATGGAGCATTCTCAGAGAGATGTTTGACATTTAAACAACAAGATAAACAGAAATTGCAAAACTAAAAAACGCTGAGGTGGATATAACATTATCAGGAATCTAACACAATAGATGGGTCATCATAGAGACCAAGAAAATTGGATGTGTGTAACAACTGACATCAACCATAAAAAACAACATTGATTCATCATGTATACTTGCATGACACTCAAAAAAGTAGTTCCCTAGTAAATATCAAAGATTACTGCCTTTCCAACAGACATGCTTTCTGGTAACAGGAGCATTATTTAACTAATCTCACCTTCATTCGCTTTATGAAATCCATCGCAGGTTCATCCAAGTACTTGTCATCACGGTGAAGAGCCAGAGCATGGCCGAGAAAATCAACAGTGTCGTCTTCTAGCCCATATTTCCTACATTAAGGGATAAAATTTTGAAATAGGAAGATTTATCGATTGCACAATGAAAGGTGTAAACATTCGTTCCAGCATAACAATTAGCACTTGCTGCTATGAAGCTAAAGAACAGAAATTATTCAGCATGAAAGTGAGTTTGTCCAACAATGTCCATAACTGAATTGCTTTGATAAGTAATTAGTGTTGGAAGAGAATAAACATACGAGATTAGTTCTCTGGCAGTAATTTTATTAAGATCCAGCCCCTCATGGGATTTTGGGTCTTGCTCTTCGTAATCTTGCACATAGATGAACAACTTTCGTGCACGGCGCTTTTCAAATAGGCCCATCAAGGTGGATTTTAATGCTTCCACATCAGAAGATGGAACTTTGTAAATCTGGAGAAAAAAAGCATACGAATTTGGATTAAAACAATTATAACTTCATTTTAAAGTGAACTGCGATGATTTACATGATTATGATAGTAAGAGCCATACCTTCCCCTTGTTGTACACAAAGCTACCATCAACAGCCTTGAAGTTCAAATACTTGGTAACATTGGTTCGGATAAGAACCCGGACAAGACCCCCATTTGCCATCATGAACTATTAAGTCCCATGAGTAATATATATCAGAATCATAAGCAAAATCAAAGAGAATGCCAACCATTGTATTTGAGTTGCAGGCTTATTCAGCACTCACAAAAATTTGCTCTGATTACTAATGGCTGCAGAGTTTTTTACTCGAGGAGGTTGATTTATGTTTCGATGCATAATAGCATAAATATCAACCGTAAGATGCACAATTCAAAAGGCTAATGCCAAACGGTGTATTGCTCATAGAGCAAGAAAATACGACCAAACATACAAGACCATAAATGGCTTATATAACAGGTCAGCTTGCCATAGATATTGAACAAGGAAGGCTCATTTTTATAAAAAAAAAGCATAAAAATGCACCTTGGGAATCATATCAACATTGTATTCCTTGCTAGTGCCCAGCTGCTCAGGAGGCTTATCATCACCCTTGAATCGTTTCCATAACTGTTAAGCATTTTAACTCAAAAAATGAGATAACGATCCCAATTTACATAAACATATTGATAAGAAAGATGAAAAAAAGCAAATTTTGCAACAATTGGCTTTAGAAGCACCTGATTAAGATTGAGCGACGTGGACTCTCCTCCATAGTAGTCATTTCTGTCCATGTGCAGGACCTGTTACAATCGAGGAAAAAAAAAGCAGGCAAACTGAGGCAAAACAACAGAAACACAGCGAAAGCAATGAATCAAATTCTTAAAAGAGAAAGCAGTGACCTTGAGGCCATCGACGGAGAGGAGGCCGCTGAGGATGCACTCCTTGAGGCCAGTCCCGAGAACAATAACATCGTATTCCTCCATCGTTCACCACCAACAGAGATCGAAAGCAGAGAGGAAGGAAAAGGGAATGGGAGGAGAAGGGAGAGGAGAATGGGGGAGTAATAGAGGCAGCGAGGAGGGTACGGAGGAGGAGCTGGTCTCGTGGTTC
>RXID01014394.1:0-72770 GCA_005019695.1 Trichopus zeylanicus subsp. travancoricus | reverse complement strand
TCAACTTCATCAAATTGGCTATGTCTGGATATTTATGGATCCAAAATTCATTGCAAAGTTTAGCGAAGTCATATGCATCCTTTCCACTTAGTAATGGACCATATTTTAACCGGATATCTTTTTCCATGCTGATCAATGTCTTCCCATAGACCAATGGCATAAACATTTTCTTGACGAGCTTTCTATCCAACTGAGATTCAAGGATTTCCATCTTTAACTTATCATTTAGTCGATGATGCATAAATTCCCTTAAATCCTGGAGCAAGTACATGTATACGTCTTGTATTTTCCCATCCGGATTGGGAATAAGATTAGTTCTCATAGCCATTTCCTCGTTAAGTAATAAGTAACTCATGATCTGATAAGCACTGGCTGCTGCATCTTGAGTTATTGGTATTCTATTATATTCTTGAACTCCCTCGTTACACAGGGCCTTGGCTATGAACTGAAATGGATCGCTAGCGCCCTTAGCAAAGCTTATTAACCTCTCATCGGAACCATAGATCACACTCTGTTTTTCCTTATACCATTGAAGAGCTTCATCATAATGATTAAATTTCTTATACTTAAAGGCAGCTGCGGAGGCTATTATGTCCTTTTTCGACTGGTTGCATCCTTCTGCCTCTTGAAGGCGGTGGGCAAAGACTATTAAACCTCTAGCCAAATCACGCTCATGAAAATGCAAGATACCGGAGCGGTAGATTCTACCACGGAAGTCCATAAAGGCAGGCAGATAAAAGACATAACCCTCGTATGCGGACGCTAGCCGGATCATGGAATCCTCATACCTAGCTTTTTGCACCCTAATCGAAAAGTCTCTTAAGAGAGCATCAAGGCTACAAGCTCCCTCTATATCCTTATTCCGGTAATAAGATATCCTCAGAAGATCGAAGGCTTCTTTCAGATTCACGCGTGCTAGTATTGAAGGCATAAGAAGACCTTCCTTTTCTAAAGTTGGACGATTCCTCTTAATGAACTCCAATACCTTTTTTTTGACCTGAAATCCTTGTTTCTGAAGCCCATTCAATATAGAGCACATTTCCTTATACTTATAATCATGTAATTCCATATTGAAATTGCTTAGGTTATGAGATGATAGAAGACCACAATACATATTTAAGGTAGGACCGCTTAAGTAACCACCTCTCAGATCCGATAACACAAAAGGCTTTCTTTTTTCTATCTCCAAATGTAGATGTAGATCTAATGATTCCAGTGGATGTTCCCAATCTAACGGCTTGCAAACCATTGGAAGATTGAGGTTCAACGGGATCATACTCAAGTCAAAATTGCATACAGCGAATAAATTGGATTCTATATAACGTTTTCCTTTCTTTTTAACTGTAGCTTTATTCTCATCTACTGATATGGACTCAATATAGATCAATTGTCTTTCAATCATGAATTCAAGCATTCTTCTACCTCTTTCGAATTGTGTACCTTTTATCTGATTGATATTACCACTTTCTTCTTTGATATCACCTTTCTTACATTCCTTACCACTTTCTTCTTTGATATCACCTTTCTTACTACTATCGATTTGATTTTTCTTGATTATATTAGCCTGTGTTTTAACTGTTCTATCTAGCAGTGCCAACACTGTAGAGACCCTCACAACCGAGGACTCTTGAATACTGTGGAACGCCATCCCTAGGACATATCGGACGCCATTTTTAGCGTCTCGGAGAATGAAGATGAAGGGGTAGAGCAAGCACTCAAGGCAATGCTTCCCACCACAAGGGAAACTATATTCATGTTAGGAGAACTCGAAGGCAGCTACAGGCCACTCATAAAGCTACCAGAGGAGCAGATGAATTGCCTGCATCAATGGGAGCACAACGGGTTCATACCAGCACAATATGAAAGCTATTCGTGCTGCAAAAGGAGGACGATGCAGAGAGCACGAATCCACTGCCCGAACTGCAAAGTTTCGGTATGCAATCTCTGTGGCCCCTTTTATTTTAAGAAGCAGGTCCCAGTCGTACCAGCAGCACCAGCACAACTCTCTTCACATCAGTTGCTTCAGGAGCAACAATACTATATATCCTGGTGCAATGGTGAAATAGAACGGCTGAAGGTCGAAGTTGAGTTCTATAAGAAAAGGGTCCAGGAGTTGGAGATGGAGAAGGAACTCCGACAGGACCAAGAAAGGATAGAAGAAGCAGACAGGCGCCGGCTTCAAGCAAAAGGAAAGGAAGTGGCCACCTCTGAAGGCGCAAACGTATTAATCCAGGAGAGCATCCATAAAATTTCTACAGCAAGCAGGGAGGAAAGACAGCAGCATCCAAACCAGAGGATCGTTAAGAATATGCTGTATAACATGCAGGTAGAACTCGAGATCCCTGGACTTAAAAAAATTTCAGGTTAGAGCAATCCTGGATACAGGAGCCACTACCTGCTGTGTGGACGAATCCTCAATTCCCCCGGAGGCCACCGAGTGCAATAGCTTCGTTGTCCACTTCAGTGGCATCAATTCGAAGCAGACGACAAACCGGAAACTCAGGCAGGGACGCATGTACATTGGGGAAAACGTCTTCCGTATTCCCTACGCATACAGCTTCCGGATGGAACTCGGCGACGAAATTCAGATGATTGTCGGGTGTAATTTCATCCGAGCTATGCAGGGAGGAGTAAGGATTGAGGGAAGTATTGTTACTTTTTATAAAAACATTACAATTATCAACACCACCCCAGCTGTAGCTGTTACAGCGACATTGGAAGAACTCGACCTCGAGGAGGACGAGTATATCAGTATCCAAGAAGCCGTCTACTAAACAGGGAGGAGAGCAGAAGAACCTTCCTAATGAAGTTCGAGTCACTAATGCAGCGTCTCAAGGACGCAGGCTATATCGGAGAGGATCCCCTGCGGCACTAGACAAAACACCAGGTGGTTTGCCACCTGGATCTGAAGAACCCGGAGTTCACAATTACCGATAAACCTCTGAGGCATGTGACTCCCCAACTACACGATGCCTTCAGAAGGCACGTTCAGGCTTTACTCGACATCAAGGTGATCAGGCCCAGCCAAAGCAGACACAGAACAACGGCCATCATCGTCAATTCAGGCACAAGCATCGATCCAGTTACAGGACAAGAGATTAAGGGGAATGAGCGCCTTGTCTTCAATTACAAAAGGCTGAATGATCTGACTAATAAGGATCAATACAGCCTTCCAGGCATCAATACCATACTGAAAAGAGTAAGCCGGAGTAAGATCTACTCCAAGTTTGACCTAAAGAGCGGATTCCATCAAGTCGCAATGCACCCTGACTCAGTGGAATGGACCGCCTTCGGGGTCCCAGAAGGCCTATACGAATGGCTGGTGATGCCATTCGGGCTGAAGAACGCGCCGGCTATTTTCCAGAGGAAAATGGATCAGTGCTTCGCAGGTACAGAGGACTTTATAGCTATTTACATTGACGATATTTTAGTCTTCTCTGAAACAGAAGAACAACATGCGGAGCACCTACGAACTATGCTGGCAATATGTGAGAATAATGGCCTAGTCCTCAGTCCAACAAAAATGAAGATCGCAGTCAAGGAGGTCGAGTTCCTGGGCGCAATCATCGGCAGCCAGAAGATAAAACTCCAACCACATATCATTAAGAAAATAGCAGCTGTCCAGGATCATAAACTAAAGACAACCAAAGGGCTCAGGTCATGGCTCGACATTCTGAATTATGCCCGCAATTACATCCCAAACCTTGGCAAGTTGCTGGAACCCCTGTACTCCAAGACTAGCCCTACAGGAGAGAAGAGGTGGAATTCGAGAGACTGGGATTTGGTCAAACAAATAAAAGGCCTGGTACAAACTCTACCAGATCTTGAAGTACCGCCTGAAGGAAGCTACCTAGTATTGGAAGCTGACGGCTGTATGGACGGCTGGGGAGGCGTATGCAAGTGGAAGATGCAAAAGTTTGATCCTAGGTCCACAGAAAGAGTATGTGCATACGCAAGCGGAAAATACAACCCACCCAAGTCAGCCATCGATGCAGAAATACACGCAGTGATGAACTCTCTTGAATCTCTAAAGATTTACTATTTGGACAGGGCGGAGCTGATCATTAGGACTGATTGTCAGGCGATAATCAGTTTCTTCAACAAATCCGCTAATAACAAGCCATCAAGAGTTAGATGGCTTGCATTTGCTGACCATATTACAAGGACAAATTTTTACTACATATCCTGCTTTTATTGTGTTTCTGCACTCATCTGGTATTAGAGGAAGCCGCATTCCGGAGGTGAGTGCGGAAACAATAAAAGCAGGATATGTAGTTAAAATTTAGAGCTTTAAAGTATAATAATTGCTAGAACAAGCTCACTTACAGGTAATATGACAGAATCAGAGTGTAGAACAACAGAAGAGCGATTTCTATCAAACTTTCTCTATGTTTCATTTAGTGCTTCCGCCCTTATTTATAGAGGCGTGATACTACAAGCAGAAGCGATAAGCAAGACATCGCTTCTGCTACAGACCAAGGACAGACAGGCCTGCCCTTGATTCCCGTAATGCACTTATATAGTACAAACCAACTACTGCATATAGTACAAAAGCAAAAACACACTTTCCTTTTTCTAATTGCCTGCCCGCCATCCACCTAACCACCCACCACGCTTCTGTTGCTCGTGTGAGTGATGGGCTAGAACTGAAAAGGACGAGACCGATGGGCCGATGAAATAGTTAGGTTGAGGGCCCGGCCTAGTTGTTCATCATGTTGCCTTACTGTGGGATACCATTGGGCCCAAAATTTGCTTGTGGCCCGTAGTCTATAGCACTCATTTGCCTTCAGGGCGTGCAGCTCTCGCAGTTGTATTAGTGCTGCGATGGCCTCTCGGGAGGCCTGCTCTTCCAAGTGTTGTAGGTCGCCCTTGATGGATTCTCGTACTTCTGTAGGTGCTGCTGGGTCACCAAGCAAGTGGAGTAGTTGCTTGTACTGCAGAACAGGTCCAGCAGGCCCATTAGTTGTTGTAGTGCTCTGGGCCTTGGTAGTGCTTGAACCTCGTGCAGGGCCAGGGAGATCAGATGGAGTTGCTCCTGCTCCTTGTCGCCCGGCCATCCTGAAAATACAGTAGAGCACACTAGGCGGGATAAGGAATCAGCTAGTTGGTTATTACTTCCGTCAATATGCTCGAACTGAATGGTTACCCCCGTCCCTGTAATATAGTCAGCAAATGCAAGCCATCTAACCCTTGATGGCTTGTTATTAGCGGATTTGTTGAAGAAACTGATTATCGCCTGACAATCAGTCCTAATGATCAGCTCCGCCCTGTCCAAATAGTAAATCTTTAGAGATTCAAGAGAGTTCATCACTGCGTGTATTTCTGCATCGATGGCTGACTTGGGTGGGTTGTATTTTCCGCTTGTGTATGCACATACTCTTTCTGTGGACCTAGGATCAAACTTTTGCATCTTCCACTTGCATACGCCTCCCCAGCCGTCCATACAGCCGTCAGCTTCCAATACTAGGTAGCTTCCTTCAGGCGGTACTTCAAGATCTGGTAGAGTTTGTACCAGGCCTTTTATTTGTTTGACCAAATCCCAGTCTCTCGAATTCCACCTCTTCTCTCCTGTAGGGCTAGTCTTGGAGTACAGGGGTCCCAGCAACTTGCCTAGGTTTGGGATGTAATTGCGGGCATAATTCAGAATGTCGAGCCATGACCTGAGCCCTTTGGTTGTCTTTAGTTTATGATCCTGGACAGCTGCTATTTTCTTAATGATATGTGGTTGGAGTTTTATCTTCTGGCTGCCGATGATTGCGCCCAGGAACTCGACCTCCTTGACTGCGATCTTCATTTTTGTTGGACTAAGGACTAGGCCATTATTCTCACATATTGCCAGCATAGTTCGTAGGTGCTCCGCATGTTGTTCTTCTGTTTCAGAGAAGACTAAAATATCGTCAATGTAAATAGCTATAAAGTCCTCTGTACCTGCGAAGCACTGATCCATTTTCCTCTGGAAAATAGCCGGCGCGTTCTTCAGCCCGAATGGCATCACCAGCCATTCGTATAGGCCTTCTGGGACCCCGAAGGCGGTCCATTCCACTGAGTCAGGGTGCATTGCGACTTGATGGAATCCGCTCTTTAGGTCAAACTTGGAGTAGATCTTACTCCGACTTACTCTTTTCAGTATGGTATTGATGCCTGGAAGGCTGTATTGATCCTTATTAGTCAGATCATTCAGCCTTTTGTAATTGAAGACAAGGCGCTCATTCCCCTTAATCTCTTGTCCTGTAACTGGATCGATGCTTGTGCCTGAATTGACGATGATGGCCGTTGTTTTGTGTCTGCTTTGGCTGGGCCTGATCACCTTGATGTCGAGTAAAGCCTGAACGTGCCTTCTGAAGGCATTGTGTAGTTGGGGAGTCACATGCCTCAGAGGTTTATCGGTAATTGTGAACTCCGGGTTCTTCAAATCCAGGTGGCAAACCACCTGGTGTTTTGTCTAGTGCCGCAGGGGATCCTCTCCGATATAGCCTGCGTCCTTGAGACGCTGCATTAGTGGCTCGAACTTCATTAGGAAGGTTCTTCTGCTCTCCTCCCTGTTTAGTAGACGGCTTCTTGGATACTGATATACTCGTTCTCCTCAAGGTCGAGTTCTTTCAATGTCGCTGTAACAGCTACAGCTGGGGTGGTGTTGATAATGGTAAGGTTTTTATAAAAAGTAACAATACTTTTCCTCAATCCTTACTCCTCCCTGCATAGCTCGGATGAAATTACACCCGACAATCATCTGAATTCCGTCGTCGAGTTTCATCCGGAAGCTGTATGTGTAGGGAATACGGAAGACGTTTTCCCCAATGTACATGCGTCCCTGCCTGAGTTTCCGGTTTGCCGTCTGCTTCGAATTGATGCCACTGAAGTGGACAACAAAGCTATTGCACTGGATAGCCTCCGGGGGAATTGAAGATTCGTCCACACAGCAGGTAGTGGCTCCTGTATCCAGGATTGCTCTAACCTGAAATTTTTTAAGTCCAGGGATCTCGAGTTCTACCTGCATGTTATACAACATATTCTTGACAATCCTCTGGTTTGGATGCTGCTGTCTTTCCTCCCTGCTTGCTGTAGAAATTTTATGGATGCTCTCCTGGATTAATACGTTTGCGCCTTCAGAGGTGGCCACTTCCTTTCCTTTTGCTTAAAGCCGGCGCCTGTCTGCTTCTTCTAGCCTTTTCTGGTCATGTCGGAGTTCCTTCTCCATCTCCAACTCCTGGACCCTTTTCTTATAGAACTCAACTTCGACTTTCAGTCGTTCTATTTCACCATTGCACCAGGATATATAGTATTGTTGCTCCTGGAGCAACTGATGTGAAGAGAGTTGTGCTGGTGCTGCTGGTACAACTGGGACCTGCTTTTTAAAATAAAAGGGGCCACAGAGATTGCATACCGAAACTTTGCAGCTCGGGCAGTGGATTCGTGCTCTCTGCATCGTCCTCCTTTTGCAGCACGAACAGTTTTCATATTGTGCTGGTATGAACCCGTTGTGCTCCCATTGATGCAGGCAGTTCATCTACTCCTCTGGTAGTTTTATGAGTGGCCTGTAGCTGCCTTCGAGTTCTCCTAGCATGAATATAGTTTCCCTTGTGGTGGGAAGCATTGCCTTGAGTGCTTGCTCTACCCCTTCATCTTCATTCTCCGAGACGCTAAAAATGGCGTCGCTTTCAGCTTCTCCTTCATGGACTGACAGGACGTCGTAGTCTTCTGGTATTGATATCTGTTCAAGAACAGCCATCCTTCTTACATTCTTCTTCTCATTAGGGCACTCCCTGGCGAAGTGCCCTTCTTGGCCACAAAGGAAACACCTGCATTTCCTATTCCTCAGCAGGTGTTTCCGCTTTTCAACCCTCACATGTGTTTCATGGGGTTTTCCTCGATAAGTTCTAGATTTTCTTAATCCATACCTCTTCTCCTTCTGATAGTAGCCTGGTATCGGGATTTGGCTGCAGAACGAGAGGTCCTTTAATGACCTCCGGAATGCAGCTTCCTTACATTCCGCTTCCACATACAACAGTTTGCCTGTGTTTGTGGATTTCTTCTCTTGCCAGTTTCCTTGGTTTTGAGCATAATCATTTGCTCTAACGGGGATACTTCTAACTTGGATGCTGCAGTGCGCTGTCTGTTATTTATGAATTAATATTAATATAGCTGTTAAGTATTATCATTATGTTATCTAGAAGTCGACATAAACCCTTTACTTGATGTAATTTCTTTTTAGTCTTCACTTTTCAAATTTAGGAGAGTACTTTTTTATTGGGATTCGTAGTCAAAAGTTTACGAATTATTTTGTTCTCAAATAACACAAAAAATGAGAAGTAATGTAAGATAAAATAAAATAATGAGAAAAACACAGTGATATATAGTTAACTCAAAATTGGGTTACGTCCATGGAGAGAACGAGCGTTTCATTATTAAAAGATTTTACAATAGTTTATAAAAAAGTCTGTACTTTTTCTTGCGCAATTAAATTCTTTTATTAAATCTCGACAACGCCTCCACTTTTAAAAAAAATCTCCAACATAACTTTACGAGAAACTGCCACAAGCGACCATCGATAAATACTAAAAAGATCCACACACGAAAGTCAACGCATTCTCTCTTAGTCTTCTTTTTATTCTCTTTATTTCTCTTATAGTTTAATTTCAACACTACACTACGGCTAACCTCTATTCTTACTAAAGTATTGATAGACTTTTATTAAGTATAAAATCTATTTTAATTATAACTCCTAATATTATATAATAAGTATTTAAAATCAATTATAAGTCCAAATTTAATTTTGAATTTCTACTTTAACTCAAATTTTAATTCGAATTCGAAACATCCAAACTCAATAAACTCCATCTTGACTTGAACTCAGGGCTGTCACCATTACAAAACTTTAGCTATCATTTTTTATCCATCCTCTCCCTCTGAACTACTTCTTATTCAGTAATCGTAAGACGTGAGTTTGAGACAATATCGAATTCGCTTTTTATACTTACAATTTTGAGTTTTTGAAAGTCTCCCAGAAAACTTGTCTGTTGCCATATCAAAAATAATTCGGGGAGAATGTCTATCGCTTGTCAAATCACTCTAACAATCATGCTTTCTTTTCGTTATTATGGTCATTAAAATTCTATCTATCATGATATTTTCTATTAATCGATAAATATTGTCGCACTTTTCTCCCTTTATCAGAATCCTAATATCGCATGTCAATTTTATAACTTTCATCTCTCATTGAATAATTATAGTTTTTTGAGTCTAGTATACTATATGAAATTAGATTTTTTTTGAATATTGGGGACATGCCTCACCCCATTAAGAGTACAAACTAGTTTATCAAATATTTGAATTTGGATTGTTTTCATATTAGCGATCTCACAAATTGAGTTATTATCCAACCAATCAGTATTTTCCTTTTTTATTCTCCTCATAAGAGATAATTTTTTTAGATCAAATATGATAAGGATTATCAAAATTTAAAATTTACTTATCGAAAGTATCAATTTTTACGGATATTGTAAAGACGTTTTCGTCTATATTGTTTTTAGAAGTATTATTTGCCACTGCTATTGTCGTATTTGAAGGTCCTATCTTTTCACGATTCAGAAAATACCACCTGATATGGTCATACTTCTTTTACGAATAATATTGTATCTTCATTTTTTATTTTGATTTGGATTGTTACTTGGCTTGCCCATATTCTTTCGATATTTCTTTTTTGTGAGTTACCAATCCTTTACCAATTTCAATATCGACATTTGAGTTTCTTTTTTTCTCAATAAATAAAAAACTAGTTGTCACTTTCTATATTTTAAGAATTTATTTACTATAACGAATTGTGGTCACAATATGATTATCCGAAACAGGAAAAGATACTAGAAGAACTAGTGTCTTATCCTCATCTTCAAATTTCATATTAACTTTCATTAAATCATTAATAATCATATTGAAGGTATTTAGATAATACAATGTATTTGTATTTACAATCATACGTAGTCCGTACAATTATTGTTTTAGGTAAAACTTATTTATAAGACTTTTTGACATGTATAATTTCTCAAATTTTGTTTAGACGTCCACCGTCGTCTCTTTAGTAATGATATTATATAAAATCTCATCAGTTAGATTTAAAATAGTTAAATTTAATATTTTTTGATCTATTTTTTCTCATTTTTTATCACTTATCTTGACCTTTTTTTTTATTTTCTAACGTCTTTTATGGGTCTTGATAAATAAGAACCATTTTTATTTTCTTCTATTATAAGACAAAGTTTATTTTATTGTCAAATTTCTCTAACTCGAATAAGTATTTTGTCATTTTTGTTTTTTGCTCTTAAATTCTAATACCAATTGTTGATATTTGCAGCGGAAGATTAATAAATTATCTTATTCTCAAATAACATGGGAAATGAAAAATAATATAAGATAAAAAAAATAATAAGAAAAAACACAGTGATATACGTGGTCCATCCAAAATTGGATTACGTTTACGGGGGAACAAGAGATCCACTATTAAAAAACTTTATAAGTATACAAAAATGACTGCATTCTTTTTTATTTAATTAAATTTTTTCATCAAAACTCGACAATGTCTTCATATTTAGAGAAAATTTTCAAGAGAATATCACGAGAAACCAATACGAGAAATCACCAAGAAATACTAGAAAGACCCACATATGAGATATCACTCTACCTCTTTTTTTTCGCTTTATTCTCTTTATTTTTTTCTCTCTATTTCTCTCTTAGTTCAATTTCAGTAGTACACCACGGCTATACTCTATTTTTACTAAAATATTTATAAATTTTTATTGAGTTTAAGTTTTATTCTAATTACAACTCCTAATATTATATAATAAGTATTTAAAATTAATCATAAGTGCAAATTTAATTTTGAATTTTTATTTTAATTCAAACTCCAATTCGAGTTTGAGACATCGAAACTTAATACCCTTGCATCTATTTACCGAATTCTTCTATATCAACCACTGTTCTATATTTTATGTTTCAAGCCTCATTGATCATAGAGTTAATCTCTCAAACTGCTTTTGAGGAAGAAACACAATCTGTTGCTGTTCTTGTGATGAATGCCAATTCAACCAAAAATCTGTAGGTTGGGCTTCAATTAGTTTGGGCCAGGTCGAGGCCAGCCCAGCTCTTGCTTGTTTTCTTTATATAGGTGTTTTTTTTTTCTGGGTGTTGTTACGTGTAATTTTAGGAAATCTAGGTCTGGTAATTACCAATAATGTCATATCCTATGGATTAGTTGCTCGTAATGCCTTCATTTCAGTCAATTCTTCAAATTCTTGTTTATTGCTGACTTGCTTATAAGACATCAATTTATTTCCTGCCCTGATTTTGGTAATTGGTCATACATGTTTCTCCATGTGACTGCATCATTTACTGTAGTAGTCACATTTGCTTTGGGGAGAATGCCACTCTTTATTGCACTATATCTTAAGATACTTTCAGTACGATGTCATATTGTATAATTTGCTTGCCATTACAATGTGCAGAACACATTTGGATCTTGATTTAGCCAAATGCTATGGCGAACACCTTAAAGGCTTACTACTCTTTGTTAATTTTTACATAGATGAGTGCTTCCCCTTGATTTAGGCAATCTATCATCTGTCTCATAATTCACCAATAGCAAGTTTCTTGATTATCACAAATATAAGATTCTTTTTTAGCTTGTAGTTCTCTACATGAGAAGCTGTCTTCTCCTTTGCCACATACTAATGACAAGTTTTTGTTTCTTTTCCTGCCAATATTGCTTTGTAATGGGATGCAAAAGTGCTGATCATCTTGACACACTTTACACTATTGGCTACTTTTGTATTGGGTACTGAAATGATGAGAGCAAGCATACCCAGTGATGATGGTTCTTCCAACTTTGACTACCAGCTTTGGAGTAAGCATTTGAGAATTTCTCCCTAAAAATGGTGTTTAGTGATCTCCATTGGATGATACTTTGGTTTGCTCAATGATCTCAATGCTCTGATTTCACTATCTGAAGATTTACAAACACTATGTTTTCTGAAATACTAGTTTTCGTTCTCTAATTCTTTATAGTGATTCTATCAATAGAAAAAGCGAAAATCATATAATTTTTGGGCCACGTGTTTTATGTTGACAAAATTCTGAACATCAGGCCCAATTATATTCGGAAGACCATGAGTTCCAATGACATGATAAAATTCCTTGTAATGCTAATTTTGTACTTCCGATCGCTGGTCACCTAAACCTGTGATTACCAGTGGTTTGCAGGTGCTATTTTCATCATCATCGGTGTCTTCATCCTCAGCAAATCAAGCATTGAAACAAAACCAAGCTCAGATTAATACTATCTGCTTGCCATTTCACATTTTCCTTGGCAAAGTAAAACAAGTTTTGTTACCTTTCATCGCTGTCTTAATGCTGTACAAACATTGCATCTCTTCTCTAGTTTCTCATTGTGCAGTGATGTTGTTGAAAGAGCTTCCACAGCAGATGTCAAAATGGAACCATGAAACATGAGTGGGCCAGCTTATATGAGTTCTAAGTTTGTAAAGTGGAGCCCAGTCCTGATGCTTTTTGGGTTGGCTCATGTGTACTTGCGGGTTACAATATGTATTACTAGGCACCTTATATTTTTACTCAAGTCTTGTTGTTATCCCACTTCTGACAAATGTAAGTTAAGGTCGTGTTTGGATAGGTATTAACTTTTAAAAGTGGTAGAAGTGGTAGAAATGGCGGAAGTGTGATTTTAGTTGATTGAATAATTTTTAATGTGAAAGGAAAGAAGCGAGAGTGATAAGTTCCATGGCTTCGGTTATTTGAATGGTGAGATTTAAAGTGAAAAGTATGATTTTGATTGTTTAGATAGAGTGATACATGGAAGTAGAAAAGCGGTTTGATAGATGTGTTAGTTAAAAATATGATATTTGTTAGTCAATAAAATTTATATAATTATAATTTTAAAAAATAATTATAATTATGGTAATATTCAATTATAATATCTTTAATAATTAGGATGATAAAAAGTATTAATATAATTAGGATAATAAAAGTAATATATCATTAATTAATTATACTTAAAATAATTAGGATAATTAGGGTAATAAAAAGTAATAGATTTGTAATATTAAGTAGATATAATATGTGACAAAGAAATTTGAA
Source organism: Trichopus zeylanicus subsp. travancoricus (assembly GCA_005019695.1). Taxonomy (NCBI): domain Eukaryota; kingdom Viridiplantae; phylum Streptophyta; class Magnoliopsida; order Dioscoreales; family Dioscoreaceae; genus Trichopus; species Trichopus zeylanicus. The sequence continues at coordinate 59,630 of RXID01014394.1, read as the reverse complement.
ATTTTTTTATATTAATTTTTATTATAATATTAATATAATTATAATATTATTTGACTAAAATAAATTTTTTTAGAAATATATTCCTACAAAATTGAAGAGTACAACGGTTATTTTTAAAATATCTAACGGTTATTTTTTTGAATATTTTAGATAGTTATTCTTAAAGTCTCTAATGGCGATTTTTTTGAAAAACTCGTCGAATATGTTTTTGAAGAACTCAAAGGTCTTTTTTTGAACACGATAAAAAAAATGTGTTAGAGAATAAAACAAAGAATAATGAGTCATTTAAATTCTCAGTCATATTTCGATGGAAATCAATCCGCTGAGATGTGAATATAATCAAATTTGAATTTTGGGCAAATTTGATAGCAAAGAAGACAAAATTTTATTAATGTCCTTTGTGCGAGGTGTGTAATTTATTCATAAATTAAATTATGTTTTATACAAAATTCATTCATTTATATTCAATACTTGATGGATTTCTTAGCCTAACGGTCAATGTTATTGCGGGCATTTCTAATGAGTGGATGACTATCATTACTCGACTATTGACTTAAAGTACCAAATGAAATTCTTTAAGGATGAAATAGAAGGCATGTTAATGAAGCAAAATAAAGTATTATTTTAAATAAGATTGATGATTGTGACATGTTTAATGTTAATAGTGATAAAGTTATTTATATATCATATTATTATGTATTGAATAAGTAATGAAGCGAAGCAAAATTATTGCAAATGTCTCATGAAAATTTGACATGAATTTGTCTAAGAATTGACATAAAATGTTTAGCATTTCTTGAAATAATATTACAAGTAACATACATAAATTAAAAGACACATATTCGGTCTTATAAATACAAAATGTCCTAAAATTAATCATGTATAATACATATACAACAAGTACAAGACACGTTCGGCCTTATAAACACAAATGTCAATTAAAATCATAAACATAGTACATAAACATGAGTTATAGTACATAAATAGATATAAGTAATATGTGTTAAGGAAGACATTTGTAGGTAATCATAGAAGCTATTGAAGTAGACATCAAAGTACACAAATTTGAAATGATCACACATCAAAACACAATCAAGTATCAAATCAAAGTCAACAAAACACATTTTGATGTCAATAGAGTAACCTAGTTCAAAAAGCTAGCAGAAAATCTACGAAAGTAGTCTAATCTAAGTTCTTAATTCATCCCCTTGATGAATACCTTGCCCTCAAGTTACTTCTCATATAAGCACTTGAACGCACCCTTGAGGAGTAGAATGGAAAATTCTTCTAAAAAATCATGATTGTGGAGTATAACTTAACCCTCCAATCCATAGGAGGTTTGCTTTCCTTCAATATACTGATGACGTTATTCATTACTATAATCAAAATTTTCTGAAATTCATTCAAAATAAAAGTTGCATGTTTTGGAGTCCTTTTGTCATGGATAAAGGGATTAGGTACATATTTATCATGGGGGTGTTTACATGGAGGGACTTTACAGACTTTAGAGTCTTCTATATCCTCCGTCAGGAACTCGGATCAAGACATGTTTGAGTTCTTGGTGTTTGGTGTATTGGAACCTATATTTTTGGCATGAAATCTTTGAGTAAGGGAACATGTCGAGGATTCAATAGCTTGATTAGTACTATAAATAATTGCGGATTGCTACGTTGATAACGGAGGCAACTTCTTGTGAGATGATATAATAGATTGTACAAAAAAAATTAGAGTCCTTTAAGTAATATAAATTTTTAACTTAAAATTGTATATTACTTACCAAGATATAATCAGCAAGCATAGTCAAATATCAGAACCATCTTAAGATATTCCTTTGCTATATTTATCTTAAGATATTTCTCTTTTGATGTATGATAATGATTCTCCACCTGCTACACAGTGATCCTCTCATTGAAAGTCTCGTTTACTACTTGAGCACACATAGTGAATGCAGTCTTCTTGAAGTCTTTGTCTACCTCATACCATTATTTGTTTGGTCCAGTAAGAAGTTAATTAAGAAATCAGAGGCTTATTAGGACCAACGGTAATTTGGGTTACCTTTCTTGCCCTTCCCCTTTCTCTATTCCTCTAATGCGGATCTTGATGCATATTCAAGCGGGGAATCATCCAAATCAGTAAAAAATGCGTCCCCTTCCATCTAACGAAATTGATCCATTGCCTTCAAGTAAGATAACATATATTATTAGCAAAAATTACAAATAAATAATAATTCTGAATTAAAAACATAAATGCTAAAATAATAAGGCAAAAGTTATCCATAAAACATAAAAGTAGTAATAACGTGTCATTCATGAAACATAAATAGAGAAAGCTTATATTCAGCTTAGTGATTATATTTAGCTCACATTCCCTCTACAATTGAGTCACTTAATTAAATATATTGTTATCATACTTGACGTTGCTCTTGTTGAGTTGTTGATAATGATATAAGCTCACATTCATCAATCTCTTCTTCTTCTTCATTGTCTTCTTTCTCTTCTCATAATGGCTTAGTTATTAGATAATCCATAAAATGTACGGTTATAACATAGTTATATAATACACAACAAGCCAGAACTATATCTATCTATGTTTACCATGGAAAGGGTCTTTTTTAAGATCTTGAAGCGGCATCTTAACAATTCAAATGCCCACTTTGCTTTACTTCTCAACAAAGAATGTCATAGGTTAAAGAGCTCTTTAGCATTCTGAGGAGTCCGACCTGAGTATTCCTTCAAGTGGTAATGGATGCCTATACAGGAAAATAAATCTTGGCATTGTCCCGCATTGACGAAGTAATATTTACCTGAGATACAAATGAATGTCAATAATGAGTAAAAATAATCAATGTTGTTTTTCCAAACTTGACGGAAAAAGCAAACAATTTTTATGAGGCAAACCTCCAATTAAGTGATGACCATTGGGCGGTGGTTAAGAAATAGCATCACTTAATATTCTAAAGTCATTTGTGGACCCTTCCCAATCGATAAGGATGTATTGAAATTTTAAACTTGAATCGACAAAGTATAAGATATTCTTTGTAATCCCTTTTTATCTATGAAATTGTGGTGGTACCTCAAGAGGAATAGATGCATCAATGTGAGTCTCATCAAGAAGACTGATACAATCCGAAGGAAAAAGACAAATAATTAGCACAAGGCGAAGCAAACATAACAAATAAAAACTATTAGTACTTTATCTTAAACTACAAGTAATAACTTGTCGAACTAGTAATCGTAGGGTGTGTGGTATTGGGGGAGTCAGAAGAGTATTAAATCGAAACAATAAAATGGACTGGACACCAAACTTTTTCAAAAGCCTATGCTCATGGAATATAGGTCTTTTCATTATATATATTATACTCTATCTATTCAATATCTGATATAGGACTAATCCATCACACTTGACATTATAAAAATATCTCCCTTCAGGTGTCATCTGACTACATTAATTTTAACACTTTTAATTAAGAATTTTTTTATTAGACTAGTTTCATCATGTGACCTATATTAATGAGTTTTTGTTTCAATTTTTGATTTTTTAAGAAAGACTAATATGTGACTTAATTTAGTTACATCATCATGCTAATTTTGTTTCTTTTACTCGACTAGTTTCACTGTGTGATCTGTACTAATGAGTTTTTGTTTTAATTTTTGATTTTTTAAGAGAGACTAATATACGACTCAATTCAATCGCATCATTATGATAATTTTGACTTTAAGAGTTTGTATAATTTCAAACTTAAAGCTTTGATACCATTTATTGGAGGAGTTGGAAGAGTGTTAAATTAAAATAATATAGTAGGCCGAATACCAAAGCATCTCAAAAATCTAAGTTCATGGGATATGAGTCTTATTCACTATATATTGGACGTTATTTATCTAATATTGAATATGAGATTAATCCATCACATTTAGCATTATAATAATATCTATTTTGGTTCGAATTATCTTCTTCTTTGAATTTAAATCTTTAATAGATGCTTTCGTTATTGCCCTGTAGGGCAGAATCAATGACCTTGAACATTAATAAAATCTAAGTAAAGCTTGAACTTATCAATTAGAATCATGTTTGCCAATATATCTGTAGAATTTCTTAAAGTATAAGTATCTTGTAAAAAAATTTTATTATCTTCAACAATGTCCTGAATAAAGTGAAATCATACATCTATGTGTTTTAATTTGGCGTGATACATTTGATTTTTCGTAAGGTGTATGATACTTTGACTATCGTAAAAAATAGAAAGAACACATTAAGGAAAACTAATTTTACTTGCCAAATCTTTTAGCCATAGAGCTTTTTTAACTTCTTATATAAATGTTATATACTCGGACTTTATTATAGATAATGTCATAGTTGATTGAAAGGTACACCTCCAACTAATAAGACCATCATAAAAGGTGAAAAGATAACTAGTGAGGGATCGTTGTTAATCAAGTTCTTCAGCATAGTTTGAATTGACGTATCCAATAAGTTTAGTCTCTTGAACTATATTCTTGTGGAAATATAAACCAATATTAAAAGTACATTTGATATATTTTAATAACTACTTCACAGTTTGTTAATGCTATTTTTTTTAGAATTGTTATATAACAACTAATAACCTAATTACTTGTGTAATATTAGGTCTTATGCACATTATAACATACATTAGATTTTCAAAAGTACTTGAAAATGGGATGTTCTCTATGTATACATACTTCTCGTTTGTAAACGGGTATAGTTGAGCTGAAAACTTAAAGTGGGCTACGAAAGGAGTACTAACGAATTTTGAATTCTATATATTAAAATGAGAAATAATTTTCTCGAGATACTTACTTTATTTGAACTATAACTTATCATGCTTTTGATCTCGATCAATCTCAATACTGAGAATCTTTTTTATAATACCTAAATCTTTCATCTTAAATTCATTTTTCATTCTAAGCTTTAGATTATTAAGTAGAGATATGTCTTGAGCAACAATAAGCATATTATCAATATAAAAAAGTAATATAATGAATGAATTATTGACATGTATTTTGAAATAAACACAGTAATTGTATTTTATCCAACATAAAATTATTAAATCTTTATACCATTCCCTTAGAGACTGTTTTAAACCATAAAGTGATTTGTTCAACTTATTAGATATAATTTTTTTTGTCTTCTTAAATGAACCCTTCATAAAAATTTGCTCTTCTAATTCTCCATAAAAAAAATATGATTTTAATATCAAACTATTCTAACTTAAGATTATGAACAATAACTAAAATAAATGAAAAACAAATAGATGTGTGTTTAACGACAGTAGAGAAAATTTCATTGAAGTCAATATCCTCCTTTTGTGAATACTTTTTTGCAACTAAATGAATCTTGAATTTAGCATCATCTATCTCAGAAGAATTCTCTTTCTTTTAAAATACATACTTGTAACCAATTATCCTTTTATCTTCTAGTAATTTCACTAAGTCGTAAGTATGAATTTTTTGAAGGGAGTTTATTTTTTCATTCATAACAACTTGCTATTGAAAATTTTTTTTTATCCCACACTATATTTTATAGAAAGAAGGATCACTATTATCAGTAAATAAAGCACAATTTACCATATCCTCAAAACCATACTTGTCGAATGGCTTTATATTTTTTTAAGATATTTGAAATTGAGTCTTTTCAGAAATTTTAACTTAACTCTCAAAATTCTCTTGAGAGTTTGCCACACCTTGAATATTTTCTTATGAAAAAATTACAGACTCCACTTTCACTTAAATTATATCACTAGGACCTTTTTTAAGAAATTTTATTATAATATTTTTATCAAATATTACATCTCTCTCAATAATTACATTAGAACATGCATCTAATTTATTTTTGACAACATGCACATAAGTAGAGCAACTGAAAATATTTAAAGAAGAATTATTTACAAGCTCACCAATTCGTATCTTTTCAGGAGTTTTATAACCAATGGTTGTTTGAAGAGAGCGACTCACAATGAAATATACTGTGTTGACTATTTTTTCCCAAAAATTCTTGTCAAAATTGAATGCATTGAGCATATTACATACTTTTTCCAATAAAGTTCTATTCATTCTTTCAGCCATACCATTCTGTTGAGATTTTTCTGTGATGATAAAACGGTGTTTGATACCTTTATCTTCATGAAATTTAAGAAATTTTGTTGATTTGTACTCTCCACCATAATCACTTTTGAGGTATTTGATTTTTCTACTAGTCCTTCTTTTGACTAAAGTTTTTCACCGTTTGAAGGCAAAAAAATATTTTGGTTTTGTGATACAAAAAATAAATCCATATTTTTTTGAAAAAATCATGAATAAAATTAACAAAATAACGAACATCAAATTTTGATGGAATTGGAGGGTATCACACATCAAAATAAATATAATCAATTAAGTCTTTAGTACAATGAGTACTAATATTATTAAACTTTACCTTGGACTATTTATTATAAAGACAAGACTCACAGAAATCTAATTTGCATAAATTTAGGCCTTTCAATAATTTTCTTTTGTTGAGCTCAATCTAACCTTGCATTGGTTTTTTGATTTATGTACTCATTCTTAATCGCATTAATTACCTTAAGCACTTTATTAAAATAATGATTCACTATCTCATGAGACCTAAACAGATGAAATATTACAATTCTATTTTTCATATTATGCCCAATAGTATGTAGGAAAATGGCCAACTACGCCACCATTACATATCAAGTATCGTGGAGTAGAAGTCTCTTTCGCATAATATTTACGAGTTGTAAAAATATAGGAGGATCTATCTATGTGTACAATTAATAATTTTTATTACCATTGTATATCATATGATGAAAAGGAATTGTTTTGTAGATGTTGCTGATCATGCCTAAGCGCCCTAGTTACCTTGGATTTTTTATTCAACAAATATCAAGGTAATGCCTCAAGCACAACCAAAATCGACATTCCAACAATTAAATCTTTTTGTATATGAATACATCGATTTTCATCCATCTAATTTCACCCATAATCAACTGAAGGTCAAAACACGAATAACAAATTATTGAAAGGAATAACAAATCATATCGAGCTAGGACAATATAAAATGCTTATCAAACTAATGCTACCAATATGTAGTAAAAGCGTATTTGAGTTCAATCAAATTAAATCCTACATAATAATCCAATAAAAAATAGTATGCTTATCAACGAATGGTAGAAGTAGTAGAACTAGTAGAATGTAGGAGAAAATGCTAATTCAAGTAGCATGAGATTTTAAAAACAATTTGTGCCAATATTTTGAATCAGCAATCAAGCGTGCATCAACATTTTCCCAAATAAGGTAGAATCTGTATCTAGAGCATGACATAAACAATAATATAATATAGTGGTATACATCCATCAAAGTACCCATTAGGCCACTAGAGATTATCCAAGCTATTTCATCAACATAAGAATTTTTAATTAAAGCTCTATTATTTATGTATGTTGAATCATAATCCTGTTCATTAAGCTTTTCTAGCTCCTCTTTTTTTTCTGACAAGGTGTTATTGTATGATTTAGTATATGACTCTCTTGTTTGTGTGAATTTGAATCTATCTGAAGCATTGATTTCTTCAATTCCCTCTATTTTTCTTTTAACTTCTAACCTTTGATTTTTTATATCAAGTGAGCTCTCCTACAACCATTGCTCTTCATAAAAATTACAAAATTCATCAAAATTAATCAATAATAAAAAGGAAGTTTGCACAAAATTACATCTTTTTCTTAGAGTATATGACTCATATGAAGATCCTACTTCAAGGCTAATATTTTAAAGTCTCTCAATGAGTTCTTATGTAATAGTTCGTGATTGACAAACAAAAAGCACATCAAGGACTAGAATATTTTATTAATAGTACATAATTGTTGATGAAGATAAAAAACAAAATGAATACAATTGGCCAGGAATAACTAAAGCTTGTCATAAATAATAAGGTCCTACAAATCAAATTTTGAGTGACGATAAACTTACAATAACAAGAAAGCTTTCGTTGTCAAAAGAATCAAATAGAATAACCCTTTTATATCAAAGCATATTTTTCTAACTTGATAAAAGGCATCATGCAATAGCAAATGGCATTATGAGTAAGAAAATCAGCAAGAAGGATTAAATAGGTTTAACTCTTTTATAAAAGAGCATACTGTAATTATAACTGAACAAAAAGCACCAAAAGTTAGGCTATAGATAGCATTGTCAGAACAAAAACTAACCATCACAAACTGGCTAGCAAAAGATAACCTGAAATGTTCAAGACTTATAAATTAATCAAGTTTAGAAAAAAAATGAAAATAATGTAAAAAAACTCTAATAAGATCTTTTTGAGTAATCAACACCGTACGGCCCTGAATCACAAAATTAATCAATATTACTAAACATACTCTGGAATCAAAAAGTAAAAACACAAAAATACCTTACGCCCAATAAGCAATCGGAGCTTTACCCAAGCTAATCGTCTCTCTTGCTAGTTAACGTGCAAAGCGATGATTGGACGACCCCAACCACGAGATTGGCAACACGATTGAGGATCTCACCAAAAATCTAGTTGTCAAGGAGTAGGAGGGAGCACATGACGTTGTGATCGAAGCAGAGAACGAGGTCAGATTTGAGATCTCGGAGATCTCGCTACTGTGGTGATGGCCAACGTTTAGTGATCCTCTATTGGGAGTTGGTGGCCAACGATGAGGGAAACAACGGGGTTGATAGAGGGATGTTGTCTCTGCCACTTGCTTGCCACAATGTCATCTCGAAGCCAAGTGCAAGAGACGAGATCTAGGAATCAGTGTTCTCGAAGTCACAGAAATATTACTAAAGTTCTAATAAAGTGGGAGAAGTGGGAGGAATCGCAACCACCCATTTTTCTTTCAAAAATACAATTTTTACATCCAACCGTGTAAAAAGTTACCGAAATAATTATTAATTTATTTTATAATCCATCTAAAAGTGAAACTTCAATCACTTCCGAAAGTAGATTTTATCCAAATAATGAAAGTGATGGAAGTGGTCTTATTTTAATCACTTCCAGAAATAAAAAACAATCCAAACAGACCCTAATTCATGGTTGGAAGGGTCGCTAGCTGCTCTAGCCACATCTTACAGAACAACTATTTTATTAGGACTTCACTCCAGTTACTGTCCTTGGCTAAAGGTGTGTTTTAAAGTGGTTATGACCAAAGTTGAAGTCTTAAAAGGAACTGTTAGAACTAAGCACACAATTAAAGTCGATCATCACCAAAAGAGGCCTATCCACTGGCAGTAATAATGATCTCCAATAAGAGTTAACCCATTTAAACTCCCACCAGCAGACTGCTTTGGCTTGAATAGACTTGTCGAAATACTTGAGAGAAGCGACCTCCTAACAATATATTGCGTGATTTGATTTATTTAATCTTGTTGAGTGGCTCAATGTCTTCTAATGCCGAATTCCTAAATTTTTAAAGAGGGACATGTTCCTCTTCTCAATCCCTGAAATCAGCTTTGCCGATCCGTGTGGTCTTTCTTGCCTTCGTGGCCCACATTCGAAGCCGAGGCTGAATGAAGAACTTGATTAAAAGTCCAGCAAAACACGTGGCAGATTCGCCGCATGGATCACGAACGGTCGAGTGAAAATTAAAAGTAAAACAGTTTTATTCACTCCCAATAACAGCTGTTAAATTCGGTCATTAAAACTATATATATTTTTATTTAACTATTTACGAATATAATTAAACATTTTTCGAAAAAGGCGGCCAAGCCTCGAGAGGGAAACGAGTCCAAGAAAAGGCCTCGCCCTCTGCTCCTTCTGTCAACCACCACCACCATCTCCTCCTTCGATCCCACCACCTCAACGTCCTCTTCGCCCAATGCTTAATACTTCAAGAACCCCCAAGCCTAAGAAACCCTAACTGATCTCTTTTTCCTCCGCAATGCGGCGCTTTCTCCTCCTCCTCCTCTTCCTCTTCTTCCCCTTCCTCGTCCCCTCCGCCGCAGCGCAGCCCCAGAACCGCACGCCGGAGACCCAGTTCGAGATCGACGCCCTCACCGCTTTCCGGCGCTCGCTGCGCGATCCTCTTCGAGCTCTCTCCGGCTGGGATCCCTCCTCCCCCTCCGCCCCTTGCTCCTGGCGCGGCGTCACCTGCTCCCCCAACTCATCCGTCATCGAGCTCCGCCTCCCCCGTCTCCGCCTCTCCGGCCCCCTCCCCGCCTCCCCACTCGCCGCGCTTCCCTTCCTTCGCAAGCTCAGCCTCCGGTCCAACTCCTTCTCCGGTCCCCTCCCCGCCGCGGCACTCTCCGCTCTCCCCCGGCTCCGTTCGCTCTTCCTCCAGTCGAACTCCCTCTCCGGCCCTCTTCCTCCTTCACTTCTTTCCAACCTCACCGACCTCCAGGTCCTCAACCTCGCCTCTAACCTTCTCTCCGGCCCCATTCCGTCCTCCTTCCCCCCCAACCTCCGGCTGCTCGATCTCTCCTCCAACTCCCTCTCCGGCCCAGTCCCGTCCTCCCTGCCTCTCTCCCTCCAGCTGCTAAACCTCTCCTTCAACCGCCTCTCGGGCACCCTCCCGGCGGCTCTTAGGTACCTGGAATCCCTGCTGTATCTATGGCTCGACTCGAACCAACTTCGTGGCCCGATTCCCGCCGCCCTCTCCAACTGCTCCTCCCTCCTCCACCTCAGTCTCCAGAACAACACGCTCCAGGGCATCCTTCCCGCCGCCATCCCCGCCATCCCTTCTCTCCAGGTCCTCTCCCTCTCCGGCAACCGCCTCTCGGGCCACGTTCCGGCTGCCATCCTCACCCCCTCGCTCCGGATTGTCCAGCTTGGCTTCAATGACTTTTCCGGTCTTGAGACGCCCAAGGTCGCTCCCAATTCGACCGTCCTCCAGTTGCTCGACCTCAAGGAGAACCGGATAACAGGGCCATTCCCGTCGTGGCTAGTGGGCGTGCAAACCCTCACACTCCTTGATCTCTCGGGGAACTCGTTCACGGGATCAGTACCTTCGGGGATCGGAAGTCTCCCGGCTCTTCAGGAGCTTCGAGTTAGGAGGAACTCGATCAGCGGGCACGTCCCCTTGGAGATCGGGGCTTGTGGATCCCTACAGATTCTTGATTTTCAAGATAATCGGTTCTCCGGCGAGATTCCAGCGGTTCTTGGTGGTTTGACGAGATTGAGGGAGATTTACCTCGGCGGGAATCAATTTTCCGGTGGGATTCCGGCTACGTTTGGTGCTTTCTCAATGCTGCAGATTCTTTCTCTCAGCGACAACCAGCTCAGTGGGCATGTGCCGGAGGAGCTAATGCGGTTAGGGAATCTTACGGTGTTGGACCTTGCCGGGAACGGGTTCTCCGGGGAGATCCCGTCCGGCATTGGGAATCTCGGGAACTTGAAGTTGCTGAATCTCAGCAAGAATGGCCTCTCTGGCAGTGTTCCGGCGGGCATCGGTAGTTTGACAAGCCTGACGACATTTGATGTTAGCGGCCAGAAGAACCTCTCCAGCGAGCTTCCTGCCGAGTTCTTTGGGTTGCCGAACCTCCTAATTGTATCTCTGGCCGAGAACTCATTCTCCGGTCAGGTTCCAGAGGGTTTCAGTAGCATTCTGGGTTTGCAGCGGCTCAACCTCTCCGCCAACTCCTTCAGCGGCTCTATTCCGGCGACCTATGGCTACCTTGAAACTCTGCAAACTCTGTCCCTCTCCGACAATGATATCACGGGTGAGATCCCTCCGGAACTCGGCAACTGCTCCAACCTTACTGTTCTTGAGCTCCGGTCGAATAGGTTGTCTGGTCCAATTCCAGGCGATCTATCCCACCTTTCCAATCTCGCCGAGCTCGACATTGGCCGGAATGATCTGGTGGGTGAAATTCCGCCGGAGATTTTACAGTGCTCGTCCTTGACTGTGCTCAAATTGGATGAGAACCATCTGTTTGGCAGCATTCCGACCTCGCTGTCAAACCTCTCCAAACTGGAGATGCTGGACCTTTCGGCGAATGACCTCACCGGCACAATCCCAGCTGATCTGGGTCGCATCCCTCGTCTATTTTACTTCAATATCTCAGAGAACAACCTCCAAGGTGAGATCCCAGCAATACTGGGCTCCCGGTTCCCCTACTCTTCAGCGTTCGATGGAAATCCTAGCCTGTGCGGGCAGCCGTTGGGGGCAGAATGTGAGGAAGCCAGGACCAGAAGGAGAAGGAAGCTTCGTGACCGATGGCTTGTATGGGTTGGGATTGCTGCTGGGATCGCTTGTGTTTTGATCTGTATATGCTGCTGTTGTGCTATTAGCCTGGCGCGGTGGCGGCGGCGTTTCCTGGACAACAGGGCTGGTGTGAAGAAAAGGAGCCCACCTCGGGGCAGTGGGTCGAGCGGTGGTAACCGGAGCAGTGGCAGGGAGAGTGGAGCACCTCCAGTACCAAAGCTGGTGATGTTCATTAATAAGATAACCTATGCAGAGACGGTAGAGGCCACCCGGCAGTTTGATGAGGAGAATGTGCTTAGCCGTGGCCGCCACGGGCTTGTATTCAAAGCTTGCTACAACGATGGCGCCGTGCTGTCTATACTTCGGCTGCCTTCGACTTCAGCAGACGGGCAGATTGTGATCGAAGAAGGCTTTTTCAGAAAGGAGGCTGAGACCCTGGGCAAGGTGAAGCACCGGAACCTGACAGTTCTGCGGGGATACTATGCCGGCCCACCGCCCGACGTCAGACTGCTGGTGTACGACTACATGCCAAACGGCAACCTAGCCACGCTGCTGCAAGAGGCGTCGCACCAAGACGGACACATACTCAACTGGCCAATGCGGCACCTCATTGCTCTTGGAGTTGCGCGGGGCCTCGCCTTCCTCCATGGTGCAAGTGTGATTCACGGAGACGTCAAGCCACAGAACATACTGTTTGATGCCGACTTTGAACCACATTTGTCCGACTTCGGGCTGGAGAGGTTGGCAGTGACAATGGGCGCAGCGGCGGAGGCAGCTACGACGTCTGCATCGGCGATACCGGTGGTGGGATCCCTGGGCTACGTAGCACCCGACGCAGCCGTGGCAGGGCAGGCCACGAGGGAGGGCGACGTGTTCAGCTTCGGAATCGTGCTGCTGGAGCTGCTGACGGGGAAGCGGCCGGGGATGTTCATGGGCGGCGAGGGCGGAGAGGACATCGTGAAGTGGGTGAAGGGGCAGCTGCAGAGGGGGCAGGTGTCGGAGCTGATGGAGCCGGGGCTGCTGGAGCTGGACCCGGAGTCGTCGGAGTGGGAAGAGTTCCTACTCGGTGTCAAGGTCGGACTGCTCTGCACAGCGCCGGACCCGCTGGACCGCCCGTCCATGGCCGACGTCGTCTTCATGCTCGAGGGCTGCAGGGTGGGCCCCGACATCCCCTCCTCCGCCGACCCTACCTCTCCCGCCACCGTCTCCTGAATCGTCATTCTCTTCCCGCGCCTTTTGCTTTGTTTTTGTTTGCTGATTTTTTTTCATAGTTCCACGACGGATCATTTTTTTTAATGCCCTTCCACTTTATCCGGTCTTCCGTTCTCTCGTATGATTTCTTCATTTTCTTTTGTTTTTTTTTCCCTGTCTGGGCCCTGGGGCGGTGGCCCCGGCGGGCACAGTCGTCGAGTGTTGACTGAGAAAAAGCCCAGTAGCCGTTGGAGCTGTCCTGTTCTTCCTCCCAGGCAGTAGTGCGGTGTTGCGGCTAGTGTCGGATGCGTCTGAGATCCACGTGGATCGACGGATCACATCTGGCCGGTGTCCGGGAGCGTTTGTCCTTGTCTGATTGCTTTCATTAGTTGATGGACAGGAGGAGAGGAAGAAGGAGCTGAGAAATTATGAGGAGATTACATAGCAGCACATGAAGGCCGAAGATGGTGACGAAGGAGTGCAGTCCGGAGTACTACCGTTGTGGACAACACGGCCTGATTCTTTTGTCTGTTTTCTTTCACATGCTCCTCCTGCTTTGAATAGGAGGGGGCCGGGGGGCTGGGGGGCTGGGGCCAATGGGGGGAGGGACTGAGGGAGGGACCCAGTGTACTTTAATGGTGTTATTGTGGGTGTTTGGGTGGGAGCTTTGGGTGGCGACAAGGCCGGAATCGCGGAGGACCGTCAAGCGTCGTTTGTCATGTGGTCATGCGCTAAGAAGAGAGTGAAATTGACCCTAATAATGAAGGAGCTGTGCGGTAAAATGTGCTTTGGATGTCTGTGCGACACTGCCGGCGCTGATTGAGATCCGACGGGTGTTCTTCTGATTTGGAACAGTGTTTCTGCATCTATGATGGACTGGTTTGTGAAGCAGCTTTCAAATTTGAATTGCTTCCTGTAGATGGTGTCCTGTCCTGTTATAAGGCTGACAAATATTGGATTATATGTTTAGATCCATCTAACTGATTCTTTTGCAATTATATACCCCAAATCAAGGTGGAAAACATCTTTTGCGGTCGGTTGCTGTTAGTACTGACTAATCCTCCAGAAGAAAAATGACGCGTGGAGTTCAAGGTAGCCGATCTCGAGTTACAATCGCTATCTCATGTAGCATTTTGTTTCTATTCAACATTGGATTACGATATTAAATAAATAACATAAATAATAATATAAATAATTTAGATTTATAAGAAAAAATAAAATTAAGATTTATTATAATAATAAAAAATATAATCCAAATAAAATTTAAGAAAAAAATAATATAATAATTATTACTTAAGTTTTTCATGATCTCTCAAACAAAAGAATAAAACAAACTAATGCAATACAAACTCCAACCACAGACACGCCTGCACGACTACTTGTTACTGTCACTAGTTATCGGCTATTCTCCTATAAAACCCTAATAAGTCATAATTCAGTTTCATAGTAATTTTTCATATAAATAGCCAATAAAATTAATTCACAGATTGATCCTTCAAATTGATCAATCAGAGGACAAATCAATTTTCAATTCAAGTAAATTATACTTAGGTCTTTAACCAACCTCAAAATTACAAATTCATCATTAATGAATCCAATCAACTGTAAATTAAATTTGATGATACAGTGAATTCTTCAACCGATTTAATCATAGTCTAATAAGTCAATCTGAAATCAAATTCAAAAAGAATTTATTATACAGAGATAATAATATTTTAAAAGATAATTATATCAAATCTCCTAAAATTAAAAATTCTATTCTTATAAAGCACAGTCCATTAAAATATAAAAATAAAATATTTCTATCTCTTATTAATACAGAAACAAAAGAGTCTCATATCGTGAATTTTATAAATTTTTTTTCTTTTGAACTCAATTATTATTTTTCTTTTAAAAAGTAATACTAAGTTAAGTATCAGAGAGCATCGGACTTCATTGGCAATTTTCGCCACGATGTCTTCATCTTACAAATCATATGAACTAATCTAGCCGATCAAATTTTAAGAAATTTTCCTATTCGAAATCAATAATGAGTTTGACTCTATTAATAAAATTAATTGAATGTGATTTCACATAAATCTTAATTAAATAAATTTATATAATTTAGGAATAACTTCGTTCATCCAACAAACAATTTCTAACTCATTAATCAATTTGATTAGCCTAAATCACCAATAATCGACACAAATTAAATCATAGTCAAACCCAAATCAACCTCAAAACCCAACCAACCCAAAATCCAACCCAGCCAAAATCCAAACCTCAAACTAACCCAAAACCAACATTCATCTTCCTCTCCATCTCACAAAACCGTAACCCTAATCCTACCTGTGTTGCTGCCACTACACCACTGCCTCTGCCGCTGGGCCGCTGGGCCACTGCCGAGCCATGCCACCGCCTCCGCCACCTAGCCGCCCACCGAGCCACGGGCGCAACGTCGTGCGCAGCAGGGCCGCCACAGCAGCGTCGTGGCCACCGCCAAGCCTCACCCTCACACCCCCAGCGCGCGTAGCGCTCTGCTGCCGGCGCCGCGCATTCGCGCGTCTTCACCATCCATTGCCGCAATCCTGGCCGCTGACGAGCTCCTTCGCTACGAGCAGAGCCGCTTCCTGGCTACGTCGGGGAGGAAGACAACCATTTTGCAATTAAGCCCTCCTAATATCTGATATCTCAACAAGATACCCTATTGATTATAATTTCTCATAAAATTTCTCTCTTTATGAAATTTCTCATGTAAAGATTCTCGATCAATAGAAGATTTAACGATTAAAATTATAATTAAATCCAAACAAGTTTTTATGAGTTTTTTTTTCTTTAAGTCTATATTATAATTCTACACCTAATATATTACGAGTATCATTCAATTTAATCCATATTTAACATATGTTTGCCTCGGATAGAAATAACAAAAAATCTTAAAGGTAAATTTTATCTATCTCAAAATTTGATGGTAATCATTTTAAATTTTCTAACAGCTTTGCACATCCTCACTCTCGTAATCATTTCTCATTTTCATCTTCTGATAAGTTTTCGATTAGAACAAGATTTAGCATAAAAAAAAAAAAGTTATTTTCTTGTTGATTGATAAAGTAAATCTTATCCTAAATATCCAATCATGGATTATTACAGTATACCTCACGGTTGATTATTGGGTTATAGGTAGTTGGGTCATATGTTATCGGACCATGGTAATAGATGGTTACTTCGATGATATAAAACAATTGACTTAATGTCAAGTGCGATCAAAGCAGAAATTATTAGTCATTTTATTAGTGGATTTGTGTATACCTTTAGAATTTGCTTTTGCTACTCTTTTTATATTGGGAATTTTATTAGTTGTATAAGGGCCCATTTGATTTTGGAGTAAGATTAAGACCAAGGTTAAAAGGAGGAATAAAGTGTAAAAAGATAATTTGGTCAAAATTTTATTATTTGGTTACTGATCTGATTAACGAATGATTCAAATTTTTTCTAGATCACCTTACCCTTAGCTTCTGTTGCGTTTTAGGATTTTCATGCGCAACGCGCAGGGCAAACAACGCTAGCGGGGCGAGCGCAGTGCACGGTGAGCTCGCACGGGAACTTGTTGGGCGAGCTTGTGTGGGGAGCTCATGTGGGGAGCTCGCGCGGGGAGTTCGCACCGGCCTCTAGCGTTTGAGAGCATTTTAGTTATTTCCCACTTAAAATTTAATTTAATTATATAATATTAGTCTAGTTAAATTTTTGATGTTTGGATGGTAGACCGGTTAATCTGGAATGATCCTGACCTTGGTTTGAAAATAAACGACCCCAACATGTTCAAGGAGCACCAAGCTGCTGTCTTTGCCCCAGTACAACAGGTTTCCCCGGGCTTCAAGTCGTTGGATCCCAGATCCAACTTGGCGACTACTGCGTGAAATATAAGTCAGCCCCAGGCTATTATATTTCCAGGCCGAGTTGCAGGCATATGGATGGCCCTGCTCAGCTTGCTGACAGACATGGTTGCGGAGGCCATAAATGAAGGTGGTGGGGGCTTTCCATATGGTAACCACTGGCAAGTACGACATATACACAACTAGGACATAGCAATGCTTGATTACAAGGACCAACTTGGACCACAACTCTTTCCTTTCTCATGAAAAGAAATTGACGTTATTAACTAAATGAAGGACACAGGATGTCCTCTGTGATTCAAGAGTTACCGTCAATCCGAGAGATGGTAAATTGTTGCCAACAGTCAAATTTGTTTTCATCTCTTCATCCTTTTGGCTTTTCCAGTGATGCGCACAAACATCAAAGGGTGGGACGTACCCCGCAAAAGTTGAATAGTATCACTAAATAATTTTAGATATGGTCATTGAGAAAAGCTGGTCTGCCAGATTTTGTTCTGCTGGTGTCTGTAAATTTACCATTGTGGGATTCATTGAGCAGAGCCTGTCGCCGACATTCAGTGGCTCATTGTTGAACCTATTCCAATTCCACAGCTTGCTATCAGATTGAGGGGATCGTTGGGAGCCTATTCCAATTCCTCATTGTTAGTGTATCGGTATCAATTATATTTCGATTACGTGATGAAATTGCTTATTCAATATCAGTCAAGAGGAATCAAACCTGTTTCTATCATTCTACATTCAAGGCAAAGCGGAGCATATACCTATTTGTTGAATACTCAAATGTACTTGGGCGGACAAACTAACAAAAAATTGTACAAGATAATGCTTCACGTTAAATGTAAGCCTCGGAAATTAAGAGCTCTCTTTAGACAAGATCCAGCAAGGAGCCGTTGTCGCCATCGACAATATCAGTCAAACTAACTCTATCAGTTTGGTGTAGTTGCCAATGAGCCACAACTCCATCACCAGTGCCCTACTACTAACTTGGCTGAGTATTAATCGTTTGCTCATGCGACACACCGCAGATTCTAATCGATACCTACCCACCAAACACTCGTTATCAACTCAAACTTGCAAGTATGCATATCCTCAAATGGTGCAAAGGATAAGAATAGCGAAGAGTACACTATTTTATTTGATATTATAATTCGCAGTAGAAGATTTACGGATAATTTTATTTTTAAATAACATAAAAAATAAAAAGTAATATAAGAAAAATAAAATAATAAAAAAATATAATAATATATTTGATTCACCCAAAATTGAATTATATTCATGGAGAAAGCGAGAGATTCATTATCAATAGGTTTTACAGTAGTTTATAAAAAAGACTTCACTTTTTCTTATTAATTAAAACTCTTCATTAAATCTCGGTAATGTCTTCAAATTTAAAGAAAAACTCCAAAAGAGCATAACAAAGAACTACTACGAGAAACTACCGAGAAGTACCAAAAAATTCCACATATAAGAGTCAATAATATCTCTTTCTTCTCCTCTCTATTCTTTCTATTTTTCTCTTTATTTCTTTATAGTTTAACCTCAGCATAACACCATACCTAAAGCTTATGTATTATAAAGTATTTATAGGCCTTTATTGAATCTTAGTTTTATTCTAATTATAACTCATAGTATTACATAATAGATATTTAAAATCATATATAAATTTAAATTTAAATTTAGATTTCTACTTTAGTTCAAACTCTAATTTGAATTCAAAATATCTAAACTCAACAATATATCTTGACTTGAAATCAGGTGTGCCACCATCTTGAAGATTTAACCTTCATCTCTCATATAATCCCTCCCCCTAAGCTATTAGCTTGTTCAACTAATCAGAAGCTGTGAGCTTAAGCCAACTTTAAATTCGCTCTTCATGCCTATAGCCTTATACTTCTAGAAGCCCTTTGACAACCTGTGTCTGCTGCTAGACAAAAGTTACTCAAAAATAATGTCTATCTTTTGTCAAATCAATCCAAATATCACGCTCTCTCCTTTTCATTGTAGCCATCATAACTCCAATTATAATAGTATTTCCTACCAATCGGTAAATATTTTTGTGCTTTTTTTTCATCAATATCCTATTGTCATGTTCTACCTTCATGACTTTATCTTTCACTGAAGAATTACAACTTTTTGAATTCAGTATACCATGTAAATTTTTTTTTCACATCTTAAGGAAATGCCTCACTCTAATAAAAGCTTGAATCGCTCCATCAAATATTTAGATTTTGACTATTCTCATATTGACGATCTCACAAGCTAAATTATCACCCAATCAGAGAGTACTTTCCTTCTTATTCTTCTCATAAAAAGTAAATCAATTTTTTTGTAGCAAAATAGTAAAAACTATTAAAATCTAAATTTCACTCACCAGAAGTATCGATTTTTGCGAATACCACAAGAACGTCTCTATCAGCACTATTTTTATAAATATCATTCACCATTGTTGTCGCTATTTTGGAAGACCCTATTTTCTTACACTTCGGTAATATCGCATGATGTGGTCATATTTTTCACATGCATAATATTGTACTTTCACTTTCGATTTTAATTTGAACTATTGCTTGTCTTCATGTTCTCTCGAATTTTTTCTTCCATAAGTCATCAATCCTTCACTAACCTCAATATTAATATTAGAATTTTTCTTTTTCTCATTAAAAAGGAGACTAATTGTCAGCTCTTCTATTTTGAGAGTAAAAGTCCTTTTACCATAAAGAATTATGGTTATAATATGATCATATGAAGTAGGAAGAAATACAAGAAAAATCAGTCTTATTGTCCCTTTCAAACTTCACATCAACTTTTAGCAAATTATTGATAATCTTATTGAAAATATTCAAGTGACATAATATAGTTGTATCCACTAATACATAGTCCATACAACTATTATTTCATATAGAACTTGTTTGTGAGATTCTTTGACATATATAACTTCTCGAGTTTTTTTTCAGACGTCTATTATCGTCTCTTCATCGATGATATTATACAAGACCTCATCAGTGAGATTTAGAATAATTAAACTTGTTGTCTTCTGATCTATCTCCTTCCAGTCTTTATCACTCATCTTAGTCGGTTTCTTTTCTTTACCCTCTAATATCTTCTTCATATCTTGATAAATAAAAGTCGCTTTCATCTTCTTCTACCAAAAAGCAAAATTTATTTGTCGTTAAACTTCTCCATCTCAAATAAGTATTTTATCATTTTAGTTGTTTGCTCCTATACTATGATACTAATTGTTATAATTCACAATAAAAAAATTCACAGATCACCTTATTCTTAAACAATACAAAAAATAAGAAGTAACATAAAAAAAATTAAATAAAAAGAAGAGACAAAATGATATATATAGTTCACCCAAAATCAGGTTATGTCAACAAAGAGAGTGAGAGATCTACTACTAACATGTTTTATAAAAATTTAAAAAAAGACTTTATTCTGTCTTATCAACTAAAAATTTTTACTAAATTTTGGCGACGTCTATATTTTCAAAAAGAATCTCCAAAAGAGTATCGGAAGAAACTAACACGAGAGATTACTTAGAAGCACAAAAAAGATCTATACACGAGAACCGATACTCTTTCTTTCTCCTTTCCTCTATTATCTCTATTCTTTTCTCTATCTCTATTTCTCTCTAATTCAACATTAATATCACACCACACCTAAACTCTATACGTTATAGAGTATTTAGAGATTCTCATTGAATTTAAATTCTACACTAATTATAACTCCTAATATTACATAATAAATATTTAAAATTAAACATAAATCTAAATTTAATTTTATATTTCTATTTTAATTTAAATTCTAATTTGAGTTTAAAATATTCAAATTCAACGGTTCAAAATGTTAACTCTATTGTGTAAATAAGTATGTAACAAAATCACGGTGGATTGTGCTGGGCTCCCAATGCGTGTGACTAGCTGGAAACATGGCTGACAAATGGAGAAGGTAACATGCTTGGTATTGCAATGTCAAAGATTCAAAGAACCGTACAACGATACAAATGAGATAAGGTGCAACCCTAAGGCTGAAATTTCCCCGCCCTAAATGGTTGAACCAAGTAGACACAATCCTGTGCAGATGATTGACAAGCCATTGACAGGATAGGTCGTTACGCAACTCTTTTTGTGCAAAAGGGCTTCTTCACCGACAGGGAGATCACACCTGTTCTAATTTCTTATTGCAACTTTCAGTCCAGTATTGGCTAGGTTTAAGGTATCTGTCGGCCAATACATAACGAATCAAACCATATCATATTAGAACTTGAGTTCAGCCACAAGTCTCAAAAACTGCATAGAAATAAACGGAAGTGAACGACACGACCATTTGGAACAAGGTGGACAAAAACCAAATGTCTTGTCATGTAGTGTCAAGTTTCTTGTGACACCACGTGCACTCCTCGCTGTGGATAATATTGTTGTTTCGAGATAATGTTTTTTCTCGGTTATTTTTTTGTTTCTAGCTGTTCAGAATTTGAGCTTCGACACTCTAGGCTGACCATCTGGTCCTAAACTATCATCAGATAGCAAGTTGCGGGAGACACAGAAGATGGTTCATTAACATGACCAACACATAGGTTTGTCTGTGGGCAGGCAGGGAAGCCTGTCGATCACTCATATGACAGATAAGTTAATTGCGGCCATAATCCTTCGATGGATTTTTTTTTTCCTCATCTGAAAAGAAGTGCGAGAGTAGTTAAATAGTTGACGAAAAACTGAAGGTTATGATCATTCTTGATCTCATTTTGTCCTTCGTATGGATTCTCCAACAATGCCATCTTAGCAATTAGTGACGCATTCATCAAACCATGAATGATCTACTTCCATAACCCACTGGATATGGCCCGAGAATCAGAGTCCTGCTTTTACCTGAACAAAATACAAAATGGAAAATCATGCTTCCATGTGCTCCTGGAAATTAAAGCAACTGTACAAAGCTTCCTAGTCAACATTTGCATACATCAGGCCGACAGGGCACGATAGATCCCTCAGAAAAACCCTTGAATTTCAATATAATGCACATACACTTGACTGCTTGAAAGCAAGTTTTCAACTACATTTTTTTGAGGAACAAAATGTCAATCATTGCAGTAAAGCAACATGGGCATGCACAAACACAAGTTCACATGAAACATATAGCACAAAACTGGATAGACTTATCCAGTATCTGTTCTTTTACTCACATAATCTGGTACATAATGAATTCAGCAAATTGCACATTATACCAAAGACAACTGCAGGATATTAAAGAGCCCTACAACATTGTCTGGTACCAAAATTTCCCCAAACTTCAACCTAGAGTTGTAAAATACAAGATGACTGCCATATATTTGGGGCTTGTGACGTTTAACTTTAATGTTTCATTTTACATATGGAAATTGTTACATCGGAAATTTCTTGATCAATAGGAATTACCATAATTTTCTTTTTCTGCATTGGCAATGATTTCCTATATATCCCGTCATATTATACAGAAAGAATACAAATACATAATACTATCACACCGTTCGAGTCAGAAAGTCATCCACCGCAAGGTTTGCATCCCCATGAGCAACAGCATCATCTGGCTCGGGCATGTAAAGACTGGATGAGGTGACCTGCAGTGTAGTTCCCCAGATAGCAAAATTGGTGCTCAGCAAAAAAATAGAAAATCATGCAAACACTAGCTTCAAACCCCAAGTCTGTATCATTTCAACAAGGTTGACAATTTGACTTTTAGCATGGAAGACAGAAAGAAATCTTTTGCACAAAGAGCCACAGATTGTACAAGAGGATGGTTAAAAATTCGAGCAAAGAAGTTCATGCTTTACTTTCTCAGTGACTAATCATCAATTAAGCCCATTTGTAACTATCAAGAAACATCGACCCCCTTCAAATCTAACATCCATCAAGGGCAATATTATATGAAATTTGCAACATTTTGCATATCCTATAAGATTGATTCAGAAGGAATCTGCTCTTAAAACATGCACTCTACCATTTCTACAAGGGAAGTCTATAATTTGATCAGACCTCTTAGCTGTTTTTAACAGTAGTAGCTATGTAGCAGCTGAGATCTGAATCAAAGATTAAGAATCCCACAAAAGTAAATTTTGAGAAAGGAGGGGGTTCATATTTTAGGCTTTCTCACATTCCCTGCTTATAAATTTATGCCTCTTCTACTCTAAACACATTCAACCATGTGTTTAAGCATCTTTTGTGCATGCATTGGTATTTACTAAGATCACAGCATATCCCCTATCAAAAAGCCCATGGCAGTTTCCCAGAAAAACATTTCAAGTGTTCTTAAACATAATTTTATTTTCTTTGACATCATTCAACCCTCTGATTTCACACAATAATTCACATCATTAATACATAGTTATAGTTGTCCTTGTCCACAGCATACCTCATAGTTCATATGGATCAAGTAGTTTATTATGGGAGGATGAGTTAGCATGCATAATCAAGTCACTTTTAGATATATACCTTTGCATCCATATGCAATTCCCCATTATTGTCTGGAGTGAGAATTGCACCATGTGCCCTTAGCCATTCTTCACATTCAACCAATCCATCAACATGCTTCACTGCACTTTCTTCCACAAGTGTTTTACTTATGAAGCCCAAAACCTGAGAAATGTATGACATGGGGACTGTTGGACGATAAGATTTAGACATGCATCTGACAGCTTCAAATCTCATCTTCTCCATATAAAGATCTGCAAAAAAATGTGAAAGCTCATACTGAACATTATCGCAGGGACAGGAAGATCACAACAAAAGAAATGCTAGGATCAAGAAAAGATATACCCATGAGACAAGTATTTAAATTAGGAGCTGCCTTGTAAAGTCTGAAAAACCAAATGTAGTTTCCAGACAAAACAGCTCTCCTGACTGCAAGAGCATGCTTTACAGCATCGTTCTCTTTTGCTTCAGCTGATAACCTGTAAGTGTGAGTAGCCACTTAACTGGAAGGATATTATAGAGCGATAATGTGTAAGAAACCAAAGTTCTAATAAAAATCTTTTATGCTCTTCCTCAAAAAATATTAATGATATTTTATGCTCAGCATATGAAATATCCAACATTTCATTACCCAATTAGTTTTATGTTTACTAATTCCATGATTTTTCATGTTTAACTCATAAATACCCAACCCTTTGTCACCTCACCACATCTCTGTACCATTCTAGATTTTTGAACGTAGGTACTTCTGAATCTGACTCAAGAGTGTGCATGTGTCCAGGCTGCCAAAGAAATTCATACGGATGGAAATACTACTGTTTGGTCAATGACAACAATAATTGGTCAAGTTGGGTGAAGGTTATGACTGGTTTGGATGATGGGAGTTAGTAATTAAGCTACACCTCAAGCATCCCAATCACAATCATAATTAAGAAAATTTGGCAGCCTTGGTATTAATATGGAGGCTCTTAAAAGACCTAGGTCACCACCCTGAATCTTGTGCCTCCATCTGTGACCAAGTCTGATGTATCCTTCAATCACCAATCCCTATAAATATGCATTATTGATCTGAAATACATCAAAGATGAGGCATTACCACCACCGACAAAGTTCTCATCTGGGACTGATGCTGGGGCTCAATGTGAAAAAAAAAAAAAGTCAATTTGTATGGCATTTGGCATCATTTTTGCATGGAACTCCTATTACATATGCCGATAATGCCTCAATTGAGTATATGAAAACATCAGTCAGGCCGATCCAATGGTTGAAATTGAATCTCACAAGATGCCAAGCAAATAGAAGTTCTTGATATATTATTGCTTCAATTGCGATTTGTTCTTCCAAAGAAGAGGCAACAAAAAGCAGTTCAGCCTATTTCTAAAATTATAGAAAAATCTCATGGTTTACATGTAGGATTTTTTTCAGTCATGCTGAGAGCACCATATGAAAAAGCAGATGTCTTACATGAGTATCCAAAAAATTAAGACCTACCTTGTCATTGATGATAAAAGATCTCTTTTGCTGTTGGAATGTAACATCATACAAAGTAAATGGTAAGCAGAAAACTCCATGTGGCTTCCCTTGATTCCTTCTGTATATAGGCTTTTCAATTGTGACTGGCACTGTAGTGTAAAAACCACAAAAGGATAGTCATATTATTCAGTCTTCAATAAAACATCCTGCAAAGAAGTTTTATGATTTGAAATAAAAGATAAATAGATCAATTCTAATTTATCAACACAAAAAATAGGCTTAACAAGGATACAATGCACTTCTTTAAGTTCCTAGCCACAAAAAGTGGTAAACTATTTGCATTTTATTCAGAAAACATTCAGGTTACAAAAGAACTGGCTGCAAGCAGAAAATACTCGGCATTCTACAGAAAAATACTGAAATTGTAGAACCAAAGGACATCCAAACAAACTATAGGACTGGCTGCATAAATACTGGTTCCGAAGTCATCAATGTTGGACTAGAAAGGGGAAAAACTCTAAATGATAATGGTAACAAAATCGTGTGGTACATATAGGTGCTCCTTAACCATAACAAAGCCACACAAAGCAATTCAGTACAAAGTGCAGGATAGATGAACAACAGCTCACTGTTTTAATAATTTAAGAAATTATATGACAAAATCTATTTCAAGGTAGAATTAGTACAGAAACAGACATTCATCAGCAGCAATTTACAGTGAAAATTGTAGATGGATAAGAACCTGATTATATTCTGGCAAATCCCCAGCCTCAAGTGCCAACCTTGCATGAGTTTCATAAACCTAAGTAAAAAAAAGACTTAAAATCATCTAGTAGTGAAATAGATGCATCTAAGAAGTTACAATAAAATGGGTGTGCAAGATATGTGAACACTTTGCAGGGTTGAGTTCATACTAAAAGACCAAACAGGCAATGCAAAAACCTTGACAGTTATCTCATTTTGAATCCGTTGTACAGTCAAATCTTGACGAATTGATTTAAGTTGATCACATTTGTACAAATAATTCTTCTCAGATGCTTGAACCATCTCTAAAGCTTTCTCCAATACATCTTCTGGTCTTACCTGCAGTAGAGCCATTTTCATGTCAGGCAGGATCAAGTCAGCTAGATCCCAAAGCATATCTCTATGAGATCAATGGTTCCAAAAACATCAAAAAAATTGCTTATAGACGATAATCATATAAAACATTACAGTGGCAGGATCAGGTGCGGATGTCAGTCGAAGATAACGCTTCTCAATTTCTTGACAGGTTCCTCTAACAGTAAGAGCATCCCAATCAATATCTTCCACTGCTCTGCTGCAGCTGTTGTCATTACTTTTAGCAAGCATGAAAGCACCAGCTCTCCTTGTGTACAAATTTCCAGCTCCACCAATCTTTTGGTTCAAAGACTTATGATCAACTTGATGACCCCGTCCTTTTTCAAAGCGTTTAGAACGATGCTCACGCTTCTTTCTTTCCTCAGGTGAATTTGCCAATGCAATGGCACTTGAATAGTATTTAGTCAAACCCTGCTCCTTATCACTGTCACTTGAAGCATTGGCATTTTCTGTTATATCTGTGTCCCCAAAACAAGGCTTCTTAGCTGGCCTCTGAACTATTTTACTTGAACAGTTTTGCTGCAGAGATGCATAAAACTTTGCTCCACTCCAACCATTGTCCTTAGGATCACATCTTCCATTAGCAGCCTGCAAAGTTTACAAGCAAAAGATAACATGATTACATCATCGAAGTTGTTGATGGCACTCTAGCAAATCCTTAACACTAAAGTAGCATGTTTTTCTGAAAAAAATAAATTAAGATGTCGGGTTGGAAATTCTCCAATATACAGGAGCAATAATGGCGAATCTAGAAAAGATCACAGCAATATATGCTGTGCAATTATATAAATTCTTTTTAAAAACTTTTGACAGACGGTAATCATAAATGATCAAGACAACTATCCCAAGGACATGGAAATATTAAAATCCGATACCATTTTCCACTTGTTATTGGCTCAATAATAAGCCCTTCAAACCTGGCATAGGTCATGGAGTGATGCCAGGGCAGGACCAAATACCGGTCAACGGGTGGCCGATAAATTGAGTGGCATTAGAGAAGCATAGACACCAAGTCATAAAATTGGATTAATGATAATACCATGGTGTTAAGATGTACATTTATATTTGCAATTATGGTAATGCCATAACAAAATTAAAATGTACAAATTCCAGCTAACAGATCTAGCTTATGGAATCATTTGAGACAATTGAGAACAAATTATTCCATTTAACATCTTCTGTAGATTCCAGTTCTTGGGAACAAATGCTGATCCAGTTAATAGGTCTGGGATTTTTCTAACATTTATCAAAATTTTGAAGTTACTCTAATTCCCACAGAGATATGTGAATAATGCATCCCTCAAATAGCAATATCCCACACAGAAAAACTATGAGAAAATCACTGGTTACCACTCTTTCTGCAGTCCCCAAGAACTGATTCCAGCCAACATATTTTGTAGATTCATCAATAGCAGATATTGGTTTCTCAAGTAGCCTCTCCTCTGAAATAGGTTCCCACCGACTTTTACTGCATCTAGTTCGGCTTCTTTTGTATGTTGGCAAGGAGAAGGCAGCACCAGCATTCAATGTGTTGCTGTGAAAGGGACAATATTATCAGTCAAGCAACAATACAGTAACAATTCTTCCACAAATACAAAGAAACAGTAACAGAGTAATTCTCCCCCTCAATCCCATAACAGATCCAATAAAGGAACACATTGCCAATTAACAGTGAGAGAACATACTATAAATTATTTTAATAAAAATTTTAAGTAAAAGGTTTGACAGCTTAAGCATTGAAATGTGAGACATATTTCATGTAATATAAACATGATTTATTTGCAGACTTAAGGGGACACTGTAGACAGCACAAGAAAAGGCCCTCATTTATCATCAGAGACAGATCCAACATGACACAAATTTTATGAGATAAAAAAGTAGTGAATCATAACAATGTTTACCAAGAAATCCTACAGCATAAGCAAAAACATATTAAAGGACATACTTTGTATCAGCCTTATCCAATATGGCAGTTAACAATGGGAACAGAGGCTCCAGATCCCAATTTTTTGTGAAAAGTGTGCCATCATCAGATGCCTTTGTAATCATCTGAAAAGATTAAAAACACACACATCAAGACCTTAGGAGCAGACACGAATGCAGTAATAGCCCAGACATAGAAGACCTTAATTGCAAACATGAGTACTTAGTTACTGACTTGCTATTAAGTAAATCAAGATGGATCCAAGATGAGCCTAAAATGCTTAACAAAAGCCAATATTGAGGATATGTACATGTTATCTTCAAACATTACTCCCTAAAATATTTTCCAGACAATAAAAAGACTCTTTAGACAATTGTGTGCCAGGTAAAATCTTCAACTGAAGTGCATTAAATCCTGTCCTAGAAGACCTTAATTGCATACAGGAGTATTCAGTTACCAACTTCTATAAAATAAATCAAGATGGATCTATGACAAGCCTAAAATGATAAAAACAACCAATACTGCAGACATGCAAGTCATATCTTTAAAGATTGGCAGCTAAAATATTTTCCAGACAATAAGACTTGTATGCCAAATAAAATCTTCAACTGAAGTACCCTAAACCTTACAGAAACCATCAAGAGGATTACAGATTCTTATCCATAAAATTGCGATATCAAAATAACTGAAACTTACAGCTTTCTGAAATCATTTTTGGGCCAAATTGAATGCACCTTTGGAAAGATGCTTCTAAAATGAATTTTCATGCAGCTAACCCACCAACTACTAAGAGTTCCTACTTGCTCCTACCCAACCAACCACATAGGAAGAAAATTATAGAACGCCCTGAACTCATGCATATCACAGTTCTCCACCATCTAGCTAAACACCTGTCAAATCCATGCCCATCCTTCACACATCAATCACAGAATTTACAGACTGAACAGCTTCACCAACAGTAATGAACAGGAAGATCATTTGTGCAACTATACTAGATTAAATTTTACCAAAAAAGCCTTCTAGCAGATTACTGCAGGTTTATGTGAAAAGGAAGTTGACCAGTGATGGCTAGTTTGCATGAATCAGATAGTATCTGAAGCAATGCAAAGCTGATTACTATTGAACAAAGCCTAAGATCATCAGAATATTCTATTTGGTCTAGCCGATAATTTTAAGAAGTTATGGGCTGCATAAAAACACAATCTTTTTCCCTTTCAAGAGGGCCAAGTAGCTTGGTGCCGTTGTCATCCGATAACCTGACAGAGATAAAATTAATCAACATAAAGATCATCAGACAGGTTCATTCTTGAGAGCTGTTGATCATTACTCCAAACTCATTCTGTGTTCAAAGAAGCACAAGCCAAATACCTTTTCTAGTCTATCCTTCTTCAGGTACATAGAACATCCTACATTTTCCACCCAATGTTTAATAGCTACTGAGATATTCATACATTTTCAACCAGTTTAAAATAGTGTGTCTAGAGTTAAAGAAGTAATAATTATGTTGCATTTCCCATAATTTTCAAGAAATATTGATAAAGCTTAGACAAATAGAAATAGGGAAATTATTGACGCTCTAGCCCCTTGTATTGAAAGCATGTTTCCTAAAGTTCAGCAGTTCAGTAAGATTGATGAACGCGAATATGTGTTGCTAGTTATTCCTTATGAAGTCATTCCCCTCCCAACACTAATTCATAGACAAGCAGGATAGTACTTTGATAGAAGTCCTAAGAGGACATAGAATTGGACACATACTTGGATGAAGTTAACAAGAAAATAAATTTTTTCACATTAGAAAAGCCTCACAGGGATGTAGACTTACCTCCTTCATTATTTTTTGGTTAGCAGACCTTTGGGCATCATCCTTGCAGCGAGTAAAAGTTCTCTCAACATAAGTACGAAGTGAAGAAGGAAAAGTCCCCTGCTCCAGCCAAAACAAAAACTAAAGATAGAATTAGTTTCTGAAGATTAATATATCAAGTATTTTTCTCCCTGTCATTCAAAAATAATCAACCAATAACAAGTAGCACTTACGACTTGCAGAACATACCAAGCAAAGTTTCAACACAAATAGTAACAAATTTTTAAAATAAGAAAGACAAAAACAAGATTTCTTTTCTGCACAGTATCCCTCTTCAGGTGATGATTCCAAACCAATTGTATAGAGCATCGGGATTGAATAGAAGTTAGACTCATACTTGAATCCACGAAAATAAAAAAGAAGCACAACATAGGCACAGAAATTGCTAGCTCAAAGTACAAAAGACATTTGAATAGATCCTCATTGCTACTTCCGAAGAAGCTAATAAAAGATAACTCAAACGACCAAACAGGACAAGGTACAACACTGTTCAAGAATATCAGAAGCTTAAAGTTTGAACATAAGGCAGATAAGGCACAGAATTAAATTTGATTAACAAAATAAAAAAGAACAATATAACACTAACCTTAATTATGGCATCTGGATCATCATGAGAGGGTGCTTTGTTATTAAGCTTAGGCATTGAGACACCAATGTATACAGGCCTTGATGTTGCACTATTCACGGCAATTTCCTTCTCAGCTTTAGGAAAGCTCAAGGCTAAACTTGAGGTAATCCTAGGGTTTGTTGGAATCTGCATTATGTTTGACCTGCGTGTATCCACCATTGGCATGGTCTGCAAGGGTGTATGGAATTTTTCAGAAACCTGATTAGTGGAAGAAAGTTGTATACCGGAACCTTGTGTGAAAGTATCTTTTGGTCGATCTTCACAGTTAGTTGAAAGAGGATTTGTATCTAAAGACTTTTGAAAGTATGGCGAAGCTTGATTGGTTTGTTGATTTTGCAATCCTGTGTTTCCAACTTGCCTAGTGTTGTTATGATTTGTATCTAAAGACATTTGTTGACCTACAGCATTCATATCTAAAGGCTTTTGAGAGTATGCTGGAATTTGATTGATTTGTTGATTCTGTGATCCAGGGTTCACAGCTTCCGGAGCAGAATTATGGTTACAAACTGTAACTTCATTGCTACCCTGCAAAATTGGACATCATAGTTAATTGCACACTCGCTTAGTCCAAATAAATGAGCAGATGTTAGCTTTTAGAGATTCTATGACAACAAAATCTGAGATGAACAATAGTGGAACACTTCCAGAAAATACAAGAATAAGCCCAAAAGCCAAGAACTAATGAAATGTACATAATTTGTCTCAAAACTGTATGATAAATCCAAAAAATATGCCTAATATCACAAAACTCTTGGACAGGTGAATCTAGAGTCAACCTCAATCATAAATGAAATCCAAAATGACAGACCACATCAATAGTGAAAGACAAGTTATCATTACAGTATAGTTAGAAGTAAATTCCTGATTGGAAAATATTTTCATTTATGTTCAAAATTCAGCATTAATGTTCAACTTTATTTCTAGAACATTAAATATTTGCAGAAATCAAAGTTGTTCCCATGGCCTGTTTGCTTATTTCTTCATTCGGAAACCAGATCATTTCCAAAACTTTGAAACCTTAAGGGCCCATTTGGATGCTTTGCGTGAATTGGGGTTGCATGCACTACCAATTCCTATGGCAAATCCTGTGCATGCTAATAAAAGTAAAGTGGGTGGGAGGATTAATGAAGGGAGAGAGGCTCATGCAAGCTCCAATTCCATAGGAATTTAAAAAGAGGTCTCACCTCTTTTTTATTTTCCAATGGAATCATATGATTCCAATGGAAGCTTGGCCCCTCAAAAAGTGATGTCAAATATTCATTTAGGAAAATTTTCCTACAGGGGAAACAAATCCTGTAAAAGCCCCCCAATCCTATGAAATAATGCAAAATTAGTTTGCATAGTTTGCATATTTATTTCTTCATAGTCTGAAACCAATACTGGTAGCTGAAATTTTGAAATTAGAAACATTAGTACTTTCTGCCTGCCTATCAAACTTCTCAAAATAGACTGGCATAACATTAAAAATTTAAGCCAGGTCTGGGACTAGAATGACCCTAACTTGGCCAAGAAAGGTTCAATTGAGCCAACAAGGCTTTTGGTATTTGGGAAAAAAAAAACTC
This sequence comes from Trichopus zeylanicus subsp. travancoricus, assembly GCA_005019695.1. Taxonomy (NCBI): domain Eukaryota; kingdom Viridiplantae; phylum Streptophyta; class Magnoliopsida; order Dioscoreales; family Dioscoreaceae; genus Trichopus; species Trichopus zeylanicus. The sequence continues at coordinate 27,382 of RXID01014394.1, read as the reverse complement.
ACATGAGGAATTTGTACACACTCGCTTGATCTCTAGAATTTAGGAATGCATTCAGTGGATACTCATGAGAGGACCTGAAAAGTTTTAGGCTCACTACCGGTTCAATTACTGACAGGAGTTGCATGTTTGTAGGCAAAAAACTTCACTATGCTATGTGATACCTACAAATTCAAGCACTAACTCTTATTTCAATGAGTTGCCTATTCACTGGCTAGCCAACATCTTTTATTGGTTCATGTAACAAAAAAATTATAAGGATTTACTTTAGCTGAGGCATTGCTAATAGACTACAACCTCATCGAAAGCCAACTAGCAAATCTAGCAATATAAAGCCATGAAAGCAAACGCCTAGAAGAATACCAGATATTATTTGATCCATAAACAGCTGCAATGACAGCACATAGCAATAACAATCACATAGAAATGGTAGACTGGTTTATCTGCAACCTTGTAGATGCAAATATGCATAGCCATTTAAAACATGGAATCAAATGTAAGATGGTTGCAGCATATAATGCAGCCTCTTTACAATGAATTAGGTCCATAATAAGCTGCAGCTCATACAAATAAATCAAACCTGCAACGAGGGAAGTTGGGAAGAGCCAGAGTCTCTTCTCCAAGCTGTAGTGCCCGGTGGTGGTGGTTGGTTGTTTGCATACAAGTATCCGCCACTAACACCTTGAACAGGAGGATTAGGAGCTGAGTTTTCAGTTCCAGGAGCATAACTAACACTTGATGTTGGCTGGCTATAGTAAGTTGGCCACTGATTATACTGATAATGGGCATTATTCCCCAGTATGCTGCTAGTACTTTGTGTGGAGCTTGCATCAGAGGTAGCATAGTTTGGGTAATGCTGAGCACTGTAACTTCCAAAACTTCCACCAGTCCACATATTGTTTTGATTATTGTAGCTATTGCTCTGGTAACCCGCAATAGTCTGATGATCACCAGCATTGTAGTAAGTGCCAGAATAACTTGTAGAACCCACAGAAGAGCCTGAATGCTGAAATGAGTTAAGAGCCTGATAAGGAGCACCTGAATTGTTCTTTGCTCCTAATTGCGGTGCAGAAGAATCTGTAGGTGGTTGCTGATACCCATAATAGTAATTTTGATAATCTGCACTACTATATACATAAGGGTTGGTAGGATTTGTATATGAAGTGTAACCATAATAGTCCTGTGTTGTTGTTGTGATCCCCAGGCTAGATGAAGTGGATACAATGGAAGCATCATTCACTCCCATCAGGGCATCTCTTGGAGCAGTCTGTGAACCAAAACCGTATCCAGAACTTGCTGGTGTCCCATCACCAATGGAACCATTAAATGCCATGGGATCCATGGCACAGTCACAACTTCTGTTTGCTTGATCCAAAAAGGTATCAATGGGATTTAGATATGCACATGGGTCACACACAAAACCTGAATATTGTGGTTTGAAAGACTGCAAATTGAATTCAGTTTGTCATCCTGCATCATAGGCCAAATAATAATAATAATAATAATAATAATGATAACAAGTTACAAACACTTGCGCATACTTAGATAAAGGAGTTGCCAAGTTGAAACATCACAAACAGAACTCAAACAATCCAGCTTGGAGCTTATTCAAATTTCAGACTAAGTCAAGTATCTAGAAATGAAAAAATCAGAGGTTTCCTAAATATAGTTACCAAATGCAGAAATTGCATGGTCCATATATGGGTTTATTATCTGCGATTTCTCTTTGGAGGGCATAAATATACTTATATACATATTAATTGTTCTAATAACTCCAAATGCAGATTGAATAGCTTTGTAGCATGTCAATGCAAATTCATCCAATTTCTCCTTTTCCCATGAATACAATTGAAAACAGGCTTATTGAAAACGATTAGAAGAAAATTCAGATGCTATTACAAACATATATGTGTGCTTTATGACCACAACATGCAGTAAATTAGGGTAATATGGGGTAAATGTCAGTAGAACTAAGTGAAAAGTACGACTGCACATCCGCTGATTACACTGGTTATTTTATAGACAATGCATATGTAGAAGAACAAATTCAACATCAAACATAGAAGTGTATAATTGTCATTATTGATTGTGAAAGCTTTTCAAGAACCTTTCACAAGAGACTACTCAATCACATTTAATTAAAAAAGGGACTCATCCACATCATATTGGGCAGCACTCTTATCCCCTATTTTTCGAAAGAAGCAAAAGCTTATGCCAAATATGTCCACTGTTGCACGTGTCAATGCTAATACTTTTATTTGGAGATACCATATTTACTGATAAAGTCAGTGTGCAGAATGACAAATAGACATGCCGCAGGCCTGACCACTGCCCTAGGATATTCTCAGTTAAGCTCAAAAGGCACCAACGCCTCCATCAAGTAGCCTTTTTTTTATAATTTGATATAAACTTTTTCCTATACTTCTTCCTCTAAAACTGGCAGTCTTCTCCCTAAAGGATCATTTTATCTAGCGGAAAAACGTCTTCTAGAAAGGTGAGACTGAGAATTATACTTGCATATGCGAAAACAGTAAAGCGTGGTATTCTCGAAACAATGGCCTCAAAAATCAACAAATAATATTAAAATGTACACGCAATCAGCAAGCAATCACCATCTGAGATTCTATTCGCGGAAATCAAGTAGATTGCTACTAAATTCCTACTTCCTAGATAACAGCCTCCCCACCACAATAGCGCCACTCCTGCTTTTGCGGCATGATTGAGCCATTAATATCCAGAAAACCAAATAATGAAAGAAAATTAGAGTAAAAAACCCTAATATTATGAATTCAGACATATAGAGCAAAATCATGATTAAAATCCCAATAAATTTTCCTCTAAACTCACGATTTCGAGCACATCGCAGATATCCAAACCAATCCAAACAAAATCAAGCAATATCAATAGGATCCACACGAAGCTCTAGATCTAGAACGAGAAGGAAGGAAAGGTGGTGGGCGGGGAGTACTCGTTTGTCCGACGACCAGGGAGCTGCGAGACGTTGTCACCGAGAGGGAGTGGATGCTGGAGCGAAGAGGAGAGGAGAGCGGAGTGGCAACGGGATGGAGGCCAGCGGCAAGGGCGCTTCGGCGAAGCGGAGAGGGGCTGGGGGCCCGGCGAGGGGCGCGGTGTCCTCTTCCCGTGAAGAGGGCCGGAAGGGCTGGTGCTCGATGGATGTTGGGCTTTTAAAACACGGGAATCCGGAGATAGTTTTGACGAAAATACGGGGTTTCAGTCTGTTACAGGTCTTCTTGGAACGGCAGATCCGGTTCGGTCGGTTGGAGAGCTGACGGACTGAAAGGTCGAAGAGAACTTCAATATTAGGAATTTTTTACAAATATACCCTTGTAAAAGTAGAACTTATGTGTGTACCCTCAAGTATTCGTACTCGTGCGTATACTTGCAGAGGTTCATATCTTTGCTTATATGCCTCAGTCATTATTTTTTTAAAATGGTAAAATTTTCAAAATTTTCATTTAAGCCTTGGGTAAAAAGTATATGGATTTATTCTTTTTTTTTCTCCCTTCATAAAATAGTTGTTAGAAACAATTTATGAAGAACTAAACATATTTCTTAATTTAACTTATAAAAGGAAACAATTACACATGAGATATATCCAGCTTAATACACGTATAATTTGGTAATTTAAACTAGGCTACAAGCATATTTAATTTTTATTTTATTGGCCTTATTCGAGGGTATATAAACAGAATATATAGATTTTAAGAATAATTACATAAATATAAATATACGGGGGCTTACACACTAAGATGTTAATTACAGAAGAGAAGTGGAGACAACTAAATTCACTTTATTCAATACTAACGTGACATTTTTATAAGCAGTACAAAGTATAAATAATAGAATCTAAAAAACAGGAGAAAATGACCACTAGAATAAGAAAATCTCAATTACTTCTTAATGACTAGAACATGATAAACCATAACAGAAATAAAGCAAAAAATCTAGAAAGAATTGGTCAAACTCTAACACCCTCCCTTAAACTGATATCTGCAGAATCAGTTTAGGAAATAACTTCAAAATCCTTTGAGGAATACACTCCAAACATACTGCAAAGCTTCACAAATGCATCATATTTGAATGGCTTAATCATAATATCTGCAACTTGATCTTCACTTCTGCAGAAGACTAAATCAATAACACCTTCTTTGCATAAATCGCGCAGAAAATGAAACCAAACATCAATATGTTTGCTTCTCCCATGTATAATTGGATTTCTTGACAGCTTAATGGCAAAGCTATTATCACAATAAATCACAGTTGGGCCTTGTTGTGCATTGTATAAAGCTTCAAGTAGCCTTCGTAGCCAAATTGCTTGACATGTACTTGATACTGCAACAACAAATTCGGCTTCAGTTGTTGATAATGTTACTATCTGTTGCTTTTTAGAGAACCATGTGACAGCTCCAGAATTCACCATGAACACAGACCCAGATGTACTCCTTCTATTATCAACATCACATGCATAATCACTATCTGAGAATCCATAAAACTCCAATTTCAATTCACCACCATTTTTGTAGAGAATTCCAAAATATGCAGTCCCCTTTACATAGCGAAGAATTCTCTTTGCAGCCAAAAGATGAACTTCAGTTGGATTCTCCATATGTCTGCTTATTAAACTAACAAAATGCATAATATCTGGCCTTGTTGACGTTAGATACATCAAGCTCCCAACAATTTGTTTGTAAAGTGTAGCATCTACTTTTCTCTCTGTCTCATACTTCGAGAGTTTCAAGCCAACTTCAACTGGAGTTATCATTGAATTGTAGTCCTTCATCTTAAACCTATCAAGAATCTCTCGGGCATATTTTTTCTGAGAAATCAATACACCAGCAGCTGACTGCACCACTTCAAGACCAAGAAAATAACGTATCATTCCCAGATCTGACATATCAAATTCCTTTATTATGGATTTCTTAAATTCAGCTAACATCAGTTTATCATTACTGAAATAAATGAGATCATCAACATACAAACACACAACTAATATTTTCCGATCATCTCCATATTGAATATATAGTGTGTGCTCATAAGGACATTTTAAAAATCCAACCTTGGCAAAGTAAGCATCTATACGACTGTACCAAGCTCGTGGTGCTTGTTTCAGTCCGTATAGTGCTTTCTTTAACTTGTATACCTGATTTTCTTGGCCTTACTTTATGTATCCAAGTGGTTGATTAATGTACACCTCTTCCTCCAAGTCACCATGCAAAAATGCTGATTTTACATCTAACTGATAGATAGGCCATGCATTGTGAGCAGCAATGGATATCACCAGTCGAATAGTGTCAAGCCTTGCAACAGGAGCAAATACTTTGTTGTAATCAACACCTTGTTCTTGTTTGTATCCCCTTGCAACGAGCTGAGCTTTGTATTTGTCAACCTCATCATTTTCTTTCAATTTGGTCTTGTAAACCCATTTCACATAAATGGTTTTCTGCTCTTTAGGAAGTTCTGTTAACTCCCAGGTATTATTTCTTTCTATTGCTGCAAGTTCTTCATCCATTGCTCTCCTCTATTTTAATTATTTGACGGCTTCTTCAAAGGTTACAGGATCACAATTTACAAAAAGAGCAAAATGCACAAGTGGATCCTCAGATTGATCAATTCCTGTTACCTCATAATCACTCATCCATGCTGGTCCTTTTCTATTTCGTGGTTCTCTAGCAGCTGCATGTGAATCTTGCACCACTACTTGTTGATCTTGAGTTGTGATTGGTTGCTGCACTATCTCTGGACTTGATTGCTTTTCTCCTTCTTCTTGACCATCAAAATCTGTAGGAATTCGTTGTGGATAACCAGCCACACTCCATTTCCAGAAAGCTTCATCATCAAAGATGACGTCTCGGCTAATGACGATTTTTTTAGTGATAGGATTATATAGTTTGTAAGCTTTGGAACAATCACTAACACCAAGGAAAATATATTTCTCACCTTTGTCTTCTAGCTTGGTCCTTTTTTGGTCTGGAATATGGGCATAAAAAATACACCAAAAAATTCTGAAATGATCCACACAAGGCCTTCGATCACTCTACGCTTCCTCTGGTGTCATATTTTGAATAGCAAGTGTAGGACTTCTATTTAGAATATGAATGCTCCAATTGACTGCTTCAGGCCAGAAAGTTTTTGGAATACTGCTTTTTGTCAGGATACTCATCACCATATTTAGAATAGTACGATTTTTGCGTTCATAGACTCTGTTTTGTTGTGGCGTGTAGGTTGCTGTCAGTTGTCGCTGAATACCACGAGCCTCACAAAAATCTGCAAACTCATTTGAGATATACTCCCCTTCACAATCAATACGCAACACAAAGTATAAATCATGGAATCTAAAAAACAAGAGAAAATAATCACTAGAATAAGAAAATCTCAACTACTTTCTAATGACTAGGACATGATAAATTATAACAGAAACAAAGCAAAAAATCTAAAAAAAATTGATCAAACTCTAACATAAGAAAAATACACAATTTCAATACTTTTATAGGTCATACATACTATTTCAATTTCCTCAACAGCACATACAAAATTTTCTAACATTATTTTTTAAAATAATAAAATCTTAAGATTCACCCAATAGATTCGGTTCAATTTTATTGTCAGTAATAAAAGAACAAGTCAGCCAAATTTTAAGTCACCTACCTGTATGAATTGAACTTACAACTTCTAATAAGACAAAATGCATGAAATTTCAAACTCAGAATTTCAAATATACAAAATATAGATATAATTACCAAATTAATATTTGGTTTGTAATGTTCCGACAAACGGGGATGGTACACGCGGGATGCAGATGGGCGGGGGCCCACTGGATTGGCCTAGTGGTACATATGATTGCGGGAGAGGAACACATCTGATGACCATGGGCTTGGGTTAACTTTTGTTAGGATTGTTGCATGCGTTCGTCGGCCACTGTGTGCTCAGACCTGCGGTCGGTGTGGGAGCTGGGCCTAAGCAAAGATTTGGCCGTCTCCCGGGCCCATAACAGCCGTGGTCCATTCTGGGCCTAAATTCCCAGCCCAAGATGAAAGCCCAATGCTACCTGTTTCGCCTGCTCATTCTGCCAACCACTCCAGATGCTATGCTCCAATTTGTTTAGCTAATCAACTCTCATTCAGATATTCGCCACTAACAAAACGTCAAGAGCATGAAACCTCACAGGAAATAAATAAATAAACAAATAAATAAGAAAACTAATCTGTCAAAACATACTGAACAAGAAAGCAGGACCAATCCAGCAATGCAAAACAAAACACGGACTGCTTAAACAAACAGCAAGATAGTTTTCATGGATGCTGAAGACTTCGACACCTGCACAAACAAGGGCACAAAAGCATGGATTCGGTACGGAGTTGGTTCACTCTTCCCATCATCTTAAGACTTCTTCTCCACCATTGTGGATTGGATGATATATAGTTTAATTAATACATAATCCACGAGTTGATCAACTTTTCCTTATTGCTATCACTCCAAGCTAGCCACTACAAAACGCAGCCTGGTGACATCACAATCTGACAACCGCGCTTGACCCACGGGGGAGCGGTTCAGCAGGCAAACCGACCAAATATTTAAGTAAAACGGACTTCAATGCATGGACAATAGTCATGTGGCTGTGGTCCTCATGTTTCAAGCTGTCCAAAGATGGAGGATTGATTATCACCTTAAGCTCAAAAATTTAGTAATTACCCATCATAAATCGATCGCATCATGAACTCCTGGAAAAGAAATCTGCAACCACGTTCCATGTGCTGGCAAGACAAGACAAAAATATCCGACAAAAATAACAAGCTCGGGAGCACCAGATCAGCTGTTGTTATTTGGTTATGAGGCTTGGGTTTCAGGGAATCTTTGTTTCAGATCTCTAATGATCTGTTTAGTTTCAGGAGTTGGACAGCTAACACTTAGGTAAGTGTGTCAAGTGAATTCTGAGGTACTGTTTGGTAACGCTTCGTGCTCATGGAAGCCATCCAAATTGTAAAAATGACAAAAAAATGAAAAGGAAAGAAAGTCACCAAATTATGAATTTCAGTTATTTAATTAATTATGATGTGAGAGTGAGGAAGTGTGAATTTCTTATATTTTATGGCTTCAAATATTTGATAGAGAATATTTAGAGCGAGTGAAAAGTTTTTTCATGATTTCGAGCGCTTGATAGAATGTGTAAAAGTTAAAAAATTCAATGATAGTTATTTTTAATTAGAGACATAATAATTATTTAAAAGATAAAATAATAACTATAATATCAATATATATTAACATATAATTATTGAAATTCTGATATAATTAAATAAAAAATAATAAATTAATTTGATTAGGAGGAAAACTTAATATTATTAATTTAAGTGAATTTTGGTATACATATAAAAAAAAGCTCACCAGCTATTTTTTGCTTTTTTTGAAAGAATTCAGTAGCTATTTTTTGAAAGCATTATATTTTGAAGATTTAAAAAGGAGGGTCATGTGGTAATATAATAAACAAATATGAGTTATAATTCTAGCTCAAGTCTTCAAAGTCATACCCAAGAAAAGCTAATCTGCTAATGTGCAAACTACCAACCTTGTACAGTTTGAATTTTAGACAAGTCTGTTGACAAAAGCAAGAGATTTTATCGTTAAGATAAGATACCTATAATTTTTCATTAAGCAAATTATATGATTTATAAAATTTACTTGGTTATATTTATTCTTCCCTTTTTTGTAATATAATAATCAATATCGTTGCAACTATTTTCAATAGGTTAATAAGTATTATCATTCAAATATGAACCTAAAGTAATCAAAGTTTTTAAGATTGAAATAGACGGAATGTTAATGAAGCAAAATAAGATATTATTTTAAATAAATTTGGTTGTTTAGAAGTCACGGATAATAAAAAGAGGAAGCTTATTTTGTACCAGTTTTGTTATGAAGATGTCAAAGTTTCAGCCCCGAGTTCTCATCTAATGTTGCTTTGATGTGAGAAATGAGGTATACACTTCTATTGGATTTGCTCATTTTCCTTCTTTTTTTCCCCTATTTTCTCTTCGGAATTATTTATTTCTCATACTTTACTAACGGGATGCATCAAAATTATTCTAGTTCTATGACTGTCAACAAGATAAGATGGATTGAACCCCATACCAAACTCCTAGGTTTGGGCTTGATATTCTTGGTTTTAAGCCAATATCTATGCTTGGCCTGAAAAATATGTTGCAATTTTGTGGTATATTTATAGCACTACCTACTTATGGTCATCTTCTATTGCAATAGTGTACAAACATGTTAGATACTTAAAACTATGATTTTACCATTGCTACGTGTTTAATATATGTTGTTATATCCTACTTTATATGGTGTGCATTTTTTTAAGATTGCAAAGGTATTATGTGTTGATTTTGCTAAAGATTCCCATATAAATGTTTTATTATTGTAGAAAGTAAAGGTGTGTTCTAAGATTTTGCTAGGTCAATTTCTGAGGATGAAGTATGTGGTGGTATATTCATTTGGGATCTTCATAACAAATTTAAGAAGGTTTAAATTTGATATAGAGCTAGAGAGATGTTTGACATACCCACATTTTGAAATAGAGAACATTTATAACTCAAAGTAGTTAATCAATTTTGATAAATATATTATGAAATACTAATAGTTTATTCCCTTAGTTATTGTTAATAAAATGGCATTTGATGTTTGATTTATTATGTTTTCAGGGTGCTAATGATCATATACTGCATCCATAAGTATCAAGTATGCATGATTTCAGAATGGTATGTTTTTTTATATTTTGTATGCAAAAGACTTGTTGAATCCTATGATTGCCCTATGTTATATTGCATTTCATCCAATTACCTCATGCATGTCTTATTGTTAATCAACATGCTTAATTTTTTGTTGGTTGTCTAATCTTCTTATTGCAAGTGCTATTGGTCTTGCCAAAAGAGAAACTTATTCAAGTTGGTAGAACAAGTAAACATGTTTATGGAAAATTTTGAAGTAAAAACTTAAATAGTGCTTTTTTTGTTCATCTAATCTCGCCATATAAGAAAGTTTTCTTTCTTTTCCTTTCCCAGCTTTTAGTCTTGGTTATTAGCAACTCAACCAAAGCTACACAAGACAAAAGAAGAGTAATTAGCCAAAAGCATTCATAAGGCTAAAGAAAAATAATTAGTCAAAAGCTAAACATGGACGTAGAAGCTTTCAAGATTTAATTTCCTTGTATTGGTTGTCCTAGGTTCTCATAACTGTCTGCTACACAATTGCATTTTTTATATATTCTGTAAATCATCATTGAGTCTTGTTTAAGATTAAATGTTTTGTTATTATGTCATTTCACGGAAATACAAGTAAAAAAGTAGTGAGAAATATGAAAAAGTATGTACATTATCCAATTGGTTTCTTCTCTATTGGCAACTCTGCTTTTTTTTCCTTACAAATTCTTTCTATTGCAAATATGCTTCATTCAATTATGCATGTAGTACTATTACTATAGCACAACTACTATAACAACGCCATTATAACTACTAATGACATTAGAGGTGCTAATATTTAATGTTGCTAATATTAATTTCATTGGCAACGCTAAAAATTAGCGTTGCTAATATCTATACATTAGTGGCACTAATTGAATCTATTAGCAGCGTAAGTCATTAGTATTGTAATAACTTTAATTTAACATTGTGAATATTCACAGTGCTACCTAATACGGTATTTGATTAGCGACAATAATGACTTTTTGATATTGATTTTAGTTATAATAGCATTAAATTAGCGCCAAAAATACCTATAATTATTTTGTGCATTATCCAATCTATAATCATGTAATGGGAAAAAGGACACCAAAAATCACAGAACAGAATGAAGCATTGTAGCAATACTTTGGCAACAACTAGATTAAATAAGATGGTGACAGTACTACTTGTGGTATCTAGATAGATATGCCCATAGAGAAGAAGGAGATGTCATAATAGCCCTATGAATGCTGGGACAAAGGGGAGAGGAGGGATGACTAAAGTAGAAAACTCTATGGTAGTAGAAGTACATTAGGGTGCAAATGGTGGTAGTTGATGTAGCTCTAGCAACTAGAAGGCCTTGATTGGGTAGCAAAGTATAGAGAGGGAGGGATCGATTGATAAGGAGTGCACAAGGTTGGAAATGACCAACAAAGCATGTAGAAGGCCAAATTAGCTGGCAAGGCAAGCACAAGACTAGTTCACCCGATAGGGCACACATAAGGTAGGAATTAGTCAACAAGATGTATGAATCGTCTGGATTGGGCACTGAGTAGATCGCTGAGATCAAGTAGGGTGCAAAGAATAGGATGAAACAGGTAGGAGTCACTTCATATTCTAAAGTGCTACATAACCATATACTTTTAGGAGAGAAGTAGGGGATGATGAGGCAACACTTCTAGAGCACTTTAGCGGCTTTCGAAAAAAAAAAAGAGCAAAAGTCACCAAAATGCAATTTAGTTCAAAAATTAGGAATATGAAAGTGGCGACTCCTATCATTTCCATAAGTTTGGCATTATGAAACAGTCAAAATTACATAAATGATTTTAATGAGTTTGATAGTTTTTAAACACTACTTTAATCAAAAGATAACTTTTTTTAGTTTTGTCAGGGATCAAACCAAAATCTACAATTTTCCTTGAAATTGATTCCTCAAAGTTTTGATTACTGACTCACTTTTTCTAAAGTAACTAACCAAACTTTGAATCATAAACTTAATATCTCGGTAATCTTTAAATTAGGTAATTCTATCATGGTCCAAACTAGTTGCTCCAATGTTCGTTAGCTGTAAGTTTGAAAATAATTTAGACATTGATCAAAAAATAAATTAGGACATAGATACTTTTTTCTTTTAAAATAATAAATATAATGTTGCAACACATAATCTCTTAAATACAAATTATGAATAAAAAATATAGCTAATAAACCATCACAAAATCTCTTCCATTAAAATTTTATATAGCATGGGCTCAGAATCTAAAAGTTAAATAAGTAAAAAAAAAGTTAAATTAATAACTTAATCTATTATTTGGATAAGTAATTAGTTTTTCACATAATCTCTGAGTGAAAGTGGCAGCTTTCAATCTTAGGTAGTGTTTGAATGTTACTTGACCTCCATAAGTACTAAAAATTATAGAAGTAATGGAAGTCAAAAGTGACGACAATGCGACGTTGGTCGTTTGAATCATGAAGTTTGAAATGGGAAGTGTGAGTTTGGTCATTTAGATAGAGTGATATGTGAAAGTGAAAAAATGAATTGATAGTTATGTTAGTTAAAAATATAATATTTATTAATTAGTAAAAATTATACAATTATAATTTTAAAAATTAATTATTATTATGGTAATATTTAATTATAATAATTTTAATAATTAGAATAATTTAAAAATATATTTATTAAATAAATAAAATTAAGATAATTAGGAAATAAAAAGTATTAACATAATTAGGATAATAAAAGAAATAAGTAACTACCTAATTATACTTACGATAATTAGGATAATTAAAGTAATATAAACTAATAGACTAATAATATTAAGTAAATTAATATGTGGCAAATAAATTTAAAATTTTTTGATACTAATACTATTATAATATTAATATTATTATAATATTATTTGATTAAAATAATTTGAGATTTTTTGTAAGTATACTCCTACAAAATTAAAGAGTACAACGGTTATTTTTTAAATTCTTTAATGGTTACTTTTTTAAAAATTTCAAATGGCTATTTTTAAAGTCTTTAATGACTATTTTTTGAAAAATCCACTGGATATGTTTTTGAAGAGCTTAACGGTTTTTTTTAACACTATAAAAATAATATATGTGTTAGAGAACAAATCAAAGAATAATAAGTCAAAGTACAAATTCAAATATTCAAAGGCACATTCCAATGAAAATTAATCTGTTGAAATACGAGCACAACTAATCTTACAAAATTTGGACTTTAGGCAAGTCAGGTAGCAATAGAGAGAGATTTTATCAATATCCTTTGTGGAAAGTATGTAATTTATCTATGAATTAAATTATATTATATACAAAATTCACTTATTTATATTCAATACTTCATGGATTTCTTAGCGTAACAATCAACGTCATTACAATTATTTCCAATTGATGAATGACTATCATCACTCAACCGTTGACTTGAAATACCAAATGAAATCCTTTAAGTGTGAAAATAGAAGACATGTTAATGAAGCAAAAAAAAAAAAGTGTTATTTCAAATAAGACCGATAATGGTGGCATGTTTAGTACTTACAACGATTAATTTATTTGTGTTATGTGTTATTATTTTCAAGTAAGTAATGAAGTTTTTTAATTTTAATGCAAATATCCTATGAAATTTTGACATAAATTTATATGAAAACTAATATGAAAAATTGAGTATTTTCTAATATAACATCATAAGTAACATACACAAATTAAAAGGCACACACTCAGCCATATAAATACAACATGTTCTGATAGTAGACATCATAATATATAAATTTCGGTGCTTGCCCACATATCAACTCATCTACAAATGCTCGAATAAAAGCCGATATACAACCAATCACAAGAATAACTGCAAAAAAAATATGTTAGACAACCAATAAAATGTAGTATGAGAACCTTGGATCAAGCTAGTCCAAGAAACTAACAGAAAATCAATGAAGGTAATTTAGTCTAAGATGCTGATCTATCCTCTTTACGAATGCCCTACCCTCGGGTTTTCACTCATACAAGTGCTTGTAATCTCCATGGAGTAGTAGAATGAAGAACTCTTCTCCTCGAAAATCCATTACCGTAGAGTGTGACTCATCTCTCCAATTAGCAGGAGGCTTGCTCTCTTTTGATGCATTGGCTACATTATTTATTGTTGCAACCAAAATTTTTTGAAAATCATTTTAACCCTAGTTGCATGTTTTGTTGCTCTTTTATCATAGACAAATGGATTGGGCATGGGTTTGTTATAGGGCATCAAAATGGAAAGACTCCTCGAACTTCTACATCATCTATATCATCAATTAGGAACTTGAATCAAGACATGTTCAAACTGTTAGTGTCTGGTGTGCCCAAACCTATATTTTTGGTATTAAATCTTTCAAAAATGGTGCATGCTAAGAATCCAATAAGCTGATCAATACTGCAAATGATCACGAACTGTTCATAATTACATATTGGTACATTGATAATGGAGACAGAGCCTTTGTAAGACTATACGACAAATTGAAAAAAATTAGTCCATCAAACAATATAGAATTAAAAGTTGAAATTGTAATTTTTTTTACCAATACATAATCAACAAACATTTTATCTGACACGGGAAATATTTTCCTATCATCGTCCCAACTAGCCCTGTTAGTTTTCTTCATCATCTTTATCTTAGCATATTTTTCTTTCAATGCACGATAATGGTTCTCCGCGTATTGCACAGTATTTTTCTCATTAAAAGCCTCATTGATTGCTCAAGTACATGCAATGAATGTATTTTCTTGAATGATTTGTCTATCCGTATACTATTATTTGTTTGCTCCACCAAAAAATTAATTAGAAAATCAGAGGCCTGTTGAGATCAACAATAATTGGGGGTACCTTTTTTTATCCTTATCCTTCCTTTGACCCTCTAATATAGATCTAGGTGAAAATTCTAGTGGAAAATCATCTACACAAAAAAAAGAGCTCTCTTCCATCTAATTATGCAGGTCAACTACATTCAAGTAATATAATATGTTTCATTAGCATGACTTGAAAAAAGATGACAGTATTAGATACTAAAATTTAAGAGTAAAATATAATAAGTCAAAGTTATTCATAAAATATAAAGTGGTAGTAACAAGTCATTTATAACACATAAATATAGGAAGCTTATATTCGACCTAGTGATTGTATTTGGCTCATATTGCTTCTGTAATTGAGTTCTTTAACTAACTTCATTGTTATTGTGCTTCATGTTCTCCTTGTTAAGTTGTTGGCAATGACATAAGCTCAAATTCATCAAATTCTTCTTCTTCTCCATTTTTTGCTTCCTCTTTTGGTAATGGCTTATTCATCAAATAATCAAAAGGATGCGCACTCATAACATAGTTATGTAACACACAAGTCAGAACTATATTTGTCTGTGTTTTCCATGGAAAGCTAAGATCTTTTTTCTATGATCTTGAAGCGATGCTTCAATAGTCCAAACAGCCACTTGACTTTACTTATTAATGAAGAATGTCATAGATTAAAGAGTTCTTTAGCGTTCTGAGGAGTCTGACCTGTATGTTCCTCCAAGTGGTATCAGACACCTCTATATAGGAAAATAAATACTGACATTATTGTATATCCCACATCAACCAAATAATATTTACTTGAATTCACAAATGAATGCTAATAATCAATCAAAAGTATATATGTTTGCGCATACCCAAACTTGAAGGAAAATTAAAAAGTTAACAAATTGAACTTTCAATCAAATGAAGACCATCAGGTGGTGGTTGGAAATAGCATCTCTTAAGACTCTGAAACCATTTGCAAATCCTTCTCATCTAGCCATGATGTATTGAAACTTTAAACTTGCATCGATAGAGCATAAGATATTATGTATAATCCCCTTCCTTCCTCAAAATCAAGGTTGGTCCTTGATAGACATAGTTACATCAATGTGAGTCCCATCGAGAAGGCTGATACAATTCTGAGGGAAAATACAAATAATTACAATAAGCCAAACCAAAGCACAACAAATAAAGAGCATTAATGTTTTACCTTAAACCATAAGTAGTAGCTCGGTGAACCACTGATAATAGGATGTGTGACGCCGGTCATTTAATAGATGTACTCATTCTTAATTGTACTAATACCTCTTGAGTGTTTTATTAAAAAAATGACTCATCGTCTCACTGAACCTATATAAGTAGAGCATTACAATTTTATTTTTAATATTATGTCCAACAGTGTGTAGGAAAACGACCAACTGTTTCTTTACTGTTACATATCGAGTATCACGGAGTAGAAGCCTCTCTCGTATAATATTTGAGAGCTGTAAAAATATAGAGAAATCCATCCATGTGTACAATCAATAATTCTTCTTACCCTCATATATCATTTGATAAAAGAAACTACTTCATAGATGTTGGCGCTCTTCCCTAAGTACCCGATTCCCCTTGGGTTTTTGCTTCAAAAAATACCATAGTAATGCCCTAAATATAATTAAAACTGACATTCCAGTAACCTGAACTTTGTGCATATGAAGAGGTTATTTTTCATCCATTTAATTTCACCCACAATCGATTGAAGGACATAACAAGGACAACAAATTATTGAAAGGAATAACAAATCATATCAAATATCACCAACTAAGATAACACAATATGCTCATCAAACGAATACTACCAATATGGAGTAAAAGCATATTTGAGTCCATCAAATTAAATCCTACACAATAATCCCCCGAGAGAAGTAACATTTGATGAACCTTCAACTGAACACTTGAAGGTGAGTAGTAATTCCAACGATTCTTTCCAACAGAAAGCAGAAGCAATATATTTATAACAAATAAAGGAAGTATACATATTTTCGGTACATTCAAAACTTTTCTAAATAGGAAAATATATTTATAATAATGAGATGAGTTTTGGACTTGAATATACAAGCATACAAAAATTACGCTGTTGCATATAATTATCAAAATAATGGACAAACTAATGCAATTTTAAATTTATTTTAGAAAATTTTGACATAAAGATAATTTTTTCATATTCTAGTGTACCTGTAATGTTCATCATAAAATGACCAATTTGCTTTTATTTCAATTTCCAAAAAAAGTGTAGCATATTCATAGATCAGGAACTAATAAAAAAGTTGGATAACATAATAAAAAACAAAAATACAGAGGACCATGGTTTGAAAATAAAAAATCAATAAAATATAACCTACCATGTTTAGACTCATATATGTAAAATAAATATTTTAATGTGCAGCAAGAGGCCTTGTACATCAAAGAAATGGAAAAATTAACACAAGAATCTAATGGAGTAGCACATAAGAAAAAGCTAATAATAAATGCAACCAAAGACATTTTAGAATTGGTCTACAATAAAATTATGTCACTGGTGTGTAATGTAGAATATGGACCCAAATATGGTCATTTATTAGTTTATGATTCTTTGAACAAAATATAACATTGCATGTCTAATCTAAATCAATTAATGAGCTCTCAAGCTTCATTGCTTTTTGGAATGATAATAGTTTTACACAAGGTAATTTACATGATGCTAAATATGAGCTATGACACAAAATTCTAATAGACCAAAATACTCATTTAAAAGGGAATATACAAAGGAGTGCAAGTTCAAAGGCATGGCCATCTAAAACCATGTATTTCAATAAATAATGTTGATCAAACAATGAATAAGAACACATCTATTTACCAAACCAAATTCAAGAAAAAATTAAAACCAAAACTATGTTTATTCTATAAACTATATTACAAAATATTTACTCTATTATTTTGTCACTGTCCTCTGATTTGATCTCGATTTATATTTACTTATTCCTGTAAATAACAACTAAATATAAATATCTCTACTTTTATCTTACAATTTCAACCACTAAACTTTTTGTACACTTTTCTGTTTATACAATTATTCAATAAAAACCAATGCTAGCTTGTCAACATAGTCACGTATAAATCCCTAAAAATTACCAAAAAATTACTGCATTTTAACATAATATAGAATAAACTAAAATGATATAAATGATAATCAAATACATGTCTAGAAAATTTCAAAAAACTTGAACAACTTGTTGAAACCATGGAAGAATAATAGAAATGACAAAGGAAAATTGCATGCTAGTTCTTGCAATTTTTTTGAAAATAACACAAATGAAATAATTAAAGCCTGCTATATATGTACAACTGCTGAACTCCTTAATTTGACATTTAGGGCTGTTTGGATCAATTCCAAATAGCCCGAATTGAGGGAATTGGAGATTCACAATTAGGGACTAAATTATTGGAGATTCACAATTAGCCCCAATTTCAGTGTTTGGATGTCAATATAAATTCAAAAATTCTTTGAATTCGCAATTTCAGTAATTCCAAATTATTGGTTTGAATTTCGGTTTGAGAAGTTTGGAATTCACAATTAGGGACTAAATTGGGTGGGTCCCACCAACACGTGGGAACAATGATTTCATCTTGAAATTGGCTGAGAAATTCAGAATTCCTCGCCCTAATTCCGACTTTCGTTCCCATCACCGTCCCGAGCTTCTTCTCCATGTTCATCATCCAAAGCTTCTTCACTGTTGTGTTGTATTCCCATCACTGTCCCCAGCATTGATCTTCTTCACTGCGAGTCACCGTCCCGAGCTTCTTCTCTGTCTTCACTATCCCGAGCTTCTTCACTACTATGCTGTATTCCCATCACCATCCTCGGCATCGATCGTCTTCACTATGAAGGAGTTTTACTGCGGGCATTGGAGTTATTGAGGGCCCAGAGCAGGAGCACCTTGCCAACGGTGTTCTCCGCCACCCGCAATGGCGAGCCATAGGAGCCTATATCCATCATGGCCGCTCCTCCCCATCCTCTGTGGTCGCCGTGGCTGCCATTGTTCGCTGGTTGTTCTAGTCGAAAGAGCTCGTTGAAGAGTTTGTACTAGAATCATTAGTTTGTTTATGAATAACTTATGTGTCGCTAATTATTAAAGACATTTTAGAATATAACACCAAAAGTTTTGAAGAATTTGCAGACAAGACCCCAATATTTTTTTGAGATGTATAATGACACTCTAATTTTCATTCTTTATTAGTTTAATTTCTCTTTATTTGATCTAAGTAAATGATAGACCTAATTAAGATTAAACTAATGAAGAAGAGAGTTAAATGTAATCCAAAAAGATAATTCAAAAGATAAATTTTGATACCTACAAATTAACTGCTTCTATGTTAAAAAAATATTTTATTGATTGAATATTATTTTAAAACATTATCCTATTTTTTTTAAAAAAGTTAGATATTATAAATATGCAATTCTAATATTATTTATTTTTTTAACCACAAAAATATGTCTAATTATTTACTAATTTAATATTTATATTTATTTTAAAATTAAATATAAATAAGGTTAAAAAATAGGGGTAATCTCACTCATTTAGAATTGAGTGATCATATCTTCAATTTCAAATCCAACCAAATACCGGAATTTCAAGAATTGACGGAATTCGTTGATTTCTATTTATATTCCAAATAACCGAATTCACGAAATTGAGTGAATTGACAATTTCTTTTTTTTACTATAAAAGTACATCTAAATACCGAAATTTATCAATTCAATCAATTTCCCCAATTCCCTGGAATTGGGTAAATTGTCAATTTAGCTAATTTCGGATCCGAAATTGATTCAAATGGGCCCTTACCATGCAAAATTACAAACTATAGATGTATATTCTGAAAAGCTACATATTTTAAATAGACTAATAATTTAGAGCCAATAAAACTAGAAAGGATGTCTTTTAAACAATGAAGCAACTTTTTGCTACAAATTGAATAATTGAAGGAACATTTCTATATCATTCCAAGCAATAAAAGAGAATTTTTGACTATTAACCACATTGGATATACAAAACAAATTTTAATATTTATGCATACAAATTTCAACAAACAGAAACTCTTATACAATGAAAATAATATAGATATTTATTTGGACAAAAACTCTAATACAAGTGTTATTCTACCTCCTGATTAAACAAAATAATGTAAATAGTTCTCCATTTATCACAATACATGTTAGGCTTTAAAGAAATCACACCCAAAAATATAGGATAAACTCATAAAGGAAAACAAACATTACTGAGAGATTAAAAATTTCTCCAATTCACCACATAATCCATAATCAGGTAATAAAGAAAAAAAAAGATGTGTAGATCCACAACTATATGATCCCAATTAAATAGTAAATAGGCATATGATGCAAACATCCATACAAACCCTAACAAACAAATAACATAAGAGAGCATGCACAAAATCTCACAAATTCCAATCAAAGTGGATCGGATCATCATTACAGAGATCATAGGGATCGAAGAGGTAAAGGAGAGTGAATTACTTGAATCGGTACTAAAAACAAATCCTTCTATTAAAGGCTACTGCGTGGAGCGAGATTGGAGAAGCTGCTGCATGGGGGCAAGATTAGAAAGGTGTTACGCAAGAGCAAGATCAAAAAAGCTGCTGCACTGGAGCCAGATCGAGAAGCTACTACATGGGAAGCGGGGAAGCTGGAAGCGATGAAGTTGTTGTAAGAGTGAGATTAGAGATTTGCTGTTGCGCGAAGAGAGATTACATACTGGAGTTACTTAAAGGAAATCTCAAAAATACCACTTCAACATTATGAAGCGGAAGAAGTGGGAGGGTAAGGCCCATCCATTTTTTAGTGCAACTTCCACACTTTTATGTGCCGAAGTCACGAAAATAATTTTTAATTTATTTTCAGGTTCACCCATATTTCCATCACTTTTAAAAATTAATTCTCTGTAAATTACGGAAACGAGGAAAGTGATCTCATTTTCACTACTTTTGGAACTTCAGTCTAATCCAAACACGCTCTTGGACAAATATTTATTCCATGTGGGGCTCGGCACTGACGAGCCGGATCTCGCTCTGCGGCCCTCCGGCCCTCTCCGCGCGGCCGCTCCTTTCTCTTCTTTCCCTGCTCTAACATTCCAATTTTAATCAATAAAAATTCAAATAGAAAAAAGTAATTAATTAAAATAGAAGAGGAGGGAGCCGGGAGAGCGCTCTGTGCCAAATGATGTCCCGATCCAGAGCCAAAGCCTCATCTCCTTCCCTCGTCCTGCTCTTCGTCCTCATTCGAAATCCTAATCCCATGACCGAATCCTAGCTACGAGCTCCAAATCCATGACTTCCATGTTCTTCTCCGACGACGAGGAGCAGGGCAGCCAGAGCGATTTCGGTGACCCGGGGTCCGTCTCCTCTCCGCTCTTCTTCCCCGGATCCGAGGCCGGGGCGGACGAGTACGGTAGCTCGGACGGGGTAGGCCAGCTTTCCATCCTGGCCCTGCTGGTGGCCGCTCTCAGGAAGTCTCTGGGGACGTGCACCATGGTTGCCGAGGAGGACGCCGCCGGCTCCCCGGATATTGGTTGGCCGACTGATGTACGGCATGTCGCGCATGTGACGTTCGATCAGTTTGATGGATTCCTCGGGTTGCCTTCCGAGTTGGAGCGTGATGTGCCTGGAAGGGATCCCAGTGCTAGGTATGGGTCCTTGGATTCGTGAGTTTGATTATTTTGCTAGCTTTTATGTATATTATTTTTGAAAGCAGCGAATTTACCGGAGATGGAATTTGATTGGAAGAAGATGCCTTCGTTATGGTTTTTTCGAATGTGGTGTTTTATGGCCCGCTGAGTTCTTTTATATGGATTAAAATTTGGAGCAGAAGAGTTTTCTGGTGGGGTGAAGGATCGATGAAGCTTTTATAGTTGTGGCTCTATAAGAACCAAGAAGTGCTGGCTAAATATCTGAGCAAGGGAATCTTTAATAATTCGATTTTGGCGTTGATAATATGCTCTATCGATAGTTTGATTGAACAAAAAAATGAGGATGCGCTATGGATAGACCCAAGAGATGTAGAAGGGAGCCACTGCAAAACATAAAATTTCTTCTTGAAGTTGCTTAATGTTCAAGTTAATAGTATTTTTCTTTGAATACATAACCTTAAAATCATCTTTGAATCATATTTTTGAATAGAATATTCTGTCTCTTAGAGTTTACAAATGTAACTCTGAAAAATCATGACCTGTTGTACCTCGAGATAGAATGGATGTAAGAAGCTGCTGCTTTATTGTTATGATTCACCTTTGTTGTGAAATGGTTGGCTCAGTTACATCACACGTGCTGACGTTTTATAGTCATTTGATTCTGGACACATCCATAGTAAGGATTTGCAGATTACCCAAACATAGAGATCAGATTCTGCTGAAATTTTTTGTGGTTTAGCCAAAGTCAAAAATTAGGTTCTGCTGTCATGTGGTATTGTGATCTACTGGCTCAGTTAATCAGATAATCAAAGAATGATTGGGAGGCTGCTTTCTAGGGAATCATGTGCTATTATATGGAGTCTTGTACCATTGTTTGATGGAAATATGAATACATAGCAATAGTCTTTTCTTTTTCCATGTTTACTTTTT
The DNA here is from genome assembly GCA_005019695.1 of Trichopus zeylanicus subsp. travancoricus. NCBI lineage: Eukaryota > Viridiplantae > Streptophyta > Magnoliopsida > Dioscoreales > Dioscoreaceae > Trichopus > Trichopus zeylanicus. The sequence goes on along the minus strand of RXID01014394.1, from coordinate 5,207 downwards.
TGAACTATTGATGTCAAAAGCAAGTTTGGCTGCATGTCGTGATATTTTTTGAACTAGTGTATCTTGATCTTTATCAATTTCGGCAGTGCAAGCATATTTGGAGTTTCTGCCACATCTATGCGATGTTCCTATGATCCTAGAGGGAATTGTGTGCCAACGATTTTACTCCTGATGCAGAGGCACTTATACTCTGCTGGAGGCCTTCAGGTATGATAATTTACTATGGTAAGCATTAAGGAATGAAGTGATAGCTATCAATGCTTATTAGTAGTTGAATTTATCTTTTTCTTGTTGTAAGGCTGAGGGTATTTTCAGAATTAATGCTGAGAACGGCCATGACGTATATGTCAGAGAACAGCTAAACACCGGGGTTGTGCCACACGGAATTGATGTGCACTGCCTGGCGGGTTTAATTAAGGTGTTCATCAATTTCCGAACTATGGATGTCCTTTTACCTTTCTGAGTTTTGCTTAAGCCCTTGCAATGTTCTGTATCTTTATCTGAATTGAAATGTTAAAGTAATAATGGCATGCTTTGAACTTGATGGATGCTACTCATGGATGTCCTTGGTGACTTGACAGAACAGTTTTGTTATTTATGATGCTTGTCGCATTGGTTATACTTTGTTCCTTTTTTTTGTTGCTAATCTTGTTCTCATGTTTGTTGACATAAAATCCTAGTTTTCTTCTTCATGTCTTCCCTTTTGAAACAATGGATTTTTGCATTTTCTATATAATGTTATGGGATCATCCCTACATCTGGTAATAGAATTCTTTGAGACTTTACAAGCTGGTCTAGATTGCTACTTTGATGCCAATGTCCATGTTTTTGTTGTCATGCTCTTCTAATTCCAAGTGTTCACTCGTATTTCTAGCAATTATAAGGATTTTTTTTGGTCAAAGAAGCTATTCTTGCAAATAGCCTTGATGGGTGCCTTCAATTCCTATGAACTAGTGTAGATATAAGATATAATCCAATTTTATCTTTCATCAAGAGCAAATCAGTGTGAAGAGCTATAATGCGTATTTCTTAGTTCCATTCACATTTCACCCAATTTGTTTTAGGCAAAGTAAATTAAATTGATCAATGTTGCATGATTTATCATGGTTAATCTGAAACTGAAACAATATTGATAACATTGATAGAGCATTCATGTTCACAAGTTTTATTCTCCCGGAAAAAAGTGTACAAAGTGGAGGGCCCCCGAATATGGCAAAAGTAGAACTATTAATACAAATTTTGCAGGACAATTTGAATGCTCATATTTAACAAAGGGTATCTACAAAGGTTTCTGCATCACCATTTTGGAGTGCTTATTTGCAGTTTCTCTTAGCCCCTTGCTTCATTTTTCTAGAGTCTCCTAAAGATGGTTTAATAGCATATTTCTTTAATGGGAAAACTGGACAAAGTTAGATTTTTACCCGAAAAAAGGATAAGTTAGATTGTCTGTTTTTAGCAATTACAGTGGCACATGATGGATATGGTTGTTGGAACATCCATTGATAAATTTGATTCAAAGAAAGCATTACACTGCAATGTTTGACTTGGTCTTCCATAACTCATTTTCCTCATTTGTATTGCAGGCATGGTTTAGAGAACTTCCAAGAGGGGTGCTTGACTGTATCACGCCAGATCAGATGATTCATTGTAACTCCGAAGAGGAATGCTCTCAACTTGTCATTATGCTACCACCAACTGAGGCTGCATTGCTTGACTGGGCGATCAATCTTATGGCAGATGTTGTGGAGCATGAACACCATAACAAAATGAATGCTCGGAATATTGCTATGGTATTTGCTCCCAATATGACACAGGTACTTGAAAATTGTGCTCTGTTAATCTAATTTCTAATATCTTTTCCATATGAAATTTCTTACCACGAATGCCTTGTATCCATATTGCAGATGGCAGATCCCCTGACTGCGTTGATTCATGCAGTTCAGGTAATGAACTTCCTCAAGACATTGATAATGAAGACACTGAGAGAAAGAGAGGAAGCAGCTGCAGATGACAGGATGTTCGAGTCTTGCTCTGAATCTCCTAATGACACTGATGAACTATGTTCCTTGAAACCTACTGAAGTAGTTGCTCAGAATAATCACCCAAGGGCTTTGAATGGTTCCATGGATGTGAGTGTCAAACCCTTGTTTATCAACAAACATGATTTTAAGAGTGATGTAGGAGATAATTTTTGGAGACTTGAGATGAAGAGTGAGACTGAAGACTCCCATCAGCTCAACTCCGGCAGATGTTCACCCACACATGAAAATGTGAAAGTTCTAGAAGATGAGCCAAAGCCTAACTCTGGTAATGGGGACATGGAGGGCTTGCGGGGCAGATTAAACTTCAGGAGAAATGTGAGAAAGCTTTGCAGACACCCTGTTTTCCTATTCTGCAAGACAAGAAATCAAGAGACATTAGCCCTGCAAAATAATGGGATAAAAGGAAGATAATCCTGGATGTCATTATGTGTTTGGTGCAAACTAGTTCATCCTTATCTGTTCACCATGGAAATCGAGGTGTTTGGTTTGTAAATATGGTAGAATGGATATTGGGCACCTTCATGGGGAATCAATCTCATCTTTTGGTCTGTTGCTGGTCTGCAAATGTTTCTGTGTTGTAAATGTGAAAGGCAGTTCGAGGATACTGAAGCATTTCTTTGATTAGTGTTCTTGTTGTTGTAACTTAATTGACAAATCTTAAGACAACTGTAATACAAGATTTCTCTTGAAGGTTTTATAAATATGTCCTACGTTCAGAACTTGGGCCAACAGTCCTTTTTTTCCCTCCTTAGTTGCTCAACAAGGAACGATTTGTTTCTCTGCTCTCAAATAATTATAGTACAACAAAATGACCTCGTTCACAGTGCGAAACTGGGGTGCTGCATTTCAAGTTCCCGAGATTTCAAACTAGTATCTTTCATGTGATACTTTGGAGAAGGATTTCCTGTTTATTTTGTGGAGTGACTTGAATTTCACGACCAAAATTGCGTTGAAGATCCTGCTGGAGAAAAACAAAATTAGAAAAGACTGCATTATCAGATTTACTTAAAAAAAATTATTTTATTTTGTCATTTTTATATTAAAAATTTTTTAAAAAAATATTTAATTTCGGCTCTTGAACATAAAGGTGGTGTTTGATTCAATTCCAATTTCAAAATTGAGGAATTAGCTAATTTTCTCAATTTTAGAAATTAAGTGAATTAAAGAAACTACGCAATTCTAGTATTTGGATGATGTTTTGTTTGAAATTGAATAATCTGAAATTTTTCAATTTCATAAGTTCGTTATTTGGTTTAAAAACAGAATTCCGACAAATGTAGTATTTGGTGAAGATAAAATTGGGGATATGCTCACCTATTTCAAAATGGGTGAACTTACCCTATTTTCTTATAAATTTTAAATTTTATTTATATATTTATATAAACTTAATTAATATACCACTAATTAAATATTTATATACAAATTAAGAAATTAAGTTGCACTTTAACAATTGAAATAGTAGAGATACCAAAATATACATAGTTTACGGAAAAAATATTTGAGATTATAAAATTTAATTTTTATTTGTATTTAGTTATGTAAACTTAATTAATATACCATTAAATAATTTTTAGATAAAAATTAGAATGGCTAAATTACACATTAATAATTAAAATAGTACAAATGACAAAATATTGATGCTTTAAGAAAAAATATTTAGGATTTAGGTATAAAAAGTTTCAATTAAGATTTACTTTCTACATATTTTATAACAAAATAATGCATACAGATGTTAAAAATCAACAAAAATAAAAAAGACTATACATACTAAGAAAATATTCATAGTTTAAAATATATTGCATAAAAGAATAACATGATATTCATAGAAATTTGAATAAATATAAATTTTAAAATACATATATAGGAAATAGTTTTCTTGATACAAATATGATAGTCAACTACTATAAAATAATACAAATTTTTTTCTTTTTTGCCATATTCTTCTTTCATATTTGAAACAATTATTTTTCAAAGAAATATAAGACTTGTAATAGTTACTCGAAAATCGATTAACTTAATTATGACAACCTTGCCATAAAAGTATATATCCAGACAACTCTTACGAAATATAGTATACTAACACATTCTTACAATATTTTATAAGTATTAGACAGCTTGTATACAACATATAAAAAATACACAAATATAAAAATAATAAATAATAAACAGTTTAGTAATTGAACAATCCAAAGGAATGGCACTAGAGCCAAGTTTTTTTATAGCTTCAGACAACTGCAAATTTTTGCATAACTTCATATGTTATTGATGTGGGTCAGCACTAAAGCAGAGGGTTTGTACAAATCAAAAACCAAGTTAGTGAAGCTTCAGTTTGCTAATTATGCCAGCCTTCTAATATGCCACCTGTGTCGATTGATCTCTTAACAGAGTATGGCCAACTCCAAAAGATAGAAAAATAGAGCAATGCTTCCATTCTAGTGGCACTAAGACAGGGTAGTTTGTATCGAAGGACAAAGTAGTGATAGAGTACCTCAGATAAACCACAATTGTTCACTATAATCTAAGCAGTTTCAGTAGCTCCCTTCAAGTTAGATGAGTAAATGGCGGCAAATTTTGATTCCTCAGAAAGCTGATTAGCAACTTCAAAAAAACTTGAGCATGTTTTTCCCAATAAAGATCTACTACGAACCACAAGATAAAAGTGATTCAATAATATTAATTATGATCCTAATTTTAATTCCGAATCAAGAGGATACTTAAAAATTCTAAAGACAAATAAAACCGCATGTCAGAAATATATGTTAGAAAACAAATGAAGTCATATGGTCAGAGAAATATAAGAAACACGTCATATACTTGCAAGCAAAGACTAGTAAACACAACAAATATACTCAACCACAGGTTTGACAAAAGATCTCGAGAGGCATGATGTACTTGTTACTCGTTAGCATTTTCTAGAAGGATACATAAAACAGTAAGGGTCTGTTTGGAACGGGATCATGGTCAAGGTCAAGACTAGTGAACCACTTTTGTAAACTAATATCTTTTTATCAAAATTAAGACTTCAATAATTTAAAGCTCAAAAAATTATTTAATTTTTTATAATAATTTAATTTAATAATAATATAAAATAATAAATATTAATTTCACAAGATAAAAAAAAATTCTAAAAAATGCTGACCCGGTCCCTGACCCCAAACCAAACAG